>VWZY01002645.1:363728-381598 GCA_013399075.1 Chloroceryle aenea | reverse complement strand
GCATGACTTCAGAAGGCCTTTCTGAGTGTTGATGGGTGGCTCCTGCTGGTGCTTCTCTGCCCTCAGCTCAGCATTAGCACTGAGGTGGAGGTTTGCAAGGCTAAAACTCTTAACCTTCTCTAAAGCTCTTATAATTGGACTGAGACTTAGTACTCCTGTGCTAAGTGTGTGGGGAAACTGCCAGCCCCTTACTGATGAAAAAAAAAAAAATAAATCGCAGAACTAAAACTAGACAGGATCTCCAAGGATGAAGCTCAGACTTGCTTTTCACTGCCCTCCCACCCCACACAACTTCCCCCCCTGCCCCCAGCCCATGCCCTTAATTGACAGTGGTGATCAAATACTTGGATTGCTGTTAGATACCTTCCACTGGCTGTGGATGCTTGACAGCAGGATCATACCTGCTTTGTGAGCAAAGAACAGTTCTTCTTTGTACACACAGTAATTAACTGAGAAAAGCACACTTTCAGAATAACTATGAATACACTCATCCTCAGCACAGTCCCCTATGACTGTCGGCAGGCTGGTCATTAGTCAAGAGTGAAAGTGCTGTTCTTGTTTGCTGGAGCAGTCTGAGCCTTCATTTTACTCAGCTGCTGTCTTCCTTCTCTCTGCTGCTTCTGCTAGGATTCCTATACCTTGTCACAATTGTTTTTGATGGTCTTAATTCTCTGCTGAGCCTAATGCAAGATAGTAGCAGTTTAAGCAATCTCACATTTGTGCTTTTCCTTTGTTTTTATTTTACCTTGCTTACCCTTAATTGCATAAACATGATCTCTCATATAGGTGGAGGTGGTGAAAGCAACCAGATCTCATCCTTAATTTCTCTCAGTAAAACTGAGACCTGGGTCATAGTGCAGGAAAGAGGGAGGGAAGAATGAAGAGTAAAGTTTCATACTTGGCATAAGACAGGCCTTAATGCCTCCTTGGACTTGGCTGTTGTTGTTCTGGCAACTTATTGCTGTCCTGAATTGAAGGATGCTTAGAAAAATTTGGAGAGCTACATGATAAAACAGCTCATAGGTACTGTGTTAATTTAAGGAAAAATTGGTCAAATAGTGTCAAGAGAATTAGAAATGATGTTTAACTGATGTGAAAATGATGTGGTGGTGGTGTTAGGTAGGAATTTGAACTGTTTCAGCAAATGAAATGTCAGATGCATTTAGAAGGTTGTCAAAATTATTTATAAAGTGGTTTTATGCATCTTTGGAGGATATAATTGGATTAATGCGTAAGTACAGGATAATATAGTTCTTGTCAATGTCACTCTGATTTATTCTCAAAGTTACCATCAGAAAATCAGCCTGATAATTGCTGTATTTAAAGGGAAACAAATACTACACTGTTCTCTTTCTTGATCCCAATTTTATGTCTCTTACTTGAAATGCCAAAAGTTATTTCATCGTAGATAAAGGCAGCTGGCATTCTCCAGCCTTCCTTTAAAAGTACGGTATTAGCCTGATCAGGGGGATTAAGTAAGATCTGAAGAACTGTGTAGCTTCTGAGTCTTGGAAGAGATTGGAGAGATTTAGAAAGCCTGGACAGGAGAGGGGAATAGGAGGATAAGCTTTTAAAGTAAAGAAAGCCTTTTAAACTGAGGTTATTAGCCAAAGAGCCAAGTAAGCTGTATGCAGAACAGAGGGTTTTGGAACAAGTGTTATGTGCAAAGCATAGAAACGTGACTGCTCAAGACAGACCTAGAGAATGCTTAGGAAAGTTGGCCCATGTGAACCCTCGCTCAAGCAGTGCTGGAGAAGGGAGTGACAGTTGGACTAGACTGGAATCATGCCAGGAACAGGTCTTACAGTATGTCTGCTTCTATTTTCAGATAACCTTAAAAATGAATAGTGTAGCCAAAATGATATCAAGACTGCATTTTGGAAGAGTTCTTCCTGTGCCTTTGTGCATAATCACTGCGGTGACAGCTTGGAGGTAGTGGACCTAAGATAAGGACCATCAGATCCATTAAAGGCATGCCTTCAGTTTGCTAAAACAGAGGATTTTATAAGGTGCAGAAGCTCTTTGCATGAGGTTCAGCTTGTTAAATGATGGATTCAGAGAGCTTTGGTAGCCATTTCTTTAACATGTCAAAACCATTTCAGTGTAAGCTGTTTAATGACACAACAGATGTATGTGTGAGCTGTGTGGATACTTTCGTTTTCTGCTATGATACAGAATGAAACAAGAAAGGATGTCACTGATAATTTCCTAGGTTTAGTACAGTGCATAGGTATAGTAGATCTTAAATTCCTTTAGCTTGTTGCTGTCATCCTTTTGCAGATGAGAGAAATAAAGTTAAAAGATAAATAATAATTAAAAGTAAATCTGCTTTTGTTTTCAAAACAAACAAAATTGCTAAGCTTTATTTTTAGTGCTTGAATGAAGGGTTTGGATGCTGTATATTAAATAGGTGCAATGAATATTAGTTGCTGGATTTTTAATAGGATATAAGATGCATGAGTGAAGCAAAACATGTATTCAGCAACTGCTAAATCCAAGATCACTTTGTTTTTGCAGCATGTAGGGAGTAAGAAGTGCAGTGTCAGTTACTGGTTTATAGCCTGTTTATCCTCTGGGCCCAACCTGAGATTTAGTATTTTAAAATATTTTATTTTGATCTGTGATGACAAGTTATTAATCCCATGTTGTCTAGCATCTATGGACTTCTTTTAGGGTGATGGAATGAGTGATGAACCTCAGATGTAATACATGGAGAGGTAATACATTCACAGGGGATGATGAAGCATGAGAGTTACTACCTTTACAAAATGAGAAACCTTGTGGTAGCACATTGCAGTGATAGAGTTAATATTCAGTTAAATAAATGTGGAAGAGGAGCAATAGTGCAAGGGAAGGAGTGAGTAATTAAGTGGTATCTTTTCAGAACTCTGCCTTATTGCTGCCTGCATTGCTCCTCTGGGATTCTTCTGCTGAGTACAAGAAAAACAGCAAGCTCTTCCTGAAAAACCCAAGATGAAATTACTGCCATAAATTTTTATATTTTTTCGTGGTGTAAAATCTTAATTTAGATGGGGCGGGTTTATTACCAGTGTTTTCCTGGCATGTGTAAGTTCAATTAATTTCAGATGACAAGCTCCAGGGTTTTCTTCCGCTTTCCTCACAGCCCCCACTTCCCAGTGTGTGGAAAGTACAATTTGTTATTGGTTTGTCTTGGACTCAGGAGACCTCATTAAGGCCCCAAAAAGGGTTTACTGTCTCTGCTGTTGGATGGGTTTCTGTTGAACTGGGGCCATTTGCATTCTTACGTTGGAAGGGAGTACGAGGGCTGGAGGATGAAAACTGTTATGTTTATATTGCTGGCCTGGTGATAAAAATTACAATACCAGATGAAAAAAACCTGCTGCTCTTTAGGCTTTAGTGTTACACTAAGATTTGCAATTCAGAGACAGATCAGAGAATCTCAAATCATTTTTGTTCTGACAGTTTATATGCAGATTGTCCGTTTGTCTGATGGTAAGGTAAGATGCCAGCAAAATACTACATTTAGGTACAGTTCTCAAACACCATCTTAACACTTCAAATACCTATTCCTATCAAAATACTGTAAGGGCACCTCTTGGAAAATCAAGAGACTGGGCTTTTTAGTCTGCACAGTAGTTCAAGACACTATATGGGACCAGTAAGCTTATAAGAACTATCGTATATGTACAGTGTGTTTTCCTAGCAAAAGCCAATATGCCTGTGAGAAACTGTTTATTCCACAATACAGTAATTTTGAGGTTTAACATGTAATGTGCAGAGACACATCTTTCTTTGACTAACAAACCGAACTGCATGACTTGTGCATTTAACCCCATGTGGGATACAGAATTATACTTTAAGCCTTTTTACTGATGTAAAATAAATTAGGAGTTCAGTAAAACAGATTTTCTTGTATAAGTGATTGATTCCCTCTTATCTCTGGTGCTGGCTTGTAATAATATAACATGTATCAAATGTAGAATTGATTGTGCCTTTAATATACTCACAGTATTTAACAGTGTTTTCAGTGGCAGTATAAAGCACCTCCACACGCATATACACGTTTCTATATATACATGAAGACACACACAAACCTAGATAGGATGATTTTAAGACTACTTTTAGGAAGATTAAATAAAGGTACTTTATATATATAATCAATAATTGGTTTAAATTCACATTGTATGTTAGCTAATACTCAGTGTATATGTAATACAATATATAATTCAAAAGTTGCATACAATTAAGATCTAACAGGGAATATTGAATATCTAGTTAGCTAGATAGCACTTAAAATAATCTTTCTAAACAAATGCTTTTATAATACAGAACTTCTTAAAATTGGTATTTCTAGCTAGATGGCTATGTATCTGAGAACTAGAATTTGTATGTTAAATATAATAATAATTTCAGAATAAAGTACTGATTAATTTCCTTTCTTAAATTCTCACTTCAGAAAACAACTGTATCTTCATTGCTACATATTCCTTAAAATTAATTTAAATATAAAAAAAGCTTCAGAAAATCTTTTAATTTAGAATAAATATTTTCTGTTAAGTTTTACAAAGGTTTAACACTGATTTTTATGGCATTAAAAAACTAAATGAAAGACCACTTTCTTTTTTTGGGTAGGATCCTGCAGTATGTAGTCATTACTCTGTTAAAAATGAAAACTAAATGGAATAAACTGTTCTAGCAGGTACTAGATAGTACAAAGAGTGTGTGGGGAAGCAGTTCATGTTTTAAACTTGCGCTTAGACAGTGATGAGGGTTTATCTTACTGTGGAATTACCACTTTTTTATTAGACTCCAAGAATTCTGCTGTTTTTAAAGCATCAGAATGTTTATAGTACAGCTCTTGGTAAAGGAACAAGCTACGTTTTTAAAGCTATCATGAGCAGTGAGTTCATAAAGAAATCCCAGTGCTGTGCTCAAGGTAGTTCTCTGGCAGTCTGGGTGGGTACCTGTCAGAAACTAGCACACTCCAGGGCTAACTTTGTATCTATGTTTTTTCTAGAAGTTGTGAAACTATGATACTAATGTGCCAGAAATACCTGGTTACTGCCAGGGTAATTTTTCAAAGCAAAAAAAAATACATGCCTTTGCATTCAGTAAGTAAGTTTGGGAAAGGTAACAGAACCCCTAATGAAATCAACAAGTTTGAGGAGGATGTTCAGAAAGCCCGTACTCCCAAGAGCAGTTTCTTACTCCTAGTTAATAAAAGCTTTAGGGGAAGAAAAAAAAAAAAAAAACCCACAAAAAAACAACCAACCCAAAATAACAAACAAACCAACCAAACAAAAAAAAAGACAATGGAAAAAAAACCCCAACAAAAAAAACCAACTCTGGTTTATTAGGACTTTTCTAGTTAGTCTTTGGGTCATAACGTTCATAACATGTATCTCCAGCTGATATCAGAAGTCAGTAATTCTTCAGTGCTTGTACATTTCTAAATTTTAGGCACACCCAACTGAGGGGTTTCCAGCTAGTTGTACATTCCTCCAGCACTAGGCGATTCCTTGGATGTAAGCCTTTTGGATCGCTTTCTTGAAGCAAGATCAAATTTTAGATACATAAGTTCTTTTTCTGTGCCAGTAGCTTTTGTAGCTGTAGTTTATGCTTTGGCTTTGATCAGCGCCTGCTCAGCCCTTGCTGTCAGTTGCAGTACAGTATTTGCTCCTAGCTGATGGAAAGCCTGGTGAGCTTATCAAGGGACATGCCACGTCAAACAAGTTGAACTCGAGTTTTCTGTTTGGAGGTTTGGGTGTGAAATAGGTGAACCCAAATATACTTAAATAAAATATTTGTAAATTTTGTTTTGTTGTTTAAAAAAAATCTCATTTAGAAAGCATAATTTTACATGTGATAATACTTAAGAATGGGGCCTTTAAACAGCATGGAACTAACAAATGTGGCGAATTGCTACAGTTCCTAGGCTCAACTATAATTCTAATCCTTTCTAATCTAGGCCTTGCACCTTCTTAAAAAAAAATAAATCTGTCTGTTTTCAGGTTTTTAATGTTGCTTTGCAGTTTCTTTTATAACAAAGGGAATTGGAAGTCAGATGCTCAGCATTTGCATTTTTAATAATTTTTTAAAAATAAGTTGCAGCTTCACGTTTAATGGCTCAGAATTGTTATAGACAATTAGTTACAGAATATTTACAATTTTGTAAGTTAATGGTTAAAATGGATTAGCCAATATTATCTGCACTTGTTCTCTTGCTAGAATGAAACTGGTATTTTACTAACTTCACAGAAAAACATGCTTGTTCCCAGAAATTAAACCTCAAATAGGTTTGAAGTTCTAGCATAAAATGAGAGCTTAGGAATTGGCATGTCCTGAGTTTTGTTCCATTTGAAGTAGTTGAGTTTCAGATCAACTCATTTCCATGTTCCTTAAATGAATTAATCTTACATTTGAAAATAATATAAAGGCTTTTTGCTTGTATCACAACCACAATGGGAATCTTGCACTGTTGACTTTAAGGATCCTGTTGGAAATTTGCTGTTAGAAGAGGTAGAGAGTGAGCTGATTGGAAGTAATTTCCTCTGCACTTTTTGCATAAACCAACTTCATGTCTTTACCTCTAGATGACAGATGACTAAATTTGTGTTGACATTTGCTAAACTAATATTTATCTTAAAATACAATTGCTTATTTAAAAAAAACATAAAATATTATAGATCACATAATTTTTGTGCAGGTTAATGAAAGCTGAAATCTTTGTCTTTTTATGCATTAGGTGCAATTTATTTTGTATAAAATATAGCTTGGTTGCACATATGTGTATCCAAATCCACAATTGTAACCTGCAAACCGTCAACCTCCTGGAAATATACTTGAGAAAGAAATACACATGTGGACTGTAGAAGCTGTTTTAAGGGTCTCAGTGTTATGTATGCATATGCAATGCTTGAAGTCAGAGAATGTAAATGGACAGTTATGCAAATTCTTTCAAGTTTGCGGTTCATGGAATATCCTACAAAGAAAATTAAAAGATGTCATTTTAAGAAATTTTGTAGTGCTATTAGATTCAACATCAGTAGTCCTCACAAAGATTTTTTGAAACATCGCTGTAAGAAATGTTGCATGTGTGCAAATTGTAAAGTAGTTAAAAACAAAACCAACACAAAAATAGCAAAACTCACCAAAAAATCCAAACAGTTTTCCCAAATAAGCATATTTTTTCCTCAAAATAAGAAAGATGTAGATTAAGTCATATCATTTAAATGATAAATTCTTAGTCAGATGGAATAGTTCAAAAGACTTGGTTGACCTGAACATCTTTAGCCACTAGAGTGTGCTATGCAATAACTAATCTTTTTTTTCTCTCCAGAAGAAAATCCTCCCAAGTGCATCTTTCCTTCTTCACATTAAGCAGATACATTATTGATATTCTTCAAATGGCAAATTAATTTACACTTAACATGCAGACTTTAACTGTAGAAACTTGTTCAAGTGACAGTAATGGTTTCATTACAAGTTATTTAAATTTTTAGGGTTATAATTTACTGAAATTCATGTAATTCCATATTTGACTTGGTCAAAACAAGATGCTGCTGACATTGTTTTTAGCATTAATTATATATGTATTAAAAAGAAGGTTCATGTGAAGTTGCTTGAAAAGAAAGTTTGAAGATAAATGTAGTTTTGAAGATTTTCTTTTCAAAAGTTATTTTCTCAGTGGATCTATTCTTCCTTCTCATCTGTTTCATATTTCTTTATAATTCTTTTAATTTTTTTTTTAATAGACTAACAAGATTTGAAGCAAATGCTGATTTGATGTAGATGCCGTTTCTGCTAAATCTTGATTTTTGCAGACCAATTGTATAGGCTTTCTTAATATATGTAATTCCTCTGTCAGTAGAATTGAATGTTGTGTTTGCTGAAGTAACGAGTTTGGTGTAATTGCCAAACAAGGGACTAAAATGTTGATTTACCTGTCAGCAGTAGTACTCGAATTCCTGTCTCACTGCTGAAGTTAAAACCTCATTATTCAAGCCCATCCTGGTATCTCATCAGGAATATTTTAGCTATGTGGTATAGAATTCAACTGAGAAGTACAAAAGTACTTTATTGTGCTGGTTTTATAGGTTTGAATTTACTGAAATAAGGCAACTGCTAGAATGCTGTAGAAGTCTTTTTTTTATTTGGAATTCAATACCTTATATTGCGTGAGCACTCAATAGTACAGTGTATTGTTAGCAGGGGTCCATAGCTGTAGCAGTTGAAAATAAAGAATACTCCCCAACCTCATTACTGACAATGAAGATACAGCATGAAAAACTTAGTCATTTATTTTCTTGGGGAGAGATGAGGGGGAAATCATGGCTTGTTTAATCACTACAGTTTGGGTAGCTTTAGGATGCCTCATTTGGGGATGCCTATGAATAAAAATGAAATCTAGTTATCTGGTTTGCTGAAGTGGAAGTTTGATACATTTTTTTAAACTATCATATGTCAGCTAAGACTCCCTCCATTCTCCCCAGTTTAAGAATTTCTCTGTGATCAAATCCCTATAATATCACATGTCTTTTTCAATTTTTTTTAACCTCTTCAACCAGATCATCAAACTGACCTTAAATGTCTTTATTATATTTTGTTTGTCATTTTAAAAATGTTGGTATAAGCCTTCGTGTAAGGTCTATTAATTTTGTTTTAATTACCTTCAAAGTTGTCGTAATAGGGATTCTTTCAAATTCCCCTTTACTGAAGCTCCCTGTAGAGTTGTCACTAATGATTTGTAGTCCAGGTGAGGGGACAGCAGTGATGGTGCATCCACCTGACTCAACTTTCCAGGTGCTCAGGGCACTTCAACATGCCTGTTTCTTGTCACGTACAGAAACAATATTTAAGAAAGCTCAAGACAGAGTGAGCAATGAAAGTAGGAGCTGCTGTTTGTCTTTACATAAACTGATACATGATATAAAGCTTGGTACAGCCTAAGATGATTATGCAGCGAATGCTGTTCTTACTGAACCATGGACTTTCTTAATAATTTTCTCAATAATTTCTGACCACTGTGAAGTTTATTTTAGGGTGAGTTTTCATAACAGTGTAACAGTTGGATTACTGGTTGTTTTTTAAGAAACACAGCATGACTACAGTTTGCCAGATTAGCTGTGATGTAATCCAGTCCTAAAATTTCATAAAGAGATTTTATGTTTTAGTCAGACCTGAAATCGCATAGCATGAATAAGAAGAGTTGTGTCTTGGGGAAAGCAATAATGAATGTTGCTACTAAATTTTTGGCAAAGGACAATTTTCTTAGTTTAACATCTCTGTAGTAACATATTTTAATGTTTCTCTGCATTTCATTGCTTCAAATACATTTATATTTCAATTTGTCTTACATTCATGTTTTAGCAATTTTGGAAGAAAATGCCTACTTAGTTCCCTTTTTAAAAGGCAAAGGACATAAAATCTACATGAAAAACAATGTTATTGTCTCTGATTCTGACACTTACTTGGATTTTGTAAAGTAGTAAATAATTTTATTAAATTTTATTACTTAGAATTATGTGGGTTCAACTTTATAGTTGCTTTGCACTTCATATGACCTGGTGGCCTGAGTAAGGTTGTTCTGGAAGCACATCTGCCTGGCTTCTGATAGCTGTGTTGTTGCATCTGTCAGATCTCAGCTGATGACCCTTTCCCTTCCTCTTTGTTAGGAAGATGCCAGGTTATTCTGCATAAAGTACTAACATGGGAGTTAAGTATCTTGGGTACAGTCCTTTGCTTTAGGTCCCTTGTGTGATTTCAAGTATGTCATTTATTGTTCAGGTACTTCAATACACCAGCTTCACTATGCAAACTCTGCTCATTACCTGCTTCAAAACAAACCTGTGACAAGAAATACTCAAAGTTGGTGATGTGAATACTGTTTCCTCACTTAATCTTCTGATTAAGATGCTTACTGTTAGAGTAATTCTTTTCAGTAGTGAGGAAATGTTTATTTCCTGCTACTTTGAAGCAATTTTGGAAGCTATTTTGTTCCTAAGATAGGTTAGCTATATCTGCAAGTGCAGGTGAGAATTAATGATGGTAATGACCAGGTTAATTCAGACTGTGAGCAGCAGAAAGTTGAGTTAGCTAATTAGGAGATGATGAATGGTCATATTATTATATTTTGAATGCAAGGAAAAGAAAATATCTATGAATCTAACATGTTTGGTTCAAAGAGTATTTGGTCTTCAGCAAGTTTATGTAGTTTCCTAAACTTTAAAGGGAAGTATTCAGTAATAAGGGGTGGTGGGGAAGGGGAAAAGGGGTGGTGGGGGCAATACAGTAACTGAACTATCAACCAGCTTTATGTAGGAGAAATTGGAGGAAGAGAAAGGAAGTTAGGAAAGAGGAATTTAGCTTTCCAGGAAGGGCTTAAAGAGTCAGAATAAAATCATATTATGTACCTATTAGGATTGCAGTAAAAAAAGAAGCCCTAGAGTCATGTGAATTATTTAGGAGAAGCTCTGTAGAGTTTTTTATTTAGTCCTGGAAAATCCCCTGCATTTAAGAGCCTCTGACCCAAGCGCCTGGCAGCTCTACCTCACATATTTTCTCTCCTCTTAGTCATTAAGTGATTGGCAAGAATTACAGAGGTGTTGCATACAGTTTTTTAGAATATAGCTTCCAGTGCAAATCTAAAAGACATTTCCCTCGACCAGTTTCATGGATTTGACTCTACCTGCGAGCCTACCATTAGAGCCTTTTATAAAGAAAGCAGCAATTGTATTGATTAGCTTCCCTGTAACACTGTAGGTTGAGAACCTGATGGAGGACTTGTCATTAATCACACACTCATCCTTATGTGTCTGCTTTCTCATCTTGCAGTACAATATGACTTCACAAGAATGGCAGTAATAAAAAATTTTCTCTAGGACAAGCTTATGAAGCAGTCACAGGTACTTCCATCCTGCTCACCTGCTTTTACATTTGCTGTGCTGTTTGTAAGTGAAGTGCAACTGCTTTTGCTTTGTATTGTCTGGGTTTGTCTCATCACCCTGTATTATGACAACAGTGTAACATATAGTTTGTCATTATTGTAGGTACATTCATGTGTTTACATTAAAATGTACATGCATTGCCAAAAGTAAAATTGAGATGCTGCAAAATGTAATGGAGATAGTTTGTGGGAAGTCAAGTCAGAATAGGTTTTCTTTATAATAGAAGTGCCTGAAATAAGGGAGAAACCATTTTGGATTCTTGTGACTTGGGTGATTGATAACAAGGGAAATTCTGCTTACTCTTTATTACTTGGTTCAACATAAAACTTGCTTTTCTTTCTTCATTTCTATTCTGTCATGTTTTTTGTCATGGCTAATGCCCTAAATAATAGCTGCTGGACTTTCTTTTTCATCTCTAAATATTATGGCACATGGATAATCTGTATCTTATTCTTAATTGATTAAATGGCAAGTATCTTGATGATACCCTCCCAAGCATACATATTCAATAAAAATACAGGACAATTTTCAACACTGAGGAAATTTTAAAAATCAAACTAAAAAAATCTTAACCTTTCCAATTTTTAAGTGTGTATGGGCATAGGTAAATGAAGTAGAAACAAAATAAAAACCAGCACTGCTAATTTTGCTGCATTTTTGTTTGTAACTATCAGCAACTTCGGATATCTTGAATCATAAAATCACAGAATAGAGTAGATTTGTTCTGCTTGGAAGAGGCCTTCAAGATCATCATATTGTGTTATCAACCCAGCACTGCCAAGTCACCAAATGGCACATCTGTACATCCTTTGAATACCTCCAGGGTTGGTGACACTACCACTTCCCTGGACAGCCTGGTCCACTGTTTGAGAAACCTTTTGGGGAAGAAATTTTTTTCCTAATATCCATTCTTAACCTCTCCTGGCACAGCTTCAGCCTACTGCCTCTTATCCTGTCGCTTGCTATGTAGGAGAACAGCCTGACCCCCACCTTGCTAAAACTTCCTTTCAGGTAGTTATAGAGAGTGATAAGGTGTCCTCTAAGACTCCTTTTCTACAGGCTAAAGAACCTCAGTTCCCTAAGCCGCTCCTCGTAAGACTTGTTCTCTAGATTCTTCACCTGCTTTGTTGCCTTTCTTTGGACACACTCCAGCACCTCAATATCCTTCTTGTGATGAGCACAAAACTGAACATTTTTCAAGATGCGGCCTCACCAGTGCCAAATACAGGGGAATGACCACTTTCCAAGTTCTGCTTGCCACACTATTTCTGATAAGGCCAGGATGTTGTTTGCCCTCTTGGCCACCTGGGCACACTGCTGACTCATATGTCTGTTGATCAACACCTCCAGGTTCTTTTCCTCTGCTGACCTGTATTTTACTTTGAGAAGCAAGGAATGCGCATCACATTTTGAAAAATGACCTTCTTCTTGGGATAAGCTTAGCTAACCTAGCAGGCTCAAAATGATCCCTTCTAACTAGGAAAAAATCCTGTGTTTCGTGGTATTAAAAACATAAATCCTAATTGTTTTTTAAAGGCCGTTCAATTTTTAAGTTATGTTGAAGTTAAAGCATAGTTGCAAATATGATACTGATTTTTGTCTGCATGTGTATGTTTGATCTTTTGACTCCCCTCAGCTTTATGGAATATCTTGATAGATTAAATGAATAATACACATAAAGGAAATTAGTTACTGTTAAGAGGATTCTGAATTAAGTAATCCAGACTTCCTTTAGTTAAATGAACAACTTCAACATTTTGTTAGGTATTTTGTTTTATGCAGACACCGTACAAATTTCTAAACCCAACAGCTGGTACAATTACTTTTTTATCCCACAAACCACTTAGTGAAAAGGGATCAAACCCTGCTGTATATGTTTTACAAGTTTCGGTAGGACTAACAGATGTAATTTCTTTTCTTCTTGTTGTAAAGCTTCTCTAAAAAAAATTAGCAGAACAAATTATAGACATGTTTTCCAATTTGCTGCCTTGTTCATTGCATATTCAAGCAACAGCAATGACTCATAACTAACTGTGACTTCAATGTCTTTTCACTGTGGATTTAAAAATATTGCCCACTGACATTTTAGCTGGTCTTGTTGAGATGGAGCTTTTCAGAAGAGCTATAAATGTTTTTAAAATGTGAGAAATAAGTGAGGGAGAATCATACTGGCACAGGTTGTTGCTAATATTAACTTAGCTTTAGCAATGCTACTGGAGTTCTTTCTGGATTTTTGAATCACTCATATTTCCATCTTGGATTTTTACGTGAAAATTTGTACATATGTTAAAACAACAGCTAATCCCCTATCCTCTAGGTGATGGTCTAGAACATTCCTACCATCTAGCTTATACATCTAAGAGCCTAAGTTATATATATATACACACATACATGTAGGCAGACAGTCTCCTACTGTTTCTAGAGAGGAATAGTGTCAGTAAATGTAGGCAAAAAGATGGGGATTAACTCAGAGCTCTGCCCTTTAGAGTACTACATTACCTGCAGTATAGAAGCAGATGGTTTAAAGACATGGATCATGTGTCTTAAGAAGAGGGGCATTGAGAAGTGGAAATACTTGAGGCTCCAGGGAGGAAGTTGTGGCAGGAGTGGGGACCTGAGGTGTATGTAGCCCTCATGTATGTATGTGATCCATGTGTAGTATGGACTGTGGAACATAAGGAAGAGTTTTAGCTTAATATTCTGTGGGTTTTGAGCATCAGATGCACACAGGAGTCTTTTAGGTGAGGATGCAGGACTTCCAGAACTTCATTTGCAATGTGGAGGTTTAATGCATCTGTTCACTGATATTTGCAAGCTAAGGTGGCACTAAGGGTAGCAGAAGTTACTTTTTCACAGTTTTAGACAAGGCCTATACACAATTAGCACAATAAGATACTAAATGAAAATTTATCATGGCTTAGGCTAACTTTCAGTAAATCATGGCACATTGGAAGAGCCAGCTGTGCTCTTGAGCCAGAAAAAAAATGCAGCTAAAATGACGTAACATTGCTAATACCCGTAGTCTTCATTATTTAAATGAAGGACAGGCAAACATAAGCAGTATATTAGAAGGTTCCACTATTGCCAACACTTTTGTGAAAGAGGAAAAGAGAGTGTAGGTCTGCTGGAAAACTATCTGAATTTTATTTAAATGACAGGTAGCTATTGCAATGAGATGTAACAGAGAAAGAAAATGTTTGCTTTCAGGATTCTAGCCACATTTCTAAACTTTTTTTTTTTTTCTCCTTTTCTTCCTGGTTGAAATTCAGCAGTACCAGTCTACTGTGCTGTGTATCTTGTAAGCAGCATTTTTTCTTCCTGGCACAAATTTTATATGCTGTAACACCGTTTATTTTGTGGGATGTGATATAGTAAAGTAACTTTCATGAGAGGTGTAGAAGGTCTTGCTCATCCTACACAGACATGGGAATAGCCCAGGAGGGCTGTAGAGTGTGTCAACATAAATGTGAGTGTGGTATGTATTAGGTAAGGATCTTAAATCACCAGATCATTTTGTCATGCAGAAATCAAGTAGCCTTTGACTGCTCTTACTTAAACCTACAAGTAAATTCTAGTGGCCATCATCAAATATTTGTAAGGGAAGTATTGTGTTCCTGCTATATATTATACTAACTTCCTGACTATTTTCCTGGTGCAGTTACAGCCATTCTGCAGTTCTTTTCTGGTATGACGTCTTGGTCAGAGGTGTAGTTTGGGTTTGGTTTTATTTTTTCTGTATGCTGATGTGGCTATACAAAACACTTTTTACTGAAGTGTTACTGCACTGATCAGGCTAATGTCATAGCAAACAAAGGATACTCCATTCCCTTTCAGAAGACTATTTTTAGTTTTCCTAAATTTCTTGTAAATGGAAAACTTCTGCTGTACAGTTTCATAGAAATAGTTTTCACTGGAAATTTTTGTTAGTAATGTGAATAATGATTTTGGTTTTAAAACATTTTTAGCCTTTATACTTGAATTGTTAAGAGTTTTGTTTATCGTATAGCTGATATTAAGAGAGAAGAAATGTAAAGGTGTATAAAATAATATGCAATGTGGTGAACTGGGTACATTTTTTGTGTATTGCAGACTTGCTGTATCTGGTGGAGTATGCGGCTCTGTGAGAAAATGAGAAATATGTTTAATAAAATCTTGCCTTTTTCTGAAACATAGCTTTAAGAGATTTTGGGGTTTTGTATGGTGTTGACACTTTCAGAATCAAATATATTCTATGGAAAATTATTCTTTCCATATGATATTCCTTGTTAGGAAACGATGTTGTGAATAGAGATTTTATTTGAAAATAGACTTTGTGTCTTGGCAGAAATAAAAATAAAATCAATTTAAATATGTTTGCGAAGTTAGGCATTTGCAATTAATGTGCAAGCTTTGTAGCTGTCTTACTTCTCTGAGTCTTAGCGATGCTGGTGGGTTTTTTGCAGCTTAGTTTTTAACCTTTATTTTCTTTCTTTGAGTGGCTGTTGGATTTGAGTCATTGCTATTCCTGCTAAATCAATAGAGACTGAGGCTGTTACAGCATCATCTTTGATGTCATCACTAAAATTGACTCCTAGCTGAGGAGAGTATGATAAGGAAAGTGATGTGTTTTGAGGTGATTATTCTGGGTCCTTATCTCTTGGAGATAAAATAAACATATTTAAAGCTAGAATGATAACATGATGTTGAATGAATTTGGAAACCATGTTTTGTTGGGTCTGAAAGTATATTAAATGTATCAAGGACAAGTTTGCCAGCCCACCTGCTTCCTTCCTACTACTTCCGATAAATAAATAAATAATCCAACAAAAAAATCTCCACCAAAGAAAAAGACTAATTCAAAATTATATTTGTGGAGATTAAGTACTGTGACTAGAAGCTGCAGAATGAGTTTTGATAGTTCTGATTTTATTGTTGCATGTTATCAGTAAGTGATAATGTGGTGATGGGCAGAATAGATTCATCTCTGAGACAGGCAAAGGTTGAAGTGATTGTTATATGGTCTGTTTCTGTATCAAAGCAGAGTCTGTGTTACAAACAAAAAGGCAGTACTGTAACTAGCAAAACAATGCTGAAGCTGCTTATGGTGTCTTTTTACCGCCATTTGAAGGTGGTGAGTGATGGGAGCAGCAGCAAATAAATTATTAGAAAATTATGCAATAAAGTGGTAAAATAAATATAAGTGATTTTCATTTTGTAGATCTAAAATATGTTTTAAAAACTGAAATTTGTTGATATTACTTGAAATTATAAATTGTCAAAGCTACAGAGCTAGTGTTTTTGAAGATTCTTTTTGTCAAGCACCTTGTATGAAAATCCCTCTCAGGTGTTAACATTTTCACTTTGTGTTTTATTTCCAAATATGCTTTCTTTTTGCATGTCTTGCTTGAGAGACTAAAAGGAGCTAATACTGACTTTGAAATGGAAGATTAATTTTTTTTTTTTAAATTCGAAGTGTTTCTTGGATTGATATCTCTTGTCCATCTATAAAATGAAAAGTTCAATGAAGTAGAACAAATTACAGCTGACTTTTCTCAGTATTTTTTATTCTTAAAATTTTTATAATGTGGTCTCTTTTTTGGTGGTTTATTTGTTTGTATGGTTTGGTTTTGTCATTGTGGGTTTTTTTGTTTTTCTTCCAAGTCAGCAATGTAGTTAGGGTCACTGAAGCTTTGGTGCTCCGGACCTTTCTATGGTGTGCAGAGTGCACTGAATGTCTCAGTCTAGACAGCCTTTTGCATTTTAACTGTTAGCTGAATTGACAACTGGTAACCTGTGATCAAAGGTAAGAGTTCATCTTTAACAAGATACATCTTTTCCTATGCTGTAGTGCCTGGGTTTTAATCTTCTTTTGCTTAAAAGCTCAATGGAGACATCTCAAAGATGTGTGTTTGAGGACTGATGAGAGGTAGAGTGGGTTATTAGCACCATCTCAGCCCCTGTGCAGGCTGTTTGTTTTCTGCAGATCTACCTGGAAACCTCTTCCCTCTGTTCCTTCCCACTTGGGATGATCAGGTAGTAATACCTATTCTGGCTGTGCAGTCACTTTCCTGTTTCTGGTTTGCTTTGTTTATAATACATGTACTAGTGTTGTGCTTGTACCAATATCATAAGCTTGGGTGGGACATGGTTGAGGAGCCCTGCAGAATTTAGCTGGAATGTGGACTGAATAGTCTGCATGGACCTAAGTTACATCATGCATGCAAGTACTTCTCTTCCCACAATGTAGTTATTCCTGGTTATAACTCCAGAATTGCAATGCCAAGACATTGGATTTCAAAGCTGGGATTGGGACTTATTGTGACTCAGCATCAGGAAGACAGAGGACAGAGGTGGGAACTCAGAGCTCCCACAGAAGAACATGATGGTTTAGGTCACAGGCTACAAGGAATGCCTCAGCCTCTCCCTTACAGCAGGAAGCTGTGCACGGTGTGAGCAGGCTGATGATCTGCTCAGCTGAGCAGCACAGCTTCAAGGCGAGGTTGAAAGGCTGCAAGCTGAAGTGGAAAGGCTTAGGAGCATCAGGGAGGCTGAGGAGGGGATTGACTGGTGGAGACCATCTCTGCCTGCCCTGAGGCTGAACAGGTATCACCCATTAAAAATTACTGAGGGTCAGGTACCCCTTACACCCTGTACCTGTCACACTGCTGGAAGCTGAAGGTGAAAGGCGTAGGAGCATCAGGGAGGCGGAGGAGGGGATTGACTGGTGGAGACCATCTCTGCCTGCCCTGAGGCTGAACAGGTATCACCCATTAAAAATTACTGAGGGTCAGGTACCCCTTACACCCTCTACCTGTCACACTGAAGGAAGAAATCTAAAAGAAAAGAGGGAGCTGAGGCAGGTCCATGGTCAGGGCAGCAAGCAAACTACTGCCTTACACCACCGCCTTGATGGGGGGCAATGGCAACAAGTTCCTGCCTGGCGCAGCAGGCGTGTTGCCTCAG
>VWZY01002645.1:325435-362902 GCA_013399075.1 Chloroceryle aenea | reverse complement strand
CCTGGGCTGCATCAAAAGAAGTGTGGCCAGCAGATCGAGAGAGGTGATTCTACTGCTCTGCTCTGCTCTGGTGAGACCTCACCTGGAACACTGTGTCCAGCTCTGGAGCCCTCAGCACAGGAAGGACATGGACCTGATGGAGCGGGTCCAGAGGAGGGCCACAAAGATGATCAGGGGGCTGGAGAACCTCTCCTACGAGGACAGGCTGAGGGAGCTGGGATTGTTCAGCCTGGAGAAGAGAAGGCTCAGGGGAGACCTAATAGCCACAAAAAGACTAGAGAGGGGCTGTTTACAAAGGGCTGGAGTGAAAGGACAAGGGGCAATGGTTTTAAATTAGACAGGAGTGGATTTAGATTAGAAATAAGGAGGAAGTTCTTTACCATGAGGGTGGTGGAGCNCTCAGGGGAGACCTAATAGCCACAAAAAGACTAGAGAGGGGCTGTTTACAAAGGGCTGGAGTGAAAGGACAAGGGGCAATGGTTTTAAATTAGACAGGAGTGGATTTAGATTAGAAATAAGGAGGAAGTTCTTTACCATGAGGGTGGTGGAGCACTGGAAGAGGTTGTCCAGGGAGGTGGTTGAGGCCCCATCCCAGGAGACATTCAAGGTGGGGCTTGACAGAGCTCTGAGCAACCTGCTTGAGTTGAGGATGTCCCTGCTCTCAGCAGGGGGGTTGGACTGGATGACCTCTAGAGGTCCCTTCCAACCCAGACATTCCTATGTTCCTATGTTAAATAGCTAAAGGATATGCCTTTTCTCTATATTAATGATCCCACTGTTGTTTCAATAAAGAAAATCAGGTTTCAAACACTTCATTCAGGTTCATTTTCTGAGTTAGAAAGTACTCGCTTCCATGCTTGTTAAAGTTTTGGCTGTGAGTTTTCCTGATCTTTCTTTTCCATGTCCACCATATTACTAGTTAGTCGTTGTAGTTAACACCTATTAGCTTGGAAAAGTTACTGATTTTTATGAACTCATGGAGAACAGGTAATGGGCACCAAGTTTGTTCTTTTCTTATCTTTAAAAGATCAGAGAGGGAGCTGAGAAATTGTGTCATACAGCACAACTTCAGTTTTCAGGAAAATATTGGAGCAAGTAATTGAACCAAATTGTTTGTAGGCACTAGAAGATAAAGAAATTACTGTCAGCTAAACTGGATTTGTCAAAAACAGTCAATTTTGTTTTCTTCTGAGGCAGAGAAACAGGACATGGATAAGAAATAAATCGGTACCTGTTATATTTTATCTTCAGCAAAGCTTTTGACACTAACATGGTATTTCAGTATGCAAGCAAGAGGACCATGTTCTAAATTAAAATATAGTAAAGTGGATATAAAACTGGAGCAGCACCTTTGCTAATCATAGTTTCATGGAAATGGAAAGTGAAAAGGTATAAGAAGTGGGATTTTTGAGGTCTTTTTTGTGTTCCATACTACTTGATATCTGGGTAATGCTTTGGATGGTAAAAAATTCCAATTTTTATTCTTAAATTTGAGTATGGCATGACACTTTGAGAGAAGATACAGTTATGTGAAATGACAAAATCAGAGTTAAAAAACATCTTGAAAAATTTGAGACAGTCTGAAATAAGTATGGTGCAGTTTCCTAAGAACAAGTGCAAGAATTGTAATGTGTGCAGGAAAATATGATTTAAAGAATGAGAGTGAGGACGAAAAGGCTGAATAGCATTTCAGCATCAGAAGGATCTGCAATTTTTAATGAATACCAAGCTGGGCATGGGACTGCAGTATCAGCTGTTGCAAAAAGTAATATTTGAATACATTAACAGGAGCATAGCTTGTAATACAAATCATCATCATTAACTCAGTTCAGTCATATCCAAACTGCTAATTCTGAACCCTTGAGGAAATCAGGATTTCATTCTCCAAGAAGCGTAAGAAGAGTTCAGAAGGGAACACCAAGAACCAACATAGTTTAACCTAGGACAAACTTGTGACTTCATTAAGTGGAGAATTTTAACAAGGGGTTAGATATTTAGCTTGAGTGTAGTAACTGTGGTTTGATCTTTCTTTGTGACAGTGTGACAGGATGGTTGGATTAAATGACATCTTAAATTCTCTTTTAAGCCTTTTTATGGGACTTCTGGACTCTGATTTCTAGATTGTGTTACTCAAATTGGTAGCGTGAGTAAAACAGAATGATCACCATTGGGTCAGTACATTACTGTTTCTTAAAGGCTGATATTTTTTTGCATTCTGGTTGTAAGCATGTGTATCGTGATTTGGAAGTGATTCATGGCATAGTCTATCTCCATGGTATATCAACTATGGTTTATTGATTACTATTTAAGAACAAGTTGAAGCACATTTATAGTGTATGTACCCGGTTTTGTGAAGAAATGAAGTGTATACTGACAGACACCAAATGTAGGAAAGTGATTCTCTTAGCACCTTCACTGGAAAAAAGCTTAAATATTATCAGACATCAGAGGATCTCAGTTCAGAAAAGGGGGAGACAGGGAGAGCAAAAAGCTTTGTAAATACTCTAGTATTTATTTTGGAGAAACCTATTTTGGAGTTTACATGTGTCAAAAGCAATTAAGTCCGTGACACACATAAGTAGAAAAAAATACTTATTTTATTCTGATGCTCATAATATTTTTTATTTTTAAATAGTTTTGATAGAATATCCAGAGGTCTATGAATTTTGGAAGATTGCCAATGTTATCCAGAGAATTTGGGAAACTTTGATTTAATTGATTTTAAAAATGCCAAAGAAAATATTATCCAGATTTTTTTTCTGCAGGAGAATGTAACATTTTCTTGTTATTTTTATTTTTAGCAGGATTATTACAAATCTGCTGGAATGTATTTTTACTGTTAGAAGATAATTTCTGACTATGGGAAAGATCAGTTAAGGTCCCTTATCACACAGTCTTTAAGACAGTTGTTGAGAGTGCTCATACTTCTCTTTTGAAATCTGTATGACTATTCATGTGTTGCTGAATAGTCATCATCCAATTTCTAAGATAGATACTTATTCAAAAATGTGCGTGTGATTCAGGGACAAAGGATAACCCAGACAGACTTGGGGAACTCAAATTATCCTTTGGATCTGAGGTAGAATCCAAATTGCTATTTTATGTCATCTGAATAGCCCTTTATACAGTGCACTGTATTGGTAAATTGATTTACTTCACAGGACACTCTTCCTGAGTAGCACTATCATCTTTTCAGAAATCATGGCCTTTAAATGATATGTGGGATTGTTGCTTCAAAAGTTTAAAAAGAGAAGGGTGGGGGAGAGGGATGATTGCAAACAATAGCAGAAAACAATCTGAATCTGTATGTTACCATAGAAGAGGAAACATTTAGCAAAATAATTAATTTCTTGGTAATACTATTTTACTATGTAGTTTAATAATTGTTATAGTAATCTGGGATGAATAGGATATAATGGATAAATTTTTTCCCAACTGAAATAAGTTTCACTGGTCACATCATATTTTTATTACAAAGAACACAGATTAAACAACTGATTTTACTTATGATCTTCTATGGATTCAGTCAATTCATTTCCATGGATTTGTTCAACATAGTCTAAAGCTTTTCTTTTGATTTTTTTGAGACAGAAGACCTAACTGGGAGGGAAAGGGCTCTTATATTGATTTGCAAATAAAAGGATTACATCTCTGTGTTCTGCTGCCCTCTTAAATTTGTCCTCCCATTCAGTGTACCATAAAGTGACATATTAGTTCTCTGTTTTTCTTTTCCAGTTCTTTAGTAGAAGTGGAATTTTTAATGCACTCTTTCATTTGAATATTGTTTTACCTAATCAAAGCCACTCTCCTTCATTTCTTCTCCCTATTTGTTTGTTTTCTGTTGCCTCTTCCTTTTGTTCATTACTTGTTCCCTTATGCTCTGTTTAGTTCTCTTCTGTTTGTGTTTTTTTTCCCTTTCTAAGGTCTTGTTCCCTGCTTATATATTACAGTATCTCTTTGATTTCTTGCCCTGGCTGAAATATTTTTGAACTGATATCAATCTGAAATTCCAAACCTGCTGTAGTGAACAAAACACAGAGTTTTATGTAGCGTTTACAGTTGGAGAAAGAGAAGAAACGTGAATAAATGACTAGAGTAAGAGCTAATCAGTACAGATAACTTCTCAAGAAGAGCAGTTTTTAAGAGGTAAAGTGGTTTCTGTTGCAATCATATGGGCAGATGAAGTGTGGAGCTTGATAGGAAAGAGACAATTAGGAAAAAGTGAGGAAATTATGGGAAATACAAGCAGTGTTATATTATTTTAAATGGAAAAGGTAGAAATTATGTGAAGATTTTTAGCATGAATATTTAGTGGCATTTAGAATTTGTTCAACTAAAGACCATGGAATTACAGAAGAGAATGATCAGGTACTGAGGCGAGCTGCACTCTTTCTTCTAGCTGGGGTCTTTCTTTCTATCCACCAAATTTCTTCACAATGAAGACTATTTAAAATTAGGTACAATACACCACGGATTATTTTCTTGGGCTAATAACTAACAGAGATTTTATTTTAGATTTGAGATTTAGACTGGAACTATATAGGAGTGTAGCATTTCGATTTTCCATTCTCTTAGACATGGTTTAAAAACTGTATGAGCTCTAAATGCTCTAAAGATAGATAACTCAAATATTCTTTACTTTAGTGACCTGTTAAAACTATTCCATGTCAGAAGTGATGAATAGTTTTTGGGGGTTCTGAGCAGGTTCCTGATCGATTGGCTGCTACTTAATGAGGGAGAAGAAGGGCAAGAGAAGCTGAAGTCCAGCTGACTGTGTGAGAGCACACCTGCCTTTTCTCTTTACTTCATTTTCTCTGTAATGAAGGAACCAATTGGTTTAGAGCGATCAATGGTGACCTATTAAGATCAGGCAGTGTTCTGGCATTGCCACGGCAATTAAATTCAGTGGAGCAAGGATTATAAAGGAAAAAAAAGAAAGGACCCTAGACTTTGAATTAGTAAGGGTTACACTGTTATTTTAAGATTTGTCAAAAAAACCCAACCTGATATAGTTTAAAAGAATTAAATCATTATCATTCTCCCTTTTGTGTGAGATTGGGAATGACAAGATCATTTTCATTTGTCCTTTAAATTTGATAGTATCTTTTTCTGCTTCTGTGACTGGAGATTTCTGCACAACATAATGTATGTACTTGGAGGAGGCAGTTTGCTTTGAAATTTCGTGTCGGTACTTGAAAGCCTTCCCTTTGTTATCTACTGTATTCTGTACTACTCGGACGCGTACCTTCATAAAATGATTCATTACAATTGAGGGGGATAAAAATAGCCAAAATCCTTAGTAAATAATTGTAATGTATAGTTCTTGTCAAGTGATAGGTTTAGAAAGTTTGTCGTATATTTTAAAATTTAAATAAGATGAAGTCATTATAATTCTAGCTAAGCTTTTGTTGCCTTGTGTGAATGCCCTTAAAAAGAGAATGAATTTGTTTCCTGTAAGAGTTTTGGCTTTCTCAAAACCAATGTATTTGGCAAGCTGGAATTAACTTGAATCAAATATTAGACAGTTACCTGCTCCATATTTTAACTGAAAAATGTATTGAATGTGGATATTAACTGGCAGTATTATTGATGATAAATTAAATTCTAGGATGTCTCTTTTAAGCCTTTTTCCTCCTTGAAAGATACAAATGCATGTTTTCTAAGATACATTCATTCTGAGTCAGGATTTTTCTATTAGAAAAAAAAAAAAAAAAAACCAAAAAACAAATGAACAAACTAATCAAAGCCCTGCAGGCAAACCAAGGTCTTGAAAACATTATTTTAGAAGGATAATATCAAAACAATAATATTCAGGTATGATTTCTCTTTGTATCTGATACTCTGTTTTACTTGACTGACCCATGATTTTGGGGAAGCTAGTGTTCCCCTTTTTGCATCTCAAAAACATCAGAGAGCCTGTATATATATATATATATAAAGTTTCTCCATTCATCAATTATACATTGTCATTTCCACCTTCATCACATGAGCATCCTTTAGTTCCTGCTTGTCCTTGAGCAGATGAAGTGCATAATCCTATTCTTTCGTGCTTTTATAGCATTTTTATTGGATCCTTGTAATTGTGTGCTATGATAAATCAGCTTCTTATTTTGAAATTGGAAGCTCATAAGCTCATGTTAAGTCCACTCTAGCTGTTAACTGTGACTTTGTCTTGGCTTCTTTAGTGATTTTACATATATGTGTTTATACATTGATATACACCATTTAGTTTTTATTAGGGAGCCTCTAATAAAACCATGTATTCTATAATGGGGAATGGAAATGTTTACAATTCCATTTTTTAGACGTAATTGTTCCCCTTTCAGGAGTCTCCACCAGTTCCTTTTCAGACACAGTTGTAGGAACTCTTTATGTGTGAATGTGTTTATCATGGAGTAAATGTTCTACTTTAAAATGAAATGTCAAGCTTGGGGACTTAAAAGGTGGTGGTTAGAATTGGTGTATTTCTGCCTTCTGCATAAGGAGCATACTTATGAGGGCTAGTGCTAATGATTTCTGTTACAAATGTATTCTCTTTTAGGATGTATCATCATTCTAATCTCCACTGATAGAGAGGTTTGCGGGGTTTTTTCCTACATAATCATGCAGCATGGAATAGGTTTAATTTTTGGACTGCATTTATTACAGAGTAAGAACACTGACTGTAAGCCTATATTGGTAATCAATAATAGAGTGAATTATCTATGCTGTGGAAAATACTGATGTTAAACAGGTTAAAAATGACAGTTTTTGAAAAATAAGAGCCAAAGAGTATTAATCAAGTGACGGTAAGGAAAATCAGGCTTGCTTATTATCCTGAGCTACTGGTGCAGAGCTTAATTTAGATCATATGGCACTAACAATAATATGTGTATAAATATAGAAGAAAATTGGGAACAGAATATTTCAAGTAATCTTTCTGTTTTAAAATGAAAGGGCCATGAGTAGTTTAAGCTGTATGTTGCTTGCAGAAGCAAGGCTGCTCTTTCCAGGCCAGTGGGTTCACCAGGTTTTCAGTCTTAGACTTATATTTGCATAAAGTTCAGCCCATAGTCCATACCTTTTATTTGAAGTTAATTGAAGGGTCTGGAATGTTCCTTTCTGGAAAGGGACATCATGGCATAAAGTTTATGTACTGCCTCTAAAAATGTATTTTTGATGATGATGGTTTAATATTTCAAAAGTCATGAAGCTTTGATTTCTAACTTAACTGTGTCTCAGGCCTTTATCATTAGTATTTATGAGAATGTGATTCATTTTGAGGTTGAATTTTTTGATGTAGAATAGGCATGTTCATAGATGCCACTAATGCAAAACCAGCATGGCTAGAATCACAGTACAGGTGTAGCTACAGTGCTTTTCATTTGGAGTGTAATAAAATGTACTTTTGGATTTTATTTATTCATTGTAGATGTCCTTTTCTGTTTATGCAACATCATTGCTTTGAAACAGATGTGAAAAACTGAATCTGTAGGTGTGGAACTAAAAGTATATGCACAGGGTTGTCTTTTTAGAATACTAACATTCTACAAAAAATGTGTATGATTTAAAAATTAATCTGAATTCTTACAAATTAACATTGGCAATGCACACATGACAAGATATTTCAAATTATGTTGCACTTGTTCAGGAGAAGAAAATGTTGTATCCTGAGAAACAAAAGAGTGTAGTAATACCCCTTTATGCTTTCCATAATGGCCTGGTGGGGCATTAGGTGGGTTCCAACCAGTTAAACTCAAACATCAGGTCACTGACAACCATTTCTGCTGAAACATCTTTCTTTGTTTGTTTCTTTGATCGTTTTCTTCACAAAATATGAGTATTTCTTAAAAATATTTTTAAATTACTCTGGCATTGAAATTACTGTGACTTTGTTTCCCTATGCTTCAGTCACTTTTGCTAAGTAAGCTTGCTCCAGGACTTTTTTCCCTTAACAATATAAAATGTTTCTATAAATCAATGTTTCACTACCATTTTGGCACTATTGATTTCTTTTGGCTTATCCAACTCTTTCCTGAGTTCATGCTGAGAGCCTTAAAGATACTGACAGTCAGCTGTGTGTATTTAGGTAGGTACACTGACCAGAGCTCTCTGGAGTGATATCAAAAAAAGGCAATATAAAGTGATACAAATAAAATGATCAGGAAGCTTGAGTTTGGGGTTGATACACTTGAGCCATTGGGACTTGCAGGATGTCAGGAAATCTCTACAGTCAGATATGAAATAGATGTATAGGGTACATGTGAAAGGACATAAATTAACATAAATCAATACTGCAATTACCTGCTAAATATATAAGCAGTAGGGTTCTTAAACATTTTATGGTAAAAAATACTCAGGTTATTTATTTATTTCAAGTAGAAACTTGGGGGCTATATTCTGAGTTTATCAAGCCTCATTCTGAATATATCAAATATATTTCAGGATCCATGACCCAATGGGGAAAGAGGAAACACAGCAAGATGAAAGAATGTGAGCATGAGCTGAGAGGAGGAGGTATACTAGGAGACCTGAAAATGACATGTGAAAATAGGACTTCAGGCAAGGGTAACGAGGGTCACAAGGGCATGTGATAAGGAAACCTTAGTTCTGAAGTTCAAAGGTTCTACTCCATGAAAGACAAAAACAAGTCACAGTCCTGTGTTCCCTGTAAAATTACTAGTTAATGAAAATGCAGCCATAAATAATATTGATTACTTCTATTTCCAGAGATTTATGTCATTGCACTGAGAATAGTAATATTATGGAGGAAGAGATAGTATTAACCTGACAATAGCCTCCTAGTCATAACTGTCATCAATTACAGCTAGGAATAATGCAGTGAAGCATAATGAAGAGCTGCCTCCTGAAACATGTTTTCACTACATTAATATATAAGAATAAGAGACATAAACTTCTCTTCTAGCTGGATATCAAAATAATGTAGTAATGAGTTCAAATTATCAGCTTAATAAAGTGAAGTAGGAAGTTTAAAGGGTAATAGAGCACATTCAGGTAAATTGAATGGATATGCTGATGAAGGCTGTGTTTACTGAATCAAGATTCACATAACTGCATGGTAAGATTCCTTTAAAAGATACACTCTATCACAGAGCACTGCTGTTATTTTGCAGCACATACTGTGTTCTTTAGAGGAAAAAGTCTTTTTGAAGAAGATAAAATACATGCTAGTGCCTTTCAGTAGCAGTTGTTCCAGTGTGATGTTATAATGATCTAATTGGTTTTCAAATATGAGAGAGCTGTGTATGCTCATAGCCACTTCAGGAAGGCCAGGTACAAGACAGTACAGTGGAGACCTATCGGAAATCTTGAGCATAGGTATGAGACAAGTGTGTGAATACACCAGCACTGCACATGTTTTTTGTTTTTTTTTTTCTCAACACAAACATGTCACTGCAGGTTTCTGATAGGCTGCACAATTCTTAGAGCTAATATCCTAGATCATGTATTTAATTATCACTATCTCGCATGCTATGCAGGATAGGGACTACTGAAGACACTTTTTCCTTTTATTGTTGTTTTCTTTTTTCTTTTTTACATCTGACTTTTTGATTCAAGTATAGTGGTTTACTTCTTCATTGAGGAGTCACAATTTAATGTTTTAGCTAAGTAAATTCAGCAGTAGATAAAAGCTGGCAGAAATAAAAGAAAACAACTTCCCCTTAAACTGAGCTTTGTGCTTTTGTTTTGGGACCTCTGGTTTGTGAGTGCTGGAGATGTGCTGTATGGTCACAGTTCTAATAACAGCTGCTATTGAGGTGAAAATACAACATATGATATTGTCTAAGAGTATAGGTTGATCAGAGCACTTTAAAAATATGTTTTGCATTTTGGTTTTATGAAGAGGAAAAAAAATATGTAGAGGTGCGTTTGAGTGGTTTCTGTCTTGAACATAGTATCCCATTTAAAAATAGGGGGGGGGGGAACCAAAATACTGAGATTTACCTGAATTGGGACCTAATACAGTACCTTCCCAAGTAATAGAAATACTTCAGTGATGGCATTAAGCTGGGAAAAGAAATCATTTTTCTGAGTATTGCATGTCCCCTGAACTGAAAAAGATGAAGTTTTATGGAGAAAAGATGTTTGTTACATTGGAAGATCCTAGGTAGATCATGAAAATTATTTAAGGAGCCTGTATTTTTTCATAACTAGGCTCTAAGCCTATCAGCTTGCATTTTTCAGCGTTTTCAGTACAGTTTTTATACATGCTGACTTTGTTACTTTTTTTGAAAGAGCTGATGAAACCTCTTTCCAGCACTCCTTAATACATAGATAGCTAAAAGGATGATGGCTAAATGCATTCTGTCTCTAAGTAGGTATCCAGACAAAGCTTTGTTACATTCCCAAATCAAAGATTCTTTGTTTGTGAAGGAAGTTATTACTTCAGGGTTGTTTTTTTTTTTTCCACAGCCATAAAACTTATTTCACTGTGATAGCAGTCATCCTGCCACTGTAAGAAATATTTGTGCACTTGCAGGTGCTGACTTTTTCATGTTCTTTGCATGCTCTGTGGGATCTATTATTAAGCATTTGAAAGGTATCACAAAGGAAGATCAAGGCAGATTTGTTGTTGTTACTGATACAAATAGCTGAAGTGTTCACAATGGTAATGCCCTTCACTGCAATGCAGTCCGAGTGTATTGTGGTGTTACTGTCCTGTTACATAAAGCTGTTGTGACCTGAAGGTGTTGTATAAATGACAAATTGCTGCCCTCAATCCACCGAGATACTTCTTCCACCAGTGATAGAGGTGATAATGTGTGACAACCTGGAACTCTCCATTTTCCTGAAAAACCCAGTAACTGTGGCGAAACATTTTTTGAACATAAATACATTCTAACTTCTTCATTTTTTAGTGGAAATTTGTTGTTTAATACCTTGAGACAAAATGAAAAATAATTCCTTCATTCAGCTCTCTTTTCTGGGTACTTCTGGCCCCAGCCTGTCTTGCACGGCTTGAGCTGCATATATTAACAGAAATAGCAGAAGCTTCTTGGTGAATGCTTGAAGGAGTTACATTGATACAGAATTACACGCAGAAGTTTGATTTGTCACACCTTTGTTTTACTGCATGTATTAGTAAAGATGCTCAGTTGTCTTTCATTGGATCTGGAATCATCAGCAAACTATTCCAAGTACAGAAAAAGATTAGCTTAAAGATAAGGTGTGAGCCAAAGAGCACACACAACTAAACTGATTTCCAGAAATGTAGTAATTTTTAACATTTTATTAAAAGCATAGCAACTTCAGTTTTAAGTTGGACTTAAAAGCATGTTTCAATAGAATGAAACTTCATGGCTAATTTTCAGGTGCTTATTTGTCATGATGGATAAGTATCACCAAGAAGGAAGCTATCTGCAGCTCACTCAATGTTGAGCAATTTTTGGATACACAAGGACTTAATTTTCTATTACACTTAAAAGAAATAATAGTTAAAAGAAAAGTCTTACTTTATTTTCCTAGTTATCATTCATTCTGTTCTTCTTCCATTGCCTTCAAATTGATTTGGGGATTTATGACACTAGGTTTAAACCAATTTATTATTTTTAATTGTTTTACCTTATAAAGGGAACTGTGTGACTGGTTATTAAAACTATTTGTTCTTTGGTTAAGTAACCAGTTGAAGAAACCTGAACTCGGTAGCTTATTAAAATATATTTGTGTCTTCTCCAGGTTGGCCCAACTATGCACGAGTTTTAGTGGTGTAGTTCACGGACATGTCAAACATGAATTGGTTCCATATTGTAAGAGACAAAGACCTTCACTTTAACAAAATGATAAAATTTTCTTGGAGCTATGGCACCCAGTGTACCACTCCAGCCTGATGGCAGTGTTTCAGTGAGCTAATAGCCATTGTAATCAGTTGAGCCGGTGCAATGTTGTGAGGTACTGTTCTGAATTAATCAAACAGTTCTTCTGCTGATTGCTTATTAAATCAGCAAGAAAAGTGTGGCTAATTGTATATGATAAATGTGGTTCCACTCTACAGTTAAAAAAAATCACAAAAGGAAAAGAAAGTAAAAGAAGAGAAGCAGCATGAACAAGAAATATTTCGGCTAAAGTACTTATCTGTCTTTAAAATAAATATAATTCAAGTCTTCTCATAGGAACTAGATTTTACTGTCCATGTTCAGCTATTGGAAATCATTGGCCTTCTGTTCTTCCATCTCACTGTTCTTGAGCTGATAGGAGTGTGGTGCAGATTAGCATAGGCCTACTTGTAATCCAAATTTATGACCTTCTTTTGCCATATTATCTATTATTTCCAGTAAAATGCAATTTGTTTTAAAAATAGCTAGACCTGTGAAGTTTATGAGATATAATAACTCTGCTATACTGTTTGTGTCTGATGAACAGTCCCATAAATAATATTTCTTTTGTCCTTTATACTTCAGACCTGCAGTAATTACCAATTAGGTCTTGAATATGGTAGAAATTATAAGTAATGCAGATTAGAGACACTGATTAATTGAGGTAGCAACAAAACATTTTTGTGGCAGGTGATACTGCTAATACCATGTCAGATTTTTCTCATAAAACACAGGATTTAGATAATTTAGAAATAGTTGGTTGATACCTTCACTGGTCTTTCTTGTATGGGACGTTCGTTTCACCAATCTGAAGAACCTCTCTTGGAATTCCCAATAAGGCTTCTCTTCCATTTTGTATTGTCTGATATATTTTTATATTTTTCCATATGAATGTGAGTCTTCACTAAATAATTTCTAAAATGCATGTAAAGAATGATCATAGCTAAGAATTTGGTTAAGCTGTGTGGTGTCAGTAGCAGAACACATGCTGCACACTTAATTATCTTAAAAAAAAAACAAAAAAAAACCACCAAAGCAATCAGAACTGACATTCAACTCTAGTTAGCAGGGCATTACTGGTGATTTTTTTATTTTTTAGGAGTTTTTCTCCTACAAACAAAATCTCTACTATTGAAGAATTTCAGTTGATGTTCCTTCTAAGTGACACCGTTGCTGTTAGCACCTTTTTTGGTTAATCACTGGGTAGGGTGGTATGGTGGTTTAATATGATCACATCTTTAGTTAGGGAACAAATTAAAAAAGCCATCTTTGCTTCAGATCTAAACCAGTTGCCTGTTAACACTAAATGCTTTATCATAAATGTTAAGCTGTGTAAAGCAAACACAGCTTAGTGATTTACCACACATTTCTGCATTCCAAAATTGTTTGCACAGCAAATTCCAAATTCAGCCATCAATAATTCACATTGATTTTCTAACCATCTCCAACTAGGAGTTGTAGGTACAATTTTCAAATAATAAAAATATTGTTGAAAAAGACCTATCAAGTAATTTTTATGTTGCCAGTACTTAGCTGATTCCACTTGAGTAATGGATACAGTTTTTTCAGTATAATTTTAATGTAACAAATGGTAGGGTTCCTGCATATATCCTTGAATATTTTTCTCAGTAAAAAAGTTACACTGTTTGGGTTTATGGTTTTTTGCTTGTTTTATTTAATTATTTAAACATTTAATTCTTTATGTCCATTTATCACCCCCTTTTGAGAGCCCTAGAGGTCTGATCTCTTCAGCTTATGTGCTCAAATATCTAGATTACTCCTGATTAGTAATGATTCGTCCAAACAAGCCTTAGGTAAAAAGGGGTCAGTAATCGTTGTCTGTCTTTTTTATCATTTCCATCCTCTACTGAAAGTCCATTCTTCTTTAACATCCTCAGATATTGAGACAGGAGAGCTAAGTACAATTTTCTGGTTATAACTTCACTGCAGATTTATAGGAAGAATTTCTAAATTCCTTGATACAGGCCTAAACCACAATTATTTTTTTGTTGAGCCACCTTGATTTAGGTCGATACCTTATCCTTTTGGTGTTTTGGTTTTTTTTCCCCCCTCCTCTGCCCACTTTCTTCTAGACTTCTTTGTTCTAATCCTTTTAAAGTGCTTTTTTGTCATATTGCATGTAGTCTGATTCCAGTCAAAACCTGGACAGCTGAGGTGTCATTGGAGCAAGAAATAATTATGCATGTTAAAGACTAATGGAACATGAGAAGCTGGGGAAAACAGGAAACGTTCAGGTTTCACCAAACACAACTTTCTAGTATTTTCTTCTTCATAGAATCATAGAATGCCTTGAGTTGGAAGGACCCTCTAAAGGTCATCTAGTCCAACCTCCCCTTGTAGTAAGCAGGGACATCATCAGCTAGATCAGATTGCTCAGAGCCTCATCAAGCCTGACACTGAATGTTTCCAGGGGTGGTGCCTCCACCACCTCCCTGGGCAACCTGTTCTAGTGTTCCACTACCCTCATAAATAAGGAATTTCTTTATAACATACCTCTGGATGACTACAGCTGTTCGCTATGTTTAAAAATATGGAGGCTACAGTGTATCTATATCATGAAGCCTAAGCTATATTGACTCAAAGCCATGAAACCTCATCAGGATTTACTGTGCTTCAAAGAAAACAACTCCTGTTGAAGATTATGTTAATTTTGGAAACAATCTGGCTCCACGTCACACCAGCCTGGAAGGTATGCGGAACAGACTCGTATCTGCTCTTTAGATCCCACATATATTTTGCACTAGAATGAGACTTGTTGAGGAACAATGCTTTCCTCTGTTTGTAAAAACAACTTTTTTATAAAATTTAATTTATTGGGTTCCCTGTGTATAGATTCAACAGAGATTGTATAAAGGTAAATGAAGGTGATATTTCACTCCAAAGTCAAATCAGGGATTTAATAGCAACAAAATCTTACTATCATCTTTTACCAGATTTTTGAATTCATCAATATTTTTAGTTACTTGAATGCTACAGCATAAAATACCTGGATACATATTTTGGCAAATTACAAAGAGTAATATGCTGGGTTTTAAACTGCTGCACTGTTGTGTATTTGCATCAATTGTGAAGGTAACAATGGTTATTACTGTGCAGGTTTTGCAGGTGTTACATATGCTTTTCCTACTAGAGTGCAATGGTTTTGTCTTGCATAAGTGCCTTTTTTGATTTGTCACTGTTGTTTTCTATATTTGCAGCAGGGATTTCCTTTGGTATGAAATAGACTAATAGACTTTCCTGTCTAACTGCAGGAAAACATGTCTCCTCTCAAAAGCCAGAAATGCTTTCCACATTTGTTCTGGCTTAATTCTTTATTTTATATATTTATTTATGTCCACTATTTTTCCACATGATTTAATTCTGGCAATAGATTTTTTCACCTTGCCTTTTTTTAGCATCCTGTCATGAGTCTGTTGATTCAGCTGTGTGAGTTTGAAGGATTATACGTTTTACAGAGTTGTCAATAAATGGGGTTTAGGTGGTGGTGAACAGCACTGTTTCCTTTTCCACTAAAAGACAAACAGAATGTCTTCTAATGCCCTTGTGTGCTCGGCTGTATCTCATGTATCTCTTGGCAGTGATCAGAATGTGAATGTTAGCAGCTTCTAAGCAGTTAAAGGAGATAGGAAATATATAGGACTAGCGCTGGCGTCTCCTACCAAATGCTTCACAAAGAAAATAGAAATGCCAAGTTCTTAAGAGCTCATTTTGCACATACTGGATCTAGTTCTTTATTTGTTCACTGTTGCTGTTCTGGGTTGCTTCAATAGTAACTTAGAGTGGATATCAGTACAAAATACCAGTTAATTTCCTTCACCTCTCTTTATTTAGTCTCTGCCTCAGTATTCTCAGTGGATTGGAATCTGTGCATAATATATTCCACAGTTTGTATCTTACTGGTGGTGCTATAATGAAGGATTAGCAGGAATCCTAGAGCATGCATATTTCTATGCTTTGCCACACGTGTCCTAAGTACTGTTCTGGAGCAGGCAGCTGAACTTTGGTATTAGCAGTCATCCGGGCTATCAAGAGCTGAATCAGTAGCATGCTTGGCAGCAGTTGTTTTCTGAATTAAATGTGTCAACTGTACAAATGTAGAGAGCAAAACTAAGGCATAATGGCTTTGCTCAGAAAAATGATTATTTGTAGTCACAACAGAGTGCTCAAGTCATAGTTTCTTGTTAAGGTGAATTGCTCTGGGAAATACAGGGGATGGATGAGTGCCATTGCCATGTGGGTGCCTAATTAGTCAACCCAGGTAGTTCATTCAAATTTATTATTTTAATATTCTACCAAGATCCAGTAGAACATGCTGTTTCCCTCCAGTTAAAATAATTTTCTTGCTGGGGGAAGAGAAAAACGCAGATTTTTGTAGTATTCTTGTCATGGGAATTTCAGGGCCAAGTGTAGCATGACTAACTGTGACTAGAGAAGTCTGGGATATGTAGATTAAACTATTACAGCATTTAATGTTATCAGTAACCATTATTCTCAAACAGGGCCAGAAACCAAAGTAAAGTGTCTTTTGAAGGGGCAAAATTATCATGCTGCAGTCTTATTCACCTGCCAGGGAAGTACTTTTAAATCCCCCAAAAGTGATCAAGGTTTCCTCTTTAAAGAATGGTTCAGGGTTCTTTCTGTCTTCCCTCCAGTCTGTCAGTTGAGTCTAAAGTCCATTGACTAAGGAGCTAGTCCAGACCTTGAATTGTGATTTTTTTACTCTATCACACAAAGATTTATAGATCACTTTCTGTTGTGTAAAGCTGCTTTGTTCCTGACAGGAAAGTGAACAATTTCCAATTTCACTGGAAAGCTGCCTGTAGTGTTCTTAATGTCTGATCCCCTCATTGTTTTTTGTCTGCCATGTCTCTTCTTCAGTGAGCAATATAATTAAAATTCATAGTTTGGCACCAGGATTTTGATTATATAGTTAATTCTTCATCATTCTTATGTCTCAGATTAATCATGTTTGCCCAAGCTTCTGTCATCCACTGACAAAGTGCTCTGAAGTTTTTGAGTTCATTGAGGGTCTGTTTTTTACCCCTTCCATCTTGTGGTAATCAAAGCTTTTACATTATCTTATAATTCAGCATAAACAAGTAATTCTTCTCAGAAGTCTTCTTTAATTAATGACATGCTTGCCAAGCACAGGAACTTAACAGAAGGATGACTTTGTGTGGCTATTGAAAATAATTAGTATACACATTTGTGTGGATTTAATCAGCATAAAAGATACCTGTATTGTATTTCAGGATATGTCATCTTTCAAAGATACTATCTTTAGATTGTTTCCTCTTCTTTTTTTCTGATACAAAAATTGCAATCATGTAGTGTTGGAGGTGGGGGAACACCGCTTATCTTAGAGGCGAATGTATTTGTTATCACTGCTTGAACACGTGAAAAGTAAATGTAAAACTATGCAAAGTTTGACCTTAAGTATCTAAAAGAATTGAGATAAAATTAGATGGTTTATTATGTAGTTAGAGGTTTTATTTATTTCTGTATGGGTTGATTTGTTGTTTGTAGCATATAGAGTGGAAGTTACTTGCTCCAGCATTTTCAGCTCTTCAACTGCTTGTTTCTTTTTCCCTTACTTGGAAGGTGAAAAATATTAAGTTAACCAAGATTCATTTGTTTTCTTATGGGATGTTGTTTTTGTATAAATATGTAAATAGAAAGCAAGTGTTGAGATAGTTAAAATTCCCAAGTTGCACTCTGAAAGATACACTGTTACTGTACTTGTTCCCTTCTGCTCTCTTAATTAAGTATCCTTTGATCTCATGGTGGTGTCTTCTAGTAATTTCATAACAAGACCCTTTGGAGAGGGGAGAATGTTCAACCTATAACTTTTTCAGCATATAGGACATGAACTATGGCTCTTGAATGAGGAGCTGTTGGATACTTTTTCTCTGATGCACTGAGTGGCCTCACATGTTCTGTGCTGTGCACAGCAGGGCAGCAGAGAACTGTGTGTCAGGTTGGTCCCGCTCCCTGTGAGCAGGGGCTTAAGCTCCTTAGGTTTGAAGTCCCGTTTAAAAAGGAGTAGAATTTCAACCACTGAGCAAATGCCTGAAAGAACAGAACATTATATAGTAAGAGGGATTAACAACAGCAGTTCTGCAGAAAAGGGTCCCAGCTTTGGAGTCCCAAGTTCAAAGAAGGACCTCCCTACATTTGATGTAAAGAAAGATTGATTTTCAAACATACACCTGGCTTGAGCATTTTCTTCCTAGTTTGCTGTAGACAGTTGTACACAGAGCCTGCTCACTGATCTCATCCCTGTCAGTGTTACCTAATTATCACCAGGTATTCAGCCTCTTGCAGGCATGATGCAGTTTTGCTTCTGGGAGCCAGAAGGCTGTTACATTTTATTGTGCTTAATTCTCTGTTGCCTTTATCTTAGGCCTTTTAACACGGTTGGAGAGCCTTACCTGTTGCTGTGCTGCTATTTGGAGACAAAAGCAGTACCACGGTGTTGTGGGCAAACGCCTGGTGGGCAGCTCAGCCCCACACAGCTGCTCGCTCACTCCCCCACAGTGGGATGCTGGGGAGAATCAGAAGGGTAAAAGTGAGAAAACTTCCATGTTGAGATAAGGACAGTTTAATAGGAAAAGCAAAAGCTGCGTGTGCAAGCAAAGCAAAATAAGCATTTCATCCACTATTTCATCCACTATTTCCCATCGTCAGGCAGGTCGTCAGCCATCCCCAGGAAAGCAGGGCTTCATTGCACATAATGGTTACTTAGGAAGGCGAACATCGTCGCTCCAAATGTCCCACTCTTCCTGGCATGGAATGTCCTTTTTGACAGTTGTGGTCAACTATCCCAGCTGTGTCACCTCCCAGCTTCTTGTGCACCCCCAGCCTCCTCACTGTCAGGACAGGACAAGAAGCAGAAAAGGCCTTGAATGCTCTGCAGGTGCTGCTCGGCAGTAACTGGAAAATCCCACTGTTATCAGTGCTGTTTTCAGCACAAATACAAACACCACCTTATAAGCTCCTGTGAAGAAATTTAACTCTATCTCAGGCAAAACCACTCCACTATGTTTTAAAAACTTGGTTAGTGATCACACGTTCCATGTATTTTAAGCATTTGTCAAAGCTGCCTGTGCTCAATAATTGTATATATTAATTTTGTTGCCTGCACTCATATTCAAGCTAACAAATCTCTTCAGGAAAATGATGAGATGGTACATAGCCTGATTGCCTGAAGTATGTTTTTATTTTTAACCATGATTTAGTTGCGTTTCTGTCTGGCAGAAAACTGCTTAGGAAAATGTACACATTTTCAAGCATGTCATGAGCTGTAATAGGCATTTTAAATCTATATGCTTTGAATTAAGACTTTGTTGCTCGTATTAAAATTGTCCACATGGCAGTTTTTCCTCACTATAATATTTCTAAGCCAACTCTTCTTTTTTCAGCCCGTTGTTTAGTGTCCTTCTCATTAAGATGTGCTATTTCAGTATTTACAATGTCTCTCCAGCTCTTTAAAAACAGGTTATGTACCTTCAATATCACACTTCAATGGTGTTATTTGAAATTCAGATACAGATTGTTTACCTAGCAGTACTAGGCATTTCTAATAAATTCTGCCTTATTTGAAGGAAGATGATCTTTACAGTCTCAGCCTATGGTGGCTTTAGCATCTTCCAGCAAGTAGAATAATAAGCTACAATTTTTATGCAGAATTTGAGAATGTGATTTTAGAAGTTAGGGTGTTTAAAGTAATTTTGAAGATTGCATTATTTTAATTTCCATCAAGCAGAAGAATGCAAGATTCGTGTGGGAAATCATGCTGATCATTCACCTTGAGAGAAATAAGGAAAGAATAAAATCTGTGTATTGTATTGTGGGCAAGGGATGGAGTTTGTCATATTACATTCTGCCTTGCAATAATACTACAACATCAAAATAATAAACTTTATAAGATTAATGTATACATGATTATTTTAATGGATGGGATTTTTTTATTATATCATCAAAAAATCTCAGCTTTCCAGCAATGTCAAACTCTATCACCTAATTTTCAAAGTAACTGATAGGCATTTAGCATAAAAGAATTAGCTTTATTCCTTTCTGCCTGTTGGCAGAGAACTTTGCTAACCGGTTAGCAACGTTGTTTAACCTAAGGGTGCAGTGTGACAAAGATCCTTTACCCATAGCACACTATGCAAGTCTGTCATTCACCTTGATAGATACTTTTTTTTTTTTAAAGAAAAAGCGCCAAATAGAATCAAGAAATTTGCTCTTGTGTTACAATTTCATAACACAAAATTTAAATCTAAATAAATTTGCTTTTAAAGCTAAATATGAAGCAGTTTCTCATGTTCCTATTAGTATTCTTACTTTGCTTATTCTCTAAATTCTTTCAAGCAAGGAGGTGTAACTAAAATATGTCGCACTGTCTTCATTAGTAATGCTTCGTTGCTTAGCCTGGAGCATGTTTTGTCCAAGCAGCACAACTCAGTCAATACCTTTCTTGCCTAAGAGGGATGAGAGAGTCTCTGTAGTGAGCCAGCCTCCTTGTGCACTTAAAATGTTCCAAGATTGTTCCTGTGTTTAGTTCAATTTTGTGCTTCTGCTGCTGGATAGAGTGAGAACTTTTACTGTTGTTGGATCCTGATCATTGCCTGCCTGTTTAGGATTCATACTGTGCTTGTGAATTGTCAAAAAGAAAATAACCTGAAAAGGCTGGGTCAAGTACATCTGTGCCTGCAACTTCAAGGAGGAGGCATATCTTCAGCTGAAGATGTCTACCAGACCTCCTCAAACTGAAAGAATCTTTGAAAGTTCAGGTTAACTTTCTCTAAACAGCAAGGTGTTAGTCCTCTGAATAATTTGATTATAATCTCCTCAGTGGATCTTCAGTGTCAGTTTTGCAGAAGGTCAGCTTTACGAGTAGAAACTTTGGGGTTTTACTCCTCTGTGTCTACCATGCTTTTTCTATGGCTCTACCTGACTCTGTGTCACTGGCAAAAGCACTGCAAATTATCCTTGATGTGTTAAATAAAACTGGGGCTGATAGGGTTTTGCCTTCATAATGTAAATCCCAAAATACAGCTTTTCATCTGTCACCTCGCAGCAGCCGACTGGTTCACATGGGCAGGTCTGGGGAAAGAACAGCTGTTTCCCTGACTGTCAACCACGATTCCTGCAATGCTCTTGACAGGCACTTGTTGCAGTTACGTGGTGAGAGCTAAGTTCAGCTTTTCTCTTAAGTTACAGGTTTCACCTTCTTTATGAAAAATATATATTTTCTCTAGTTTTGCAACTTTCCCTTTTTCTTCATAGAAGGGCTTGCAGGAAATTTGCTACTATGATAATTAAGTGATCTGCAAGGTAATATTAATTAGGGAATGACATATCGTTCTTTTTTGCTTCAAGTTATAATAATAAAAATAATTTTAAAGTAAAATTTTGAGTGTATCGTATATCAAGTCTGTAATTACAAAAATATATGATAAGCTTTTTAAATTAAACTGTTATGTAAGCTAAACAAGGCAGAGATCAAAACCTGGCAATTTTATCAATGTCATGATCAGGTATCTTAGTTGTCTCTTGCAGTCACTTGCATGGATTTTTGTAAATTACTTTTTTAGAATGTTTTTTCTATGTATGATAAAGACAAATATGTATCGATAATAACAGTTATTGAGGTTTGCTTATAAAAGCTCTTTCATAACGCACTGAAGTCTTGAAATGTAGGAGGAGGTTGAACATTAGTACAGTAAATGAGGGGTTTGGTGTTTGTTTGTTTTTGGTTGGTTGTGGTTTTTTAAATCTCAGGACTGATTGTGTATCTTTTCAACTTGGTATGGTGAAGAACACAAGCCAAAATGATGCTGTTGGTGAACAGCCATTATGTTGGAACTACAGTTATATTACCTAAGTGAAAGGTTGTTTTAAACCACAGACTGATGATACTGCTTCTGTTTCATACGTTCTATTCATACCCATTTCGTAGCGTAATGGTATTTGGTTAAGGTAATTTGCTTTGTTGCTTGTTCAACATTTATTGAGATGGTGTACAATAGTCTATTTAGGCTTTCTTAAAATGGATAGTAAGGACTGTTGGATACCTTCAGATTAGGGAATCAGAAAAAATAAAGGTTAATGGCTGTTTATAGAAGGTAGAGCCTCGAGGGTAATACAGAAGGTGAATAGTCACAGTGTTCAAGAGCAGCTTTATTTGATTTTCAATTAGTCTAGCAGTATAAGTTACACAACCAGGAATGAAACCCAGAACTAGCTTTGTTTCATAGCATTTGACTATTCTTTTTTTTCTTTTTTTTTTTTTAATTATTAATAATAAATGCTCTGCCAACAAAGACATTGATAACTGGTACATCCAGTGTTATAATTAAAAAGTCATATTAAAAATTAATTAATTTTTGGCTACTGCAGAGAAACCTCACCAGTTTACTGGGTTTGTCCTGGCTGTATGAAATCTTTAATTGTGATGAAAAGTAGTATGTTATGGGATTTATTGTTTATTAATTATTGTTTATTAATTTTTTAAAGCCTTTATAAGCACACATTTGCACTAGCAGACCATCTCTGAATCAAAAGGTCCCTTGTTGTACTTTTCTTGGCAAATTATTTGAGAAAGATATTTTTTTTGATAGATTTCACATGTCTTTTTATTTATTTTTTCCAAAAATGTATTGGAGCCAACATCCCAAGTAGTTTAATTTTGATGTGAAATTTATACTCTTTTTACTCCTTCTTTCAAATTTTTTAACAGTTACTCAGTTCTTACAAATCTGCACGTGTCCAACTGAATCATTTCTATTTTAGTGCATAGAAGTTTGTCATTCTTAACTTGTCCTGCTTAACTTTTTTTTCTTTTCCCCACATAGGTACATTCGAATTGTTGGGACCCATAACACGGTGAACAAAGTTTTCCATATTGTGGCGTTTGAATGCATGTTCACGAACAAGACCTTTACTCTTGAGAAAGGTCTGATAGGTAAGTGGTAAAACTGATTTCCTTTTACATGAACTGTTGCGAACAGTTGCCTTTTAAGACTGGTTGTCACTGCACTCTACTTTGGTTTCCACACAAAAATCTCTTAACTTGACATAAATGATGCTAATAAGCATAGAATTAGATGTCTAGTCCTTGAAACTTCTTTGAAATCCCAGTTTTCTGGATTAATTAATAATACTGTGGGAATGCTGAAGTTCAGAATATATCAACTGCTGCTGACAAAGCCACTGGTAGTTGAGTCACTCTATGCTGCTAGTCTGATTTTTCTTTTCATGTCATAGTATGGTTGCTTTTGCCTCCTAATACATTGGCCTGAATTCTGTAACAAGGAGTAACCAGAGCTATTTATTGCAGTGAAGATGGCTTTGGGCATTTAGGATCTCCTATATAGCCTAGTTTCAACTGCTGAAAATAAACTCTCATGTGTTGATTTTCCCCCAAAGAGTCATAGACATGCTTAGCCATGGCAGAATGTTATATTGGCTACCTTTAATCTCAGAACTCCACGTTGATGGAGCTCTATTACCTCTTAAGTACCAGCCAGCTGATATAATAATTTAAGTACCTCTACATAGTACTGCTTTACTTAAGGTGGAAATCCCCAGCGGACCAACAATACTGAATGTTACACTATGTCATAATAAGATTAAATATCTATATTTTAAGTAGTTCAAACAGGGTGATTTCTATGTTTTCTTCCATTTAAACTCATCCAAGTTAAATCCTGTAAATGTATGTAATATATGATTATCAATCTTATTTTAAAAATAATTTAGGACAACAGATTTCTTTGCCTTTTTTTTTGTGTGTGCATGGTGGTAACTCAAAGCTTGCTTGGTTGTAACAGTAGTATGTTTGTGGAATTGTACTCGCACCAAAATTGACTTGTCTTTCAGATACTTAATGATATTTTGTCTAGTGAATATTTTGATGAGACAAGCTATTTGATCTGTTTCAGCATTTCATGAATTTCAAAGATAATCTAGGGGATGGAGACTTTATATGGCTGTTTAAGGTATTTATCCATTTGAGAATATTTTTTAGGTACAGAAATAGAGCTTGGACTACATGACTGTATCCTTTGTTGTCTTGGTGATCAGTAGAACTATGCTGTCATTCAGTGTGGGTGAATCAAACTGCTCTGTCTGTAAGTCATTAGAAGTGATCTAGAAGCAGCAAAGAGAGGCCTGTAGGGCTCTTGCTTTTGGTATTAAAGGGGTGGTTGTCAGTACAATTAATAGAAGATTAAAAGAGTGAGAATTCTATGAGTAGTTATTTGAAAAAGGGATGTGGACCAACTTCCAACTGTGAGGCAGTAACAGTTGGATCCATGACCCTGCAGAATTTATGGTGAGAAAGGGGCAAATGGAAAGATTCTGGGACTAGTAGAAGGCAGTTTAGTTGTGAAATGGTGCAGGGGCACAATGGCTGTTCCAGCAGAATTTATAGCCATCAGTATTACCTATTCAAAAGTATTCTCAACAGCCTTGATTGAGCAAACTGACCTTGTATCCATTTAGTGCCTAGTTCTGCATACCTGTGATGGTTACTGTATGGTAGCATGTTGTCTGTCTCCCTTGATCAAGCAGACTGTCCTAGTTGCACTTCTGTAAAAAAAAAAATCTGTGTGACTACCAGGTAGGTAGTTAGCACAGATTTATTTCATTGTTCTAATGAGGGTTTGTAATGTTTGTTTCTGTTTCTGCAGGGTCTGGGTAGGGTAAAGTGAACTGAAAGCTGTTAGGAAAGCTCTACAAAATACATGAAAGTGCAATAATCAGAGCTGGTTGCTTGGTTGTTTTTAAGCTTGACTGAGTATAGAAGCTTCATCCTAAACCCTTGAAAAGCAGTATTAGGTATTACTACTGGGTTCATTTTTTTATCCCCTATGGTATTAAGTTAGAACAAACACAGCTGCTGTTTCTGTAACCTGTTTTTATTACGAAATTGAAATGTTAGCCCTTGAAAGCCATATGGTCCTTTCAGAAAGACTTTGTGACCCTTACTTGTACCAAAACAACACTGAAGATAATATGCATAGAGTTTATTTGAAAACTTATTCCAAAGAAGCAAGGCTGCTGTAGTATTTGTTTAGGGATCTTATGTGGAGATTTAAGAGTAATAACTTAATTTTTGTGAAACCTATTCAACTTGTTCAGAAAACTGTATAGACAAAGAGGGTAATTTATCAGATATGTTACTACTACTATGTAGCATCTATGTAATGGCTGTCACTATAAAGTAAAGATTAGAAGGCTGGTAAACAAATAAAAATGAGGCACTGGTTCACGATAACAGCAATTTTATGTTGCTGTGTGTTTACATACAATAATTTAATGAAAAACTATTAACTTGACACAGTACATTTAAAAGTTAATATAGAAGATGATTTATATGGTCACTCTCTACAATACTGGATGTGGTACTGACATGACCCATTGGGAGCAGAGTAGCGGTATGGAAGTGGCAGGAAAAGTATCAGGAAATGCTCTTTCCAGCACTGTCTGGTGTTTCAGTGCTTGTTTATGCTTTGTTGTCTTATTAAATGAGTTAAGAGACAGAAATTAATTCAATCATATGAAATTACTCCCTAACATAGATGTTAGCATCGAGATGTAATTTTCCTTTTGTCATAGTATTATCTCTAAAAGTGTAAGTTAACAGTTCTACATATTAAATTCGGGACATTGACATCACTGTTTCATTAAAAAGGGATGTAAATATTTTTTTAAATCCCAGAAACATGGCATTTTCTTTTAATGAACTTCCACTTCTGTAACTTTGAATGGTCTTCAGTCATTAATATTTAATCTAGAATCCAAAACAGATTAAAGTTTCCACAAATAAGAAATGCACTCCTTTGGAGGCAGAACTGATATCTTGTGTGATGTGATCTTTTCTAAAAGGTTCTTATCTGCCCAGGGGCAAGAAGCTACAACAATGGATAACATGGTGTGTCTCTTTTTTTTTTTTTTTCCCCCATCTAAATATAGGAACCAATTCCTCTTTTCTGTCTTAAAGGGAAAAAAACCTGATAACCTCTCTTAGTCCTTTAATCTGTACTGAGTGCTGAGGGCAGTCAAGGACTATGGAAGCATATGGGTTTGACCAGCCTACTGTCCTGTTCTGAGCCTGGTTAACGTCCTAGGGAGTGCAATTTGGAAGGCTTTTTCATGAAGTTGTGTTTATCTGTAGTCTCTCTCAGTCTGTCAGACTATCTCATATGTTACACGTGAAAGGGAGAACAGTGAATAATGACTGAAGAGCAGGAGATGGATATAAAACAGAGGAAGGTTCTTGGTCCCCCTCTGGGGAGTGCTGTTCAGTACTTAGGAATTGTCATCCTTCATTTGTGTGCTGTTTAATACCTTAGGAGAACTTGGTGTAAAAGGGAAAAAATGAAACTAATAAATAATCATTCACTTGTCCTTTACTCTCTGGCAGTTGTTTCTCTTGGTTATACTTTTTATTTTTCTTTTAAATAAGTCATATCAGTTTCCCAGTGTGTAGTTCAGCCTTGTAAAAGATCCCTCATTCCATCTGCAAGGAAGCAGTGAGATATGCTATTTTTGTGTCTAGTTTGATGTTACTATTATATTTTGTTTCTTCTCTTTTTTAAATGTTAACCTTCTTTCAGAATCATGCAGGTTTACCCAGCAGTATGAGTCAAATCTGCTGCCAGCAAGGCTTTAAGAAATTATGTAAACTTGAAGACAGTCTAAATACTGCAGGGATTTAATTTTTTTTCCTCTTCCTACAGGAAAGGACAGCCCTATGGTCTGTTTAATTACTACCCATTCTTCAAAAGAGATCTGGTCATATGGTTCTGGTTACTTTTTTTTTTTCCTTCCCATTTCCAGTGCTGCAGCGAGGGATGTAGGCCTCTTTTGAAATAATTGCTATTTTTGAATGCCTTCTTTGGGCAGAATGTTTAATGAAAGAGCTTGGTAGCCAGCCAATTGATTGGCAATTAAAAGTATGGCCAGCTGTAATGACTTGAATGCTGTTGTTCTAATTTATTGTATCAGAAATCATGAGCTTTAGGCAGATATCAACTGAAAAAAATCAGTCTTCGATTAAGTTATTCTAATCCAAACAATGTGGAATGTAATCCAAGACAGTAGGACATAAACAGGTATTAGTTCCGTTTTCCAGCTTGCAGAAAGCTTTTTAATGAAACAATTGGAAATGCTGTTGATATTTATTTGAAGTTGATATTTCTTGAGATCTTGATTTTGTGTTTGAAAATTCAAATGAAATGTAGCAATGTCATCAGCAACTTTCAGCTCAAGAAAATAAGAGTATGTGGAGGGGGAGACAGGTCTTTGTGACTGTACTTTTACTTAACCAAGAAGTCTGTAGACTTAATATTTTCTACCATGTAGCAAATAAACATGTGCTAAGTCATGTATTGAATAAACATTAGACTTAACAAAGCTTTTGGCATGTGGAAAACAATGAAAGCAAAATAACCAATAGCCTTTTAATTATTTAATACAATAAAATCAAGCCGTAGAATAATAGTGACATCCCTAATTTATTTCTTTTTTTCGTTTTTCTCAGCTTTCCTTTTTCTGACTCTATTGAGGAAACTTCTGTAAGCTCAGTAGATGTTTTGGTAGAGAAGGAATGCAATTTTACCATTAAAAGAAGTAATTGAAAGCTGAGCATTTAACAGGAGTTAGCATGAGAGACATATCACTTCTTTCTATTAACTAAACCAAAATTTATTTCTTGTAGTATAATTTCTTGTTTATAGTTTCCTCACAAAATGAGGGGTTTGTGTCTTAAGAGAATCCAGTGAAATGAACAGTTGTGTTTCAATCATGATGGTTTAGCTGAGAGCCTTTGACTGTTACCTAGACTGCAGTATAAATATATTCAATAGTTCAATATATTCAATAATTAAACTCAATTTAATTGCTCCCTTCCTATAAAATAAGACTAGTTAGTAGATCTACTTTCTCTCCGTATGTTTATTTTAGTAATTGAATTAAGGCTCATTAATGGCTGATTTTGTAAGCTGGTGCAGGAAACTGCTTCATTCTGTTTTTTCCTGTGTTGCATTAGAGTTATTTGAGGAATTTTTTGATATTTTTTTTCCCTGACATTTTCTGACTTTTTTTTTTGTGGAGGTTAAAAAAAATTGATTGCAGAGAAGTTACAGTGGATGGGAAGAAAGCAAAATGTGTCCAGACTGGAAGATGAAAGGGAGTACTTTATACTCCGATATGGAAGCTGGTTAACAATGACTAAATTAAATTTTTTCAGGGACTAAAAGTCTCCTGGAAAAATGAAGTATGTTAAAAAAAGGAAATTAAAAAAAAAGCTTGTTACATAAATATGGCTGAGGGTACCACACACCTCTGGTACATTTTCCCCCAGGGGGAATCTCTAAGGACAATTAAATAACATCTCTGTCTTATCTTTAAATAAAGCCAGTATAGATAGCCCTTAGGACCTGCCTTGAATATGACAGTACTTAATAAAAATACTGTTACTGGAATTAAATATACTGCCAAACTGTTCATTGCTCTATACTGCAGCATAAGACCAGGAGATGAGAAAGTAAGTCTTTATAAATGTTTTGATGCCGCTGTCCTGTAACCTCCATCATCATCATCTTTTGTTTGCTTACAGAATTTGTACGCTTTGCTAATACACATCATTCCTGTTCTGTATAAGCAAATGAGATTTGTCAGTGCAAAACTGCTATATGAACAGTGGGGGAAAAAAGAATTTCCTTATTTGTAATCTCCTGTCTTCTTTTCTCTTAAAACATTGGTTACTGTGAAAGCTGGAGAGATGGTGGATTTAAAAAAAAAACCAAGAATAGAAACAAGACTGTTGGTTTTGGCAGTATGTTTTTGTAATCAAATGACCTAAATTGAAGCAGAAATGCTGACAAGATAAAGGAAGAGAACCAGAAGTCTTGAAAATACAGCACAGAGCAGAATCCCCACCAGATGGTAGTTTTAATAAATATATCAAGTGGATATAAAAGATGATAACATTCTCAAAATAGGGAGTGTCAGACCCCCCCTAGAGAGAAAGAATAGTATGGCACCTTCTGCACACTGCAATTAGTTAGAATCACTTTATAATTGACCATTGTAGGAGAGACCACAGAATTACATCAAAAATACAGTGAAACAGTTCCTGTGTGTTTTTTAGGGAGTTCAACTAATCACAGTAACACCATCTTAGGAGGTCACAGACTAGTGCAGAAATCTAAATGTGAGAAGGAGTGGGATGATGCTCAGAGGGCATGCAAGTAAAATATTGGATGGAATGAGCTGTACCGTGTTCAATTAATGCCTTGCATAGCTCAGAGGGTGTCCAGAATATGGCATAGAGCCTCAACATGAACACTGATTTTGACATTTTATCTTTTACTTGCCTTTTAACCAATATTTTAGTAGCTTCCTCTTCCTACAAAAATGCAATAATAAATAGAAGCTGCTTTACTGCAATACATGAAGTTCTCTGCTGCCAGGAAAGAGGGGAAGAAAGCCAAGGCAACCTTGTTCTGACAGTACTCTTACTTTGGATTGTTAGTCTTTGCTTTTATCAGATTGTTCCCAATGAAGTTGTTATAATATCTGTCACCTGCTCTCCCATAAGAATCTGGGTATTTCTGAATCTCTTTTCACTAACAGGGAAGCAAGGGGTTCCCAGAAAAATAATATTGTGGGTTTAGTAATTTTTTACGTACAAAGAGAGTTAATAGTACATTTGATAGTGTGGTAGATTTATTCAGAAAATGTTGCTTTTCCACTGCCTTGAATTATTACTTGGCAGGGAGTTTGCACTTTTTTCCCCGTGTGTTGTATGATGTTTTGGTTGGTTGGTGATTTTCTTCAGATTATACTTCTGACACCACTAGCACACCTAGAACACAAGGTCCTAATTCTACATAGAAAATTATCTCTTTTTTGGGTGTTGGGGACTCCTACTATTAACTTTTGGAATTTCATATAGCTCTATTTAATCCTTTTTCAGATGTAGTATTTTAAAAACATATTTTACAGGCAGCTATTAAAAGCATGTAATTAAGTTATCAGAGTGCAGTGGGCTTGAAATGGTACATATATATCTGTCATGTACATAGATTGTTTTCTCAAGAAAGTCAAGTAGTGTTGGGTTTACATCTTCTCTTTTTTTTAGTGCTGTTCTTGTTTTGGCTTCTTTGTTTTTTGAGATTTTCCAAAAATATTTCTTAGATGATATTGTGAATTTTGAAATATTGTTACATTGATCATTGTGACTCAAATAATCTTCACCCTCTTTCTTGCCCTCTCTTTTAAATTGCATTGCCACATGCACTGGTAGGTCATTAGCAAAGGCTGACACACATGATCAGCTTTTCTTTCACTACAACCTGTGCTGAAGGAGGGAAGGTTGTGTCATGAAAACAGGAAGACATTGTTTGAAATTTTCAAAAGTTTTGCTAGACAAGATTGTTTTTTACCAACTGTATTGAGTGCCTTCATATCACCAAGACAGAATCTGTCTGTTAATTTACCAAGCCATTCTGGGATCAGTGCTGTGAAAACAATCTGCACCACTTGATCGTGCTTCATAGTTCATGGTAAATAAAAGTTAAATTTCTTTACATTGATCATACTTGCACCGGTTTTTTCCCAATTCTTTGACAGAAATAAAGACCATTGGTATCTTAGCCATCTTCTGACTGTATGTCATCTTTGTGCTTTTTTTTTTTTTTTACAGTTCCCACTGAAAATGTTGCAACAATTGCAGACTGTGCCAGTGTGATTGAGGGTGTAAGTCGCAGTCGCAATGCCTTATTGAACGGAGACACAAAGAACTATGATTGGGATTCTGGATACACATGCCATCAGCTTGGGAGCGGAGCTATTGTAGTGCAGCTAGCACAGCCCTACATGATTGGATCAATACGGTAAGAGGGTTTATTTTTCTCTAAATTAAGGGCAGCAGCCAAACTTTTGCTGAGGACAGTTATTTTCTTTAGAATATATGACATTTTGGAATGATGGTAATTAGGGGACTAGTTTAGTAGTTGTCACTTGGCTTCATACTTCAGTATAATGGGCATGTTAAAAATTAAATGTGTGAATTATATGTCGAGATACAGCAGTGCAGTTCCAGAAAATATTACATTTCAGAGGCGTAATAATAGTAGTAGTCAAATTGTACAATTAGGGGTATATACTTATATTAATATATGGAAATTTAATTGCAGCCTCACTTGTGGTCAGAGGGGGTGCAGTTCTTCATACACCTCATTGTGAAAACTTTTATTGAAGAAAGCCATCATCTTGAGTCAGCCAGGTTTCCTTTTCACTGCAAAATTCATACCAGTTCTTACTTGAACATGGAGTATATAATGAGGGTACAGTAACCTGAATATTGCTTTATGATGTTGGATAAAATAATGTGTTTAGATCTCGATTTAAGTTCATTTGGCTATTTCTACAGTAAATATCTGTCTACATATGAAGAACACACTTTTGTCTATTGTAGAAACTTTGGAAGTAGATTGGGTAGTGGGATTGTTCTCAGGTGAAAACAAAAATTTTCTTGCCATCTGCAGATTCTTTGACCATAAATGTTTTTTTTGTTTCATAAAATCAGACATACAAAAGCATGTCTTAAGAATATGTTGCCTGTTGCTAGGGATGTAATTTGTTTCCAGTGGCAATGAGAAAATAACAAAAAACCCCAAACCACCCAGTTTCTGAAATTGGAGTAACAGTGAGCAAAGGTTAAGACTCCACATGAAGTACAGGCTTGCAACAGAGACCATGAACATAAATACATATTGCTAGGAACTAGTTTGGTGCCGTCCATCTGTTATGAGTTCCCTCTTCAAACTGACTCATGAGCAAGTGAGACTTGAAAGCTCCTTTATAACTGCCAGTTTCTGGGTTTTATGCTTTGGTTTACCTTGTGGCATTGTTATTATGGTTATAAAACTTTCAAGATAAAGTTTAAAATTAGACATTCAGGCAAATCTCTAACCTAACAGAAGTACTGTTTAGCTATAGGTGTTACAAATAATGCTAGTCTGATGGTGCTCTCTACTGTGTGAAACACATTGAATAAGAACAGTTGTCAGCTTTCCACACTCAGTGTTTTATGCTTCTAATTTGGTAGTTTTTATGTTCAATTAAATATTGCATCTCAAGTAGGAAATCAGGAAGATACAGTACTCAGATTTCTTAAAAGAGGTAATTGAAAATGTAATTACATCATTTTCATGTCACTTTAAACCGAAGTAGCAGCAGAAGGTTTGGCCACATGAATGAGTTAGAGAAGAAATATATTTACTAAAATGCATAATTTGTCAGTCTGTCTTCCTATCTTACCATTTTCTGCTATTTTTCAACTGGTGAATCATACCATCTTTTCAAGTCAGTGCAAAAAAATGACTTTCTTATATTAAATATTATGGCAGTGTTTATTCCTGAGTAGAAGATTTTTAATAAGTCTCATTATTAAATAGTGTTAAGTGAACTAGACATTTGCTTGCCAAGAAATTATAACTGTATAATCAGCAAGTGTGTAGAGGAAATTACAAAACAACCCAACAAAACCCAAACTTTACATAATCTAAGACTAATGGACATTAGTATGGTATTGCACTGTACAGATATAGGGTCAGAATCTCATCATCCTTTGTCAGCCTTCCTGCATGTGTAGTACAAACAAGATGAAGAGCTTGCCTTAAATGACCACAATAATAAACATCACCATCTAGGGTATCTTCTGACAGAGGAGACTCTGCCTGCATTGCCTAGAGACAGAAATGCTACTGCTGTGTCATCTTTTCCTTTTTGTGTTCTGCCTGGAGGAACAAGTGTCTGGAGTTGCAGCTATGTCTGTTACAGATCATAGGCAGCCAAGGAAAAGATGCCCCTTTGAGTGGGAAATTGAGGTTTCATGGTGTGGCAGCTACAGCTGTGTCAAGGGTCTAGAATGTTTCCTGTACTTTACAATGCTGAAGATGGTGACAACAGTCTCTTTATTTAGCACCAGGAAATCTGTGACTGGTACAGAAATTAAATTACATATAAACATGGATTAGAGAAAAAAAAACTTAATATTTTATCATAATGAAAGCAAGAGATTTTTTTAACAGAATAGCTTCCCCATCTGATTTAAGTGTATTTACTACCTCTTTTCCTGCTGTGTGCTTGCTTGAAAAATCCCTTGGCCTTGCCCTCCCACCTAATAGAAAAAAATTTCTAGGAGCATTTTCTTTTGGCTGTACACTGTGACTGCAGAATGACATGAATTGCTCTACCCCCAGAAAATGAGTCATTAGGACTATGGGTTTGGATTCTAAATGAATAATTAAGAACTAAAATACATATCTTTTAAGTTTAAACATGAATGCATCATTCAGTGTATTTGTATCAGAGAGAGTAAATATCTGAGCCTTTGTAAAAGGGTAGTAGCTGCTTTTAGTCTACAGAAATTGGAATACCACTGGAGAGAGTTGCCAAGTCAGAATGTGTTACCATGACAACTGAAGTCTGAGTATGAGAAAAGCAGAACTACTTTTTGTACTCAAATATTCATTAGAAATATGTAGAGAGCTTAATGTTTCAGAATATATCTTGTGTGCATACATTCTGCAAAAGTCATCCCATTGTCTTACAATCTTAGAACCTTTCAGGTTGGAAGGGACTTGAGGAAGACATCTAGACCAGCCAGTTCCTCTGAGGAGGGTCAGCTAGGAAGGCAGACCATGCTACTCAAGGCTTTATGCACTCAAATCTTGAAAACCTTCTGGGAAGGAAATTCCACAACTTCTCTGTATAGCTTGTTCCAGTGTTAATTATTCACAGTGTATGGGGGGGGAGGAATCTGGTTTTGTTTTGGGTTTGTTTTTTGTTTTCCTTTTCACATTGTTCATGTTTTCCTGTGCCACTAGTCCACCTAGAATGTCCTATTTCTATTTTTGACAATTTTATTTTGTTTTTCCTGCTGTGCACCTCAGTGAAGAGACTAGCTCAGTCTTTTTAATAACCTGCTCTCAGGTATTGAAAAGTGCTATTAGGTTCCTCCCTGACCCGGAACCTTCTTAGGATCGTTTCCTTAGCCTCTTGAATACTGTGTGTACTTAACCTCCCAGACATCTTGATGGTCTTCTGCTGGACTTGCTCGGATCTATTGGTGGTGTATTGGGGTCCAAGATGGGATGCAACATGCTGGGTGTGATCTAACAAGTGTCAAGTAAAGAAGAATGATCTCTTTCCCTTGTTCTCCTGGCTTAGTTGCTGTTGCTACAGCTCTGTATGCCGCTGGCCTTCATTGCTGAGAAGGCACACAGGCAACTAATGGCATCTTCTGCTCAGTAGGACTCCCGTGTCCTTTTTAGGTCACCAGTCAGACCACAGCATTTACTGCTACAGTGGATTAGTCTTATATGAGATACAGGATTTTGCTTTTAATCTTGTTGAATTTCATAACATTCTTTTTTGCTCATGCCTTTAGCCTTCCCAAAGGCTGACAGTCAGCCCTCCTGAATGGCAGCCATGCTCTCAAGTGTATCCATTTTACCTGCAAGCTTGATAAGGGCTCATTCCATCTCCTTGTCCAGGTCATCAGTAAAGATATTAAATAAGGATAGGACCCAGAATAGACTCCAGTGAAACTGCTCTTGCATCCAGCGGTGGATGATGCACCACTAACCACTCTCTGTTGAAGTACACTAGCTGTTTTTAACCCATACTGTAGTCTACTATGGGCTAACATCTCAACTCAGATACAGAGATACTATGGGAGCCTATACTGAAACCTTGTTAATATCAAATACTTCTTCAGGTATTTGTGTATAAATTTGGAGCTCTTGACTTCCACACCAAAATTTACTCAGAAGTTTTGAAACAGATGTAACAGTAGTCTGTGCTCAATACTATTTTCTAATAGAAAAGACCAGGAAAACATGGGGGTTGGACTAGATGACCTTAAAAAGTCCTTTCCAGCCCAAACTATTCTACTGATTTTATGATTTAATTTTAAAATAATTGTAACTAAATATTATGGTTTAAAATATAGAAATTAAAACTATGTAAGAGGCTTATTGTTTTGTTAAGATTCCTACTTGGAACAACTTACAATATACTTGGAACATTTAACAGAGAAAACATTACTTTGGGTAGCTTTTCCACACTGTTGCCTATCCAGACAGAAAGTAACCTTACTATTTTTCCTCTCTTAAAAGGCTCTTGTCAATGACACAAAAAATTATTATATTTAATTAGGAACAGAAATACAGCAGTTGGTGTGTTTAACATAGGAAACATAATTTACCTTGTAAATGGCTAAAACTTTAATACTTAAAAGGCTGCCTTATCACAATAGCATTCTGCTTAATTATCCCTGCTTTTAACTGGAATAGAAGTGTAACACTATTCTGCTGCAGTCTTTGTCTGATAACTTCATAGGGTTGTGGAGTTTTTAAAAATAATTTCCAAAAAAGAAAGAAAACAAAGAAAATGGTGGAACATGATTTTTTTTATAGTGTATGTGGTGTAGGGAGATGGGATTCTTCTGTACCATCCTGGTTTCCATGTTAAATAGAAAAATTTTGCATCTTTGTGAAAGTAGATGAAGGACTTAGCCCTGTTTGAAGACTTTATTTCTAATATGAATACATAATAGCAAACAGTTTTCATTTTCAGAGTAATTCCTAAATTAACAAACAGTATCAATTAGATTTAATATGATTTCTGTTTGTTTATACCACAATAATGTACATCTCTTATGCTTTCTAATTTTCCATACCACTTCTGCTTAAGAAGGTTTTCTTTCTTTGCTGCTCATTTTCTCTGCTTGCCTGACTTGAGAATGAGATCATAACTCAGAATAAATGATCATATAAGCACATAGCAAATATGCAGGAATTTTGTCTTCTTTATAGGATCTCAAAGAAAGGTTGATTTTCTGCAAAATAACTACTGAAACATAAATAACTGCAGATAATAAAAAGGGAATTATGGATAACTGGAGGCAAGAGTGCAAAGATAATTGTATTAGAAAACCCCTTTTTCAGGGGGTTGTTTTCTTTTTTCACCATCTTTCAACAAGTGTTGATACCTTATGTTTTGATTTCTGTCTTTGGGTTTCTATAAGAATGCAACTACTTTTAGAACACAGTACTATAAAATATTTATACCTTATGTGGCAACTGCTGACTTAAAGTAGGAAGCAGGTATCATCCTGTCAGGCGCATGACTGTTACTTGGTATTCTGCTAACACCTTGAGTATACATCGTTACACAGCAGTCTGAACCAAACAATCACAATCTTTTTTCTACAGAAATCTAAGAATAAAAGCAAGCAGAGACAGCACAAAATGCTTGTATAAATGCAGAACAATCAATCATAGGACAACACATGACATTTAGAGAAATACTGTTTCTAAAAATTACTAGTGTCTTTTGACGTAGCCGGTATCCAATATAATCAGTTTTCTACACCTGTAAGGAGAAATTTATTTATATTTGAAAAGCTTTTATTTTATAAAATGAGGGATTGTAAATGTGTAATATTTAATAACAGTAACATTAAATGAATAACAGGCTTAGACTTTAGACGAAGAAGTGATCAGAGATATGTTTAAATCTCAGTGTTGCAGGAAAGTAGCTGGATGAAACTTCACTCCACTTTTTTTTCCTTCTCAATCCTGAGGGCAGGATTCACTAATAAGAGCTAATTTAGTATTTTATTCCTATACGGGAAGTCCTAGGAACATGGGCAATTTTGCTATGAACAGATGTATTCCCAGTGAGTATAGCTCTTCATTTTGAAGGCTATCTCCTTCCTGTCATTCAGTATCCACCTTAGCAAAACACAGCTTCTCTACAAAAATTTAGCCTGGTAGTTTGCCTTGAATGTATTTCAAAGATTACTGTACCTAGCACAAAAAGTGGCCCTTGTGCTCAGTGTGCACTGGTTAATATTCATGTAATCACCTGAAAGTTTTTCACTGCTTATCCAGAAAGGCATTTCATGCAGACTAAATTCCAAATAGATTCTGTTGTCAGCCTCCCTCCCTAGTCTCTTAAAAAAGCTACTGCAGGGAGATGAAGAATGAACTTTATTTTCTTTCACAAGTCCCAAAGGAACAAAAATCTTCATTTAGCATTCATGCTAAGTTGCTTTCGGAAAGATTTTGCCAACTTTAATTCACTCGTTGCTTGGTTTGTAATAATTCCAAGCCTGATGATTTTTTAAACTTATTTAACTTGAGCTAGTTTGTTTTGGGAGAGAGCAATTATACACATTCTTAAAAGGAACGCATATGTCCTGTTAGCCTTTCACTCTAAAGCCAAGCCAGTTATATTTAATTACAGTATTGTTAGTGGAAATTACAGTCACTGGTGTGCTTCTGATATTCAAACTCTTGATCATAGCTTTGAAAACTTGGATCAAGGAAACAACACTGAGCCACCATGATGAAAAGGATCCTGTGGAAAATAATTAGCTGTATTTTAATAGCCTTTTTAAAAGAAAAGTAATTCATGTATGGTTTTGCTTTTCCCTCTTTTTATCATTTAGAAGACTTGGTTTAAATATAGCTGTTAACTCTGGATTTGTTGATTTTCAGTAGTTACTAAATGCAGGATTTTAATCTATTAACTTTTGATC
>VWZY01002645.1:270862-325419 GCA_013399075.1 Chloroceryle aenea | reverse complement strand
TTTGTGATCCCCCTCCCCCCCCCCGTTTTTTTTGGGAGGGGGAGGGGGGAGGGGATGATGTTGGTTAGTTGGTTTGGTTATTTTTTTCTTAACAGAAAATGCCATTCATTCAGTCCCTTCAATATTTGGAGACTTTCAAGATATAGAAAAGCAGAATGGGGAGGACCTGATAAAGCAGGAGGAGAGGGGTTGGAGATGGGTGGTTTTGTTTTGTTGTGTGGGGTGGTTTTTTTAAGTCTTGCATGATGCCACAGGAAACTATTTTTATTCTTTACAAAGTTGGCTCTGAATTTTTTGATTTGCAAATAGACATTATTAATATGTGCTAAAAGGATTCTGTTAAAAGTGTTTTATTTTAGCTTCTTAAAGCTAATTTTGATAGCTTCGTATTTTTTATAATATTAATGAGCTGGGTTCAGTTGAGAGCATCTACAGGGTTTATTTTAAATCTGCTTGTTGAGTAGACGCAATTTGAATTTGGGATTTGAATGCTGGGATTCCAAAACCTAGAAAAAGAGCTAAACTAGATTGTTTTGAAAAGATAATAGCACTGGGGTTTAGGACAAAGATACAGACATGTGTATCAGTAATAACCAAATTCCAAAGGATCGAGCTTCTGCTTTGGACACCATCCCTCTGGATTCTACGTTCAGCAACTGGCTATGTCATTTTTCCCCCTCTAGCAGTGTTAGTGTTTTAAATGTTAAAAGTGAGCAATAGTTTTTACAGCTGTATTCCTCCCAAGAGAGGTAGCAGCTGAAAGCAAGAAAAACATTCTCAAGTAGAAGAAAGGAATTTTATAATATAAAACTTTGATGCTTCTGCAAAGTGATTACCTGGAAGGATCTGTTGTGTGTCTCAAGTTCTCTTTCTTTTATGTATGCCTCAGCTATTTTCATTGACAAGCAATGTCTGTTCCACTTTGAAAAATGTGTATCTGTTGAAGATCTTCCACACAGCTGCTAAAAGAACCTGGGTTAGGTGTATTACCTGGCTTTCACACTTCTCTTTGTGTGTGTGTGGCTGTCGTGATTCTCATTTAGGTCATTTTGGATAGCTAGCTGTGCTTTGGTTGTTTGACTACAGCAGGTTAATTTGCCTCTGTAACAAATAGATTTAAGCAATAATCCTAGTGAGTGTTAGCTAACTTTTAAAACAGTCTGAGGATCAAGAGACAGCAGCAGTTGGTAACAGACAATATATTGCAGTAGATTGTTTATTTTCCATTGGTGTATTGAGTAAGGGTTCAGAGAATAAGAGCTTTAGCAGAAACAAAATCAGCAAGCCTGTAATGTCCCATAACAGACATAATGTAGATTGTTCATTTAGAATGTTACAATTCAAAAGCTCTGGGTAGGTTGACAAGAAAGCATTATTTCAGAGGATGGTAAGATGCAACATGCTGGTTTTGCCTACAGTCATCTCTAACTCAAACAGAAAAGATTTTTGAAATTTTGGTTTTGATATTACGTTTGCCATTGAGTTTATATGAAAACAGTAAAAACAGCAGTTAGTTTTTCTAAACTGTACCCTGCTCGTCAGAGAAGTGACACCAGCCAAGGGTTTTATGTAAAATGTAGGTAAAAGCACCTGCATTAATCCAAATATGGATGACATTTGACTGCTTCTACAGGGGTAAAAATTCAGTAGTGTCTGCCTCTGTTCTCATCAGTCCAGTCTACTTTTAAGTTTTGTAAATACCCTCTTCTTATTTGTTAATGGTTCATTGGAAAAAAACATGCCCCTTACTGGTTCATAAACATGCTAGATAGAATTTTCCATGGCCTTTGCTAAAGAAGGCATTCTTGGCTGTTAATCTTTTAAGTACATATATCTTAATCCCATCCACTGGAGAGGCAAGGTTCTTGGGTTTGCTTTAATTCATATCTTTAGAAATAAAATGAAATTGAGGAATGATGTTGAGGATTCAAATATCTCTTACAACAGGGAGATAATCCCCATAAAAAGAGAAGAAATAGAGAAGATACAACATTTGCCAGATGTGTTTGTTGAGAATGATATAAATTAAATCACATCCCTGATGCTTTAAATCAACTTTTCCATGAGACAAGTATTGAAACTGAAAGCTGTTCAATACATCATTTAGTGTCCTTCCTGAAGAGCTGCATGTGTGTTAGAATGAGTATGGAATGAGTCCTTCAAACCTCTATTTTCTTCTCTTTTTTTCCTTTTTTTTTTTTTTGTAGCAATTTGGTCAACAATTAATTGCCTTTTTCCTCATATGTGGGAATTCCCATTTTCCTATTTGCTTTTTAGAAATAGTCTTGTAATCTTTTCAGTCACCAGAATCTTTTTTCTTTCCCCTCTTAAAGTGACCTTTCCAAACAGATCTTTGTTTCAGGCTTAAAGCAAGCAATGCCACTGTGCCAAATACATTAGTTCATCTACTGACGTACAAAGAAGTTAAAAGTAATTGGATTAATATAATAGATAAATATTGGTAAGTTGGTTATTATAAGACTGTAAGTCTATTGCTGGCCTTATGATCGTAAGAACAGAGGCACGCTAATCTGAGATGATAGAAACAATAAAAACCTTGTTGAGTGTTAGAGGCACATTCGAAAAGTAAGAGCTAAATTTATAAAGTTTTAAGAGGAGGAAATAAAGGATGGGAAAAATTAAGCAGCTTTGTTTAAGTGTTTATTTTACTTATCATTCAATAACTTCTTCCTACTTAGGTTGCTACTTTGGGACTGTGATGATCGGAGCTACAGCTACTACATTGAGGTTTCAACCAATCAGCAGCAGTGGACCATGGTGGCCGATCGCACAAAAATTTCCTGCAAGTGAGTTTATTTTTTTCCATTTATTTGCACAAGGTCAGAACTGGAAACTTTTTCGTTCATTCTTTTGTTCACTTACATAGGTGACACTTTGACAGTGACAAGGATGATCAATAACTAACCTGCAGACTACTAAATCTAGAGCCTTGTAAATATAACTTTAGGAGGTAACAGCTTCTAGTGTGGCTGAATATCCAAATTTTCAAACCAGAACCAAATTTTGAAGATCAACCTCAGTACTGGATCTTCAGACAATCAGATTATTTATTCTCATAAGCAGTTTGGTTACCATATTCTTGGCTTTGCAATCGCTGCAAGTTAGACCATGTTTTTATGTTTATGTGCTTATGGTGACCTTGGTTTCAAATTGCCTTGCCTTGAGAAACATGGTAGGAGAGGAAAGAAAGCATGCTTGGTAAAGGATCTCTCTTAACAAAGCACGTAAATGTATTGTATGATACTTGAAAGGATGAAGAGAGCGAAAGTAAGGACCAAAATATAATAGATAAAGTTACCTAAGCTTGTCTATGTCTCTATTCAAAAGCAAAGCACCTGACCTGCATGCAGTGAACACTGATCTTGAACAATAACCTTCCACAGAGAAAACCATGCTTCTTAGAAAGTCTTATTCCTATGTTCAGCAATCTGCCTTAACCAGACTACATTTTAACAGGATGGAAACAACAGTACCCTCACCTCTTTTTAATCTGCATGCTTATGAATGCTGCCCCCCTCTCTCAGCTGGAAGAAACAAAACAGATCTTTTGCTAATTTAGTCAAATTTTATAACTGTTTTGTGTTGTAGCCAAATCCTTATTTTTTTGATGAACACTTGGACATCTGAGCCCAAAAAGAACTAATCCTACTTTGGTATAAAAACTGTCATCACTTTGGCTTATCTGTCTTTGTTTAAAACAAATGAGAAGTAGGTCGTGTCTTTGCATGGGTTTATGATTGTGGGTTTGACTACAAGTACCTTCTGAGCAGCAGTCAACTATGAATTATTCCACAGGTATTTATACAAGGCTGAAATATTAATTCTTTCTTAAAAGAATACTTCAAATTATATGTGCTTCTCTTCTAAATTTTGGAGATCTGAGTGCAGTCTAGGTGGTTGATAAGGTCTTGAAATCCTGGGTGTACCCTCTCTGGCATTAGTTTTGTGTTTAATATGTTGCAGTAGACTCCAGGAAAAATAACTCTCTTGCTTTTCTGTGAAAGATACGCTGTTGTAGCAAATGGAAGTGGATAGAATTTAACTTGGGAAAATTTTACAGGGGCCCACATTTGAAGAAACAATACTTGCAATGAGAAATTTTACTTTGCTAGTAATAATCTCAATTCACTTTCCTGTCTTCAAAGACATGTGGATAGGAGTTGTTTCCTTTGCTGGCTTTCTGTTTACCCTGTCCTTCAGTGGAGTTAGTCCTTTGTGAAAGTCTTTAGTGTGCTGTCTTACAAGTGCTCTGTGAGGTTTCCAAATCATTTTACTGAACCTCTGGCACAAGGGGCAGGACAAACCATAAAGGCAACAAACAGAGACCTCAACACCTTTAATGATCAGTAAGTGGCAAACAAAATAATGAGAAAATTAAATTATGTTTAAATATGTATTGGTTTTGGCAGTCTACTGAAGCATGAACTTCCCTAAACTATAAGTATGCTGCTTTGTGTTGTTTTAATGGTATTTTTTAATGTAGTATTTTGTGTAAATTAGTAATCCAGCGCTCAAAGCCAGGAACTGACAGGCTACTCCTAACGTCCTCTTCTCCCAGTTTTAAAAAGCTGAAGACTGAAACTGGATGCCTGTTATCTTCACAGGGGAAGCTCGCGTACCTTCCTAAGTGAGAGCCAATTAATGCATGCTGGGTGTGTAATTGTCATTTTTCAAATGCTCTGTGGAGGCTATTTTTTTTTCTTTTCCACAATAAGCTGTTTTTCTCTACACAGTATGACAGTAATGAAAAACAGTCGTGTTCGATTCTAGGTTTCAAAACATTTATGATAAGTGGGCCTGAGCGTGCTAGTGTTGAACAGCAGAGACTTGTTCTTGTTAGAATTTGCTGACAAAGAGTCTGAAAGTCAAATGAAAACCAGAAGTTACCAAAGGCCCGTAGAAGCCAGACCTCAGAGTTATTGACACTTATGATAAAATAAGCCCTGTAAAGACAAGTATGAAACAGGTTATCACAAGTTATCCACTCAGTATTGTTCTTTAAGGTTGTCTTACGTAGTTACTGTGAAATGGATCTAATCCGTTGGCGTCAGACATACTGTATTCGGTTCCCTGGTAGGAAAAATGGGTCTAATGCTCAGGGCAGTTCCAAGGCAGTTGGTATCAACTGTATATATGGCTGGTTTGGGACAGTTTTATGATTTTCTTGTCAAGGGCATGACTTTATTTTCAGAAGGATTGTAACATATTGCATGATAGATATATATTCCCCCTGGACTCATTGTTATTCTGAGTACACTGCTGTTATAATAAATGTTTAAAAACTTTCAAACTTAATTTCACACTCCTATTGTTTATTATCTTTTTTATTATATAACAGCTGTTTTCAAATCCTAAATTCTCAGCTCAGTTCCCCTTAATTTTTTTCTATAATTTAGTATGAATGTAATCAGTACTTTAACATGAAGATCCCTTTGGAATGTGGGTGCAAGATTAATTAACAAAATTTTTATCTGTCTTCTGATTGATTTTTCAAGAATAATTTTCAACTTTGAGATCTACTGCTTTTGTCTAGTGTTTCATATTTCTATCCTATGATGTACTGTGTGCATTTTCAGGCACAGCTCTATTTCCTTTGATAATAAATCACAGGTGAAGAACACCTAGAGAGATTTAGGTCATACACTTAACAGTTCTAAAACACCTTTCAGAGGTACTGAAGTGTGTTTTCCATGTTGTCTGAGGATTTCAAGTAAGAACGTACTTCTGCTTTGCCCAGTATTAGTGACAAACTCAATTTTGGATTTTTGTTTTCTGAGTGTACTTCTGTGAAACCAGGCTGGTATCTATCATGATGGGATTATTTCTTTTGCTATGGAAAGAATATTTGAAGTGTGTGAATACCTTTCCTCCTAACTGCATGTGACAAGTTATTCACTCATATATGTAGCTCCTTATACTTAGCCCCAATACAGCAGCTTTTTCCTGGTTTCCTTCTCTAGTTCCACCAGTCTGTGATCCCCTCTCTACAATTCCGTCACATCCATGTTCATCCCTCATTCTTGTCCTTAACCACTTTCATAGGACTGTTTTCTCTCAGAATAAAACATCTTAAATGCTTCTCAGCCCTCTTGCCTTTCCAGCTGCCTGTATTCTGACATCACTTTTTCTGTTGCTTCCTGTTAGTATTGTGTGCATCTACTGTCCTGTCATGTCTAGAATGAGAAAATAACATTTTTCCTAATTTTTGTATAATCCTTAATTCTGTCTCACGCCTGAGCTCCCAAGTGATGGAGTGGAACAGGATAAAAGGAACTACTCTTGTACCTGCAATGTCAGTATTTTTACCATGTTTCATCTTATTTTACATTAAGTTAATTTCACAGCAAAACTGCTCCTGCACCTCTTCTGTCAGAGCATATTTCAGCCATGGTTCATCCTATTTTACATGAAGCAGATTTCACAGCAACTCTGTGAAATCCAGACGCCTCCTCCAGAGTTGCTGAACTCACTGTAGCTGTATTCATACAATACAAAGATGAGATACCCAAGCAAGGTGTCTAGGAAATTGCTACATTTTTAAGCTCAATTTCAAGTCTCACTTCACAAAAATTAACTGAGGGTTCTCATTAATCTGTTCATTATGCTGCTAGTAATGCCTACTGAAGCAAATCAGGCATATCTAAAGGGTCATTTTATGTAATTATTGTGCTTAAAATCCCTGAATGACAAAGACATTGAATTATGTATTTTTCCTTTTATTTATATGCAATATATATGCTATATATGAAAGATTCTAATAAAGCAGAAGAAAGAGGCTTCAGCATCACAGGCCTGTCTTATTAAAGACGAAGGATTAAGATTTCACAGAGAGAAATCAAGAGTTGTATTCCATTTCAGAGCATTAGGAGCCTCTCAGAAGCGTGAAAACTCTGCCTCTAACATTTTATTTGCTATCTATTATTTTAGCTGAGTCTAGTTTGATTGAAAAAAGATCTAACTTCTTTTAAGTTATGCTTCTTAGTGGTGATGCAGGATCACAAGAAGTTTTCATTTGTTTTTTCCTTCAGTTCCTTGTGGTTGCTTTTCAGACAAATATGCATGGGTCTTTTGAACAAAACTTGAACAGAGTAGCAAGGAGTTGTAAACTGCAGCCTCTTAGTCAAGAAACATAGAATACCAGGTTGGAAGTCCAACCTTCAAGTCTCCCTTGCAGCTCTGCAATGTGCTGTACGCAGTGAAGTTTGGCTTTTCTCTGCTTTGGCTTGTGACTGGCCTGTCTTCAGCTTCTCTTCATGCATGTTATTGTGAGAAGAGTGAAGAAAACATCTCATTAGACATCAATTTGGGTGCTATCTCCCTTCTGCCTGAGAGAAAATAAGCAATATCGAATAATATCCATAGCATCAGTACCTCTTTCTTTTAGTATTGTATTTTTCTTCCATGACATTGAGAACTTAAATGGAGGCCTATAAAAATTGTCAATCTAACAATATAACTAGATGTATGTTTTATTACTTTATACTATATAATTTAGAAAATACCCATTTTGGTGATGGAGTGGAACAGAAACTTGAAATAATAATTATCCCAAAGTGTATCACTAATATACACAAATAAATGTATATAATAAAAACTGTGAAGGGCCAAGCTGTGCTTATGAAGCTCAATTACATTTGTTCTTATCTGGCTTGGAGGGAATAAATAGAGAGAGGACTTCAAACCTTATCCCAGAAAAGTGAAATCCTAGGCAGTTTTAAATTGTTTCCTGTCCTGCTGAATTCGTGTTCACTTTAGGTGGGTTTTGGTGGTTAGGTCTTTTTTTTTGTAATATTTCAAACAGTAATAGAAATCCTGAAGAAAAGAATGTGCCTTGCTCTTAAGGAATGCTTAATATACTTTATTCTGTTGATCAGGCTTTACAATAAGCCCGGGGTTTCCTGCTATTTATCCAAGAGAAAAGGAATTTTATATTGACTTTTCATGGTAATAGATTGTTTGAATGTATTTGTGAGCACTTCCTGTTTTTGAATCTTTTTCAGAATGAATAGTGGTCATTAAGTGTGTATAAAATACCTGCTGCGTAGTCTTCCATTTAAAATAAAAATCATAGCAAACATTATTTTACTTTATTATTAGCCATTATTGTAATTATTTTATTATTTATTATTATATTGACATTTCAGTAGGCATTAAACTTCCCAGTGGCTTTGCTTTTTTAATTCTTGACAGATGACTTTCTTAAAGCTTCTCTAATGAAACAGCAAACTATCAAATTATTCTTACTACAGGGGATTACATTTTAAGTTCAAGATTATTCTCACTCTTTACAGATACCATCTGCTTCTACTGTTAGTGCTTGATACAGGAGGGGGTTTTAGTACATGTATTTTCATTCTTATCAGACAAGGAAAGAGACAGTACTGAAGGAGGAAGATGATGCCTTAATTGTTTTATCAACCCCCAAATATTTTTCTAACATTCAGACTTTATTCTTTTTCTGATTATCTTACTCCTGGGTTGATATTCATAAAGTATCTTTGATTTAATGAGGTAGGGGTGAAAGTGGACAGGATTTGGTCTGTCTCATTTCTGTATGCTGCACTCATTCTTGCATATTCTGCACTAAACTATGCTTTCATCTGTACATTCATCTTTAAAACTACATATCCCAGCTGAATCTGAGCAAGGCCATCTGCTGCCAGAATCACTGATTTTGTGCTAACTTCATGTAAGTTATGTAAATCATCATGACTGTGTGCCGTTCTGTGTTCATCACAAGTTGTTGCTGTTCTTTACCTGTCTAAGACATGGCATTCCTGGAGATTTCTTGACTTCTGTTTTAATGCCTGTGAACTTTGTAAAAATACTAAGCCAACGTACGGTTACAGTTGATTTGTCAAATTTGCCCACTTTGACCATATTTAGTTTAGAAGTTAGCAATGCAAAGTCACAGGTTGGATAATCAGTCTTGTCCTTTGCTTTATTTTGATGCATACCGCTCAGCATCACCTTCTCATCTGGCACAGCAACTTTTTTCCCTCACTGTCCACTGAGCAATAGAGTACAGACTTTCTTGCACACTTATTTGTTTTAAATTTTAAGCACCCAGTTTCTAGAGCTTTTAAATAATAGTTTTTGTTGTAGTTTTACTTCTTTTTCTTAAAGGCAGTATGAATTTACTCTATTTCACCAATTACTTTAACTGCAGCTTGGTGTTTTATTGTAAATCTTTCATTTTGAGTCATCAAATATTTCATAGGCTTTTTGCTGCATGCTTCACATACATTGGGTAGATTCAGGTGCACTTCAATGTCTTTCAATGATTTTCTCATTTTATTTTCTTTTTTTTTCTTTAATGTGCCAGAGACAACAGCCTTGCTTAGTAGGCAGTATATTTTTGGGGGGGAGTGGCAGAGAACACCACACCAGAACCTGAGCTTTATATGACTTGCTCTAATACTGTCTTTAGTGCTTGTTGTTATGTTAGATTTATTCAAACACAGAAATTCCAAACAGAGTTGTGTTTCCCTGAGCCCAAGGACCAGATTGTAGAACCATTCAGACTTCTTGGCTCTGAGAAAATATTACCTAAGTTCCGTTTTAAAACTTCCTTATTCTCAACTTCACTTGATTGTCTTCTGCATTTAATTGAACATGGTGCCATGCCTGTTTTCAACATGTGCCACCAAAACAACTAAAAGTACTTCAGCAGTGTTAATGAATTAGGGTTTGTAGAACCAATATTAAATTCATAAATACGGTGTGGATATTGTAGGTAGGGTGCAATCCTGGATACTGAAGCTCCAAGTCTTATTCCTGAGATTAGTCATAAAACATTGTCTTCTCTTTATACCCTTTCTTCTTGACTTCCATCTGTCAATTCTGCCAGGCTAAAAAAGAAATCAGATGATATAAACACTGGATTTTAGTGAAATGTGAAATCTTTATGCCTTTTGAAAAGTTTAAGGGTGCTGAAAAACGTCTGAGAGGAAGATAATTAATTATAGGGAAATATTTCCTGAGATTTAAGAAGTGAGATTTTGATACACCGAGATGGATACCTGAACAGCCATTTCTGCAGCAGCTGGCCGGTATGTGTTCCTTATAGTGTAGAGGTGGAAGAAGTGCACGTATTCCTTGAGAGTTATAGCATGACTATGTTACTGTATTTTGCTTGATTGCACTATGGTCACTTTTTAAACCATTCTGTGATTCTCTGATGGTGTACTTTGGGGATTCCTGCACTATGTGGTATTTGGTGTATTTTTTTAGAATGCTCTGTCAGTTGGCTTCATTATACTTGAAGGGATGGTACTTCCTTTCTGCTCTTTGCTTTTCTGTTGCGCTGAGTTCCCCTGGTAAGATGATTTTTTTCCTCAGTACCAGTACTGAACATCATATTATCTAATTTCACTTCATTATTTTTATTGTATTCCTGTAAACCCATTTTTCTTAATGGATTTCATACCTTTCAACTACCTATTTATAAAGTCATTCTCCCTTTTTCCTGTTACCTTGGTTGCTATTAAACAACATTTGCCTGACTTTATTTTGTTCTCATTCATCATCATGCATCAAGTTTCCCCTTCTGAATTTTACCCAGCTCCTTGTCTATAAATTTTCAAGATACAGCTAATTAATTAGTAAAATGTAGTTTATCAGAAACTATTGGGAGGGAAGCTACTTTTTTTGTTGCTGTTGTTCTATAATGTGGTAACAGAAGCCAAAGTTGTGTTTGTGACTTTTGTCCGTCTTACTTCACTTTAGTCTTATGTCTAAAATTACTACAGTCAGGGACGTAAGTTCAGGTTTTTTTCTTATCAAGCTTCAGTTTGAGGTCACAAGGCTTTGTTTTCTGACCTTAAGGTTAATAGATAACTCAAGTGTGGTAATAGAAAGGGTTACAGTTTTCCTGCCTTCTATTAGCAAACCTCAATGTGCTTGTATTGCTGTTATGAGGCAGCACATGCTGATTTACTTTTTTCACTGTTTTATTCTTCTTTGAGGCTGTGGTTCAATTTACTGCATTCCTTGGAGGTTTGACTTGTCAATTAGATGTTATCGACAGTAATAGAAGGGCAGTTGCTGTAAATGTGAAGTTTTTATGAGTGGGCCATGAAATCACACCCAAGGGAATGTAAGAGAGAAGTGCAATAGACACAGTTTTAGTCTACATGTTACAAAGGAAGAGATTGATAGGGAGCGTGATGCTGTATATCTTTAAAGATATTATGTACTTGCTATTCCATTGGTATGAAAAGTTACATAATAAAAATACCTTACAATCTGTTGTAGGATTATGGGAAGGAGAAGTCTTCAAAGTTAAAAGCATCCTACTAGTTGTATTACTGGGTACATTAATACGTTGGATGGCTTTTCATATCTTTGCTATCATATCTTTCCTCCTAACATCAGGAGCAATAACTACTGATAATGAGTAAGCACAATAAAACCAATTCAGCCTCTAGGATCGTGCAAGCTTGTCTTCTGCATGTGTTCTCTGGTGTACACAAAAGTATGCAAGATGATCTCACAGGGCAAGTTCCTCAAGTTCACAGCCTCTGTCTACCACCACTGCCAGGTGTTGTGTGAGACAGTTGCCAGTAAATTGCCCACAATTTCATTTTGTGTAAATTTTTTAAATATAAAGTTTATTTCTGGAAGTGCAACAAGACAACCTGTTGAAACTGGAAAAATGTGTGAGCAAGGTAAATTATATGAATACAGAGCTTATGCAGGACAAAAATGCTACTGGATGCCTACACTGGCATGTGGATGTAATTGAAAATTGGTTACTACATTTGGTTAAAAAAAAAGTAAGTGCTACATTTAGTTTTTACCATTGCTCAATTTGATTATACTTTAACACTTCTGTTAGGTAACATTTTTTCTAAAATAGCAAAAATATCAGTACTGAAGCTGTGAAAGCAGGGGCTACTATAAGGAGTCTTACATAAGAAGCTTTATAAAGATGTCCAAAAACCTGTATAGACATTACTAGATCTATTTTCTGTCAGAATTTTTGTTCTAATACGTCTGACTTACCAAGCCCACATTTGGTTTCTCTAATAAATCATGTACAATAAAACATCATAGCAGTTCAGTAAAGTTCTCTTAATTTTTTTGACTGGTTGCAGAGACAGATCATAGTATAGAAATAACTATGCATTTTATTCAGATTATTTCAAAATTGTGTTCCTTGTGGAAAGTAGATTTAGAATAAAAATCTTTGATGGGGTTTTACCAAAAGGAAAATAGATATTTCGGTGTCAAAATATAAACCTGTTCTGTAACAAATACCACAACAGGTGATTTTTGGTATTTATTATACTCACATTTATTCTAGACTCTCATTATACTTATCAACTATTTTTACTACCTCTACCATTAGTACTTTAAGTTGGTCTTCAGGGTTTTTCTCCTTATTAGACTGGATAAAGTATATTTACTCCATCATCAATGGACTATAGCATAACTGTAACCAAGATAAATTATTAGGTGAGTTTTGCTTCTGTCTCTTTGAGAGCTGCAGAGAAAAACGTGTTAATTCTAGGTTGCACCTTCCTTGCTTCCTTAGGAGCACCACATTTGATGGGCACTTTTTGAGAAAGTGCTGTCATATTGACAGCAGAATAGCTGAAACAGAGCTGCAGGTCTCAGTTTTCAGTTGAGGTAGACCGGGGGTAGAACTGCATGTAATTTACATTAATTTATAAACGTAACTGTAGATGGCCTTTGATTCCTCACGGTATTTCTTCCACATACTTTGTCTTCCACCTCAGTGGCTTGGAAGGCTGGTTAGAAAGGGAGTGACTGAGCCAGTCAGTTTGATTTCTGTGCTTTATGAGTCTGACTCTCTGAATTACTATGTTAAATTACAGCTTTAACAGGAGAGGGAGTTTTACTTCACTTTATTGTTTAGTACTCTTATGGTGGGAAACGTGTTTTTTATAGGCAATTTATAAGGTAGCTGTAGCCCTTTTTGCTATTTTATAAAGAAAAATGTCTGTATAACCGTAACTGTTACATCCTTTTTAGTGCACACTTTGTTGCTGGGTTTTTTTACTACTCCATAGTAGAGGTTAGTACGTTATTCATTAATAAAGCAAGGGATGTAACCCATATTATGCAGAACATACTGGAGTGCTTTTCCAGTCTGTTGACTTCCTTATGTATGCACACATTTTTTAATTTGCAGTATCATATGCTAGTTACATGCTGTCTTGTTTACATCAGTACAGTTGACAGATGCAATGTATAGAATGACAGCACAACTCCTTTTTCCTTTTCCTGTCGTCTACTTTTACAAATATCTCCTCACTATTCCGTTGTAATGAATGATGTATTTCATTTAAAAAATACATAGTCACAGTTGAAGAAAAGTCCTCATCCAAATAAGCTAAGAAGTGTTTTGTCACTTATTACAGAATGAGGCATATGTAGATGCGGTAGGTTGACCCTGACTGGCTGTTAGATGCCCACCAGAACTGCTTTATCACTCCCTCTCCTCAGCTGGCCAGGGGAGAGAAAACAGAAGAAAAGGCTCATGAGTCAAGATAAAGATGGAGAGATCACTGGCCAATCAATGTCCTGTGTGAAACAGACTCATCTTGGAGAAATTTATTACCAGTCTAATCAGAGTAGGATAATGAGAAATAAAAACTAAATCTTAAACTAAAACTAAACCTCTCCCTTACCCTTCCCTTCTTCCAGGGCTTAACTTCACTCGTCCCTCCTCAGCTGCTCAGGGGGCAGGGAATTGAAGTTGTGGTCAGTTTATCACACATTGTTTTTGCCATTCCCTCCTCCTCAGTGGGAGGACTCCTCACAGTCTTTCTCTGCTCCAGGGTGGGGTCCCTCCTGGAGGACTGTCTTCTGTGGGAACTTCTTTCTGCAGAAGATGAGTTCTTCCCACAGGCTACAGTTGTTCACAACTGCTCCAGTGTAGGTCTCTTCCATGAGGTGTAATCCTTCACAAACATTGCTTCACCATGGGTCCTCAACAGTGTCACAAGTCCTGCCAGCAAACCTGCTCCAGTGTAGGCCTCTCTCTACATGGGTCCACAGGTCCTGCCAGGAGCCTACAGCAGCACAGGATTCCTATAGGGTCACGGCCTCCTTTAGGCATCCATGGGGTCCTTCACAGTCTGCAAGTGGATATCTGCTCCACCATTAACCTCCATGGGCTGCAGGGGGACAGCCTGCCTCACCATAGTCTTCGCTACAGGCTGCAGGGGAATCTCTGCTTTGGTGCCTGGAGCACGTCTTCCCCATCCTTCTTCACCAACCTTGGTGTCTGCAGTTACTTCTCTCACATATTCTCACTCCTCTCTCTGGCTGCAGTTATTGTTGTGCAGTTACTTTTTATCCATCTTATATATGTTATCACAGAGGCACTACCACCATTGCTGATGGACTTGACCTTGGCCAGTGGTGGATTCATCTTGGAATTGACTGGCATCGACCCTGTTGGATATAGGGGAAACTTCTAGCGGCTTCTCACAGAAGCCACCCTTGTAGTCTCCTGCTACCAAAACCTTGCCATGCAAGCCCAATACATTGGCCAAGAATTAGAAAGCAAAATAAGGTTACTTGCTGTTAATTGATATTTTTCAGGTTCATTTCCCCATTTGCTTCCACTGTCTTCCAGTGTGTGCACACAAAATATACATGCTTGTCCTAAAGCAAACCATGCTGTGAATATCTGGTTATTACAGCTTGATGAATGTTAGTTACATGTAACAGCTTTCTCTTTCATCTTGCTACTTTGGTTTCAGCTGAACATGGATTCAGCTGTAATCACTGCTGCTCTGGTGATCCCACAGTGTGGTAGTATTCTGGAGCACCAGTGGCTCATTAGGAAAAACTCAATGAAAGAGAAGTGTCTACGTCTTTCTTACTTTTCTTTTTCTGGAAGAGGAGGAAGTAACAGGGTAGGGCTGCTATTTCTATCGTATTTTGTGTCTTAGAAAGATAGCAGCTTTTCACAGAAATATCTAGAAAACAATTACAAATGCTGAGAAAATCCATTAAATTCTTTAAGAGGTGAATTGCTATTTTGGAGATATAGATAACTTAAGCAATAGCAAGTTATTGTTATAATTTACCTGGACATCAGTATTTCTTGCATTCTTCTTGCCATAGCCTAATAAAGAAAAAGACAGGAAGAAACATTTAAGTGGAGCATTTTCTAGTGATTTTCTTCTGAATAGAATATGTGGAGAAATGGTGGGATGCACAAAGCCATTGAGTTTTCAGTGACAGCTGTTGCTGTTGGAGAGATGAAAGTACTTGGCCCAAGAGTCTGTTTAGATGTTGGATAGAGAAAGTGATTTTTCATTGCAAGTAACTCTTAAGTGAGACAGGCAGAGTCAGAGAATAAGAGAGCAGAAGATAATTATCTAAATTATGTTCAGGCTATTACAGAAGACGAATATAGTTAAAATGTAATTAAATATGACAGGCTCACAGGATGCAGGCATGGCTTTGGAATGCTAATCATCAATTACTGCATCTCCTTAGGGGAGTCAGGCAGAACAAGAGAGTTAGAAGTCAGGTGGCTGAGGTAAGACATAGAGTATTAAATAAAACACTGTAAGACTTTAACAAGGCTAATTTTTTTTTTTTCTTTTAATGGAGCTCTGGTATCAGGGGACCTTTGCTAGCCAAACAACTTGTAGTGCTGCATTTCATCCTGAGGGCCCTGATATAAATCTGAGTAGGCTGCTAGGCCTTAGAGATGTAAACCTTGGCTTGATAATTTCTGTTGTGAAAGTGATGACCAGGACTGATGCACATTGAGCAGCAAATCTAAAATGAATCAACAAGCAAGACAGGTGCAAAAGCAAAAAAAAAAAAAAAAAAAAAAGATAAACAAAAAAAAAAAAAAACTTGCAAAAAAATGAAATATGACTTGGAAAAATGAAATAAAACTTGGAAAAAGTGAACTCAAACTTGTAAAAAACGAAATATAACTTGGAAAAAAACTNAAAAAGAAAAAAAAAAAAAAAAAAAAAAAAAAAAAAAAAGATCAACACATCCTGAATAGTTAAAAAAAGTTAAACCCTGAAAAAGCAATCTGTTACACAGTCAGTAAGGTGTAAAGAGATATAGAAAGTCCAAAGACGACAATGTCAGCTTATGGGTGAAGTCAGTCCTGTTAGCTTCCTTATGACTATGTCCTAGGTAAAGAAGGTGAAAGTATTGCCATAAGCTTGAAAATTTGTTTGCTTCCCATATGGGGAGTAATGATGAAGAAATGGCATCTATTACCGAGAAGTATCTAATCCCAGACCAAAAATGAGGTGGTTTTGAGATGTTCTAATGCTGCTGTTCCTGGAATACAGTGACTTATATATGAATCGATACCATAGTAGTTATGTATAAAGTTTGGAAGAAGTTTTTGGAAAGACCATCAAAAGTGATTTTGAGGATAGAAAGACTAGCTCTTTTGAGGAAAGTGTAAAAGAAGCACATATGCATGACATGACTACATAGTAGGCATGGCTACAAAATAATTCGCAAAATAAAATTTCTACAGACAGACTGAAATTATAATAATAGTACCAGAAGAGATAACCTCTTAGCAGTAAAGGAAGAAGATTTAAAAGAAACAGGCTTACCTGTGATGCCTTCAATTTAGTAGAGGAACAGCAGTGAACAATTGTTATGGCTTGATACATAAATAGAAGTCATACTGAATTTGTTCCGTCAGAAAAAAAATGCAAAAAGAGGGCAGATAGGCCTTGATAATATTCTGCCAGTAGTCTCTCTTCCCATATGGGTATAGTAGCACTGCATAAATTATATTTTTGCTGCATAATTATATCTGTACTGGAGATACAGCGCTTTGTATGTATCAAAGTTCTCCAATGTCCTGTTACATTCAAAATCAATGCCACTTTCTAGTGACAAAGGTTTGCCTTGCTTATTTCAAGAGTGATTTTTTCCAAATCCATATGGGTTGTTTTCTACTTTGGTTTTTTTTTCTGTTTTTGCTAAGGAGGTAAAATAAGGCACCTAATTTTCTCATTATCCCATCAAGTACTAATTCTCTAGTGGCAATATTCTTGAATTTTAATAACTCTTCTACAAGTTGTCTACGATTTTGACTTTCTTTTTCCAGTGCGAAATGACTAAAATGGACATATACCCAAACAGTAAATGGTGTTCTACTTTGGTTTATTGAAAACCCTATGTCCCTTCAGGTCTTGCATCCTCAAGAACTTTCTTTAACTATTTTCTATCATGTTTTAACATTTTTAAAAGGGTAATTATAATCCAATCCTAATAACAGCATTGTAGCAGAATGTAAGGGCTTGTAATGCAGTGGGAAGTGGAAGAACTTAGGAGCATCCTGGAGGAGCTGATCTTGAAGTATGTTGTCAAAAGGATCTTCAGAAGCCTTTTGATCTGCTAGATGGTAGAGAGGCTCTGAAGAGAGGTCTAGAAAGACTAGATTGATGGGCTGAGGCTAACAGTATGAAGTTTAATAAGGCCAAGTGCACGGTTTTACACTTGGCCACAACAATCCCCAGTAACACTACAGACTCAGGAGAAGAGTGGCTGGAGAGCTGCTCAACAGAGGGGGACCAGGGGTCATTGATTGACACGTGGTTGAATATGAGCCAGNCACGTGGTGGAAAACAAGCCCGCAGTGTGCCCAGGTGGCCAAGAAGGCCAACCGCCTCCTGGCCTGCATTAGAAATAGTGGTGCCACTAGGTCCAGGGAAGTGATCCTGCCCCTGTACTCGGCACTGGTGATGCTGCACCTCGAGTACTGTGTTCAGTTTGGGGCAAGAAGGACAAGAGGGACGTTGAGGCACTGGAGCGTGTCCAAAGAAGAGGAACAAAACTGGTGAAGGGCCTTGAGCACATGTCTTATGAGTAGCAGCTGAGGGCCTGGGGAAGTGGCGGCTCGGGGGAGGCCTTATTGCTCTCTTTGGCTACTTTGAGGGAGGTTACAGAGAGGTGGGAGTAGGCCTGTTTAACACAGCAGCAGACAACAGAACAAGGGGAAATGGATTGCNGATGGTAGAGAGGCTCTGAAGAGAGGTCTAGAAAGACTAGATTGATGGGCTGAGGCTAACAGTATGAAGTTTAATAAGGCCAAGTGCCCGGTTTTACACTTGGCCACAACAATCCCCAGTAACACTACAGACTCANGGAGGTTACAGAGAGGTGGGAGTAGGCCTGTTTAACACAGCAGCAGACAACAGAACAAGGGGAAATGGATTGCAGCTGCACCAGGGGAGGTTTCACTTGGATACTAGGAAGAACAACTTTGCTGAGTGGGTTATCAGGCATTGGAATGGGTTGCCCAGGGCTGTGGTGGGGTCCCCATCCCTGGAGGTCTCTAAAAGCTGATTAGATGGGGTCTTAGGGATGTGGTTTAAGGGGTAGACTGGGTAGTGTTAGGTTGATGATTGGACTAGATGATCGTACAGATCTTTTCCAATCTAGACATTTCTATTATTCTGTGATTTTTCTAAACCTCTCTTAGTATCTGTCGTGCCGTTCAGTTGTACTCCCAAAGAGCTGAGTGGAATTCCTTGTTGTCCTTTCATACAATAGGCAGACAATGGTATTTACTGCCATCTTTGGAAAATCTGCACTAATCTCTTGCAGTGTGTATTTGACCAGTGCTCAGAAGTACTGTAAATAAATACAGACCTATTTATATTCTATTCTATGAGCCCTAATTAACCTATTTTCTTGTCACAGAACATAAAGTCTACCTTAGAGGCCAGGAAAGCCTAGGTGGTTTCTAATAGCTCCTTTAGGGTTTTAAACTCATTTATTTAGAATAGCTTTAGAATATTTTCCAAATCACTTAATAAGGAAATCTGATTTTTACAACATCACTCCTTTCATAAAGTTCATGTATGCAAATATGAAAGTATATGCATAATGCCCACTATGGCAATACTTTCTTGTGTTGCAATCATCTGATTGTCCCAGCCAGTCATCTTTGGGACTTTATACTTCAAGGTAACAAGTTATGTTTGGCCATGAAGATAATTGCCTGGCTGTGCTAGGGTAATATGAGAAGGAAAATCAAGAAGACTTGTTCTCCTGTTTAAAAAATATAAATATTGTTCTTGCATACAAATTATAGTAGTAGAAGGTGTGTATGAAGACACATAAGCAGAGTCAAGGCACTTAAAAACAAACAAGAAGTGCTGGAAGTTCAGGTGATGAAAAGCATTTCTGTTTGCCTTATTAAGCAAGAATTGTAAGTACTGTCACTTGAGTGAATTCTCTGTATATTTTACTGCAAGCTCTTGTGACTGTGTTAATATTTGTATGTCTTTCTGGAATTTTTTTTTGTAGATCCTGGCAAACAATTGCATTTGATAAACAGCCTGCATCTTTTATCAGGATAGTCGGAACTCACAACACAGCGAATGAGGTAAGAAACTTTTTAAGAAAACCCATAGTCTTTGTAGATATACAACAATACAGTTTTTCATATCTTGCAATTAAATCGATAATTTGTTGTCTTTTTTGCTCTGGCAATCTAGCAAAGAAAGAATGAATGTTCTCGTTACTTGAGTATTTGTGAACTGTGTTACCATCTTCCCTACAGAGTTGAAGGGTTCTATCTGGGGGTTATTTTGGGGATTTTAAAGGCAAAGTACAGTAACATGGTTTTGGTTTTCACCTTTCCACACTGCTATCAAACATTCCTATTCGGTTTGGGCTTAAATTAATCCTTATTTTTGATGAATGGTAGAAATACCATTTTAGTACACTAGAAAAAGGTGGATAGTCTTTAATTATTTGGTTTTATCGCCTTCTTTTTAATGAATAAAACATAAGAAAAACCTCATTCTTCATAAGAAAAATCTTATTTGCATAAGATTCTCTTAATTTTCATACCTAGTAAACCAGTTAACCAGTTGTGGCCAAACCAAGAGATTTTTTTTCAGTTCTTTTTTTATACAGAAAAAATATATTTTGTCTAAGAGACCAAGTGCAATATCATCCTCTTTTTGTTTCCTTGTGCTTCTGTCTTTTGTAATTGCTTTCTGTTGTCTCAGATGAAGTCCAGATTTTACAGTTGACTTCAGTGAAACAATGTACAATATGTGAATTTAAGAATATATGTAAGTCTTTGTGAGATTAGGACTTCAGATGATAAGAGGCACCAAAAGCTGTCATTTCTGTGTGTGTGTGTGTGTGCCTGTCTACATCCCGCATGTGCAATTCATCACAAAACATTGTTCTTTCACACTTGACAGTAAACTTTCGGTAGCACTAGTACATTTGGAGTAATTAGACTTTGTCAACTGTAGGAGTCAGTATTTCTGATCATGTTTAATATATGGGGTTGCTGGTTCTTAAGCACTCGAAGAATTGTCAAATAGCATTATGTTCAATTTTAGAGCAATTGTAGGCACTTGCACCACCAGATGTTCTCAGCAGATAGTTATAAAGAAGCTTACCAGTCAGCTGAACTGGGAATACAATTGTTTAATTTTTTTCCCCTAAACACTGTGTCTTGCAGTGTACTGTCTTAGTGAGCTCTTAGAAATACAGAGACAGAAGCTACCTCCAGGGTTATTGTACGTGCATAAAGAAGGCCTTTTCCATTACTGATCAATATAGATAGTCTTGTTTGTTCTCATGCCAGTCTAAGTTCTCATCTCTTTCTTAAAAAAAGAATGTGAGGCATTGCAGAAGCTTCGCAAATCCACCTACAAGAAACATTACCTCCAGCTTTTAATTCTTAAAGGTAACTTTAAGTCTGGAAGAGTAATGGGCTCCTAAACATAATTCTAATTTCAAACTGGTTACTATTTCCAAGGATTTTAATATTCTGTGTAGTCAGTTATATGGAGCACTGCATAACCATAGTGAAGATCAAGATATTCAGATTGAGTGTACAGCTCTTCATGTAGTGGCTCAGTGGAATTACAAACATGTGCTCCTGTTCTAGATCTTCTCCAAATAATTAATATGCTGGGGGTTTTTTCTTCTTAATTATTTCTTCTAAAGCTCATAGAGAAGGAAAATAATCAGCAGATACATGTTACTAAATTACATTGCTTTGATTACATATTAAACAGATGGTCTGTAACGTTTTGTCACACATTTTCATTTTCCAAAGAAGGCAGCAAGATATTTTTTCATACTTCCAATTTTTAAATAATAACAGTGCAACCAAAGTCTTGGCTTGTTCTGGCGTTCCAGTAGTCTCTTCAGTAGGAACACAAGCTGCTTCCAGAATTGTTTGTCTGCAGCTGGTTGTATTTTATGTCAAACCATTCTCATTTTAAACAAAAGATGCTAATAGCAGCATGTTCTTACCAAGGGGTTTTACTGTAATAGGTACAGAAATACTCCGTACTTGTTCTACCAACATATACCTGTGTATTTTGAAGCACAGTCTGTATTTTCCAAAGAGAATCTTTGATTTTTGGAATTCCAAAAAGATCTATAAAATTTCTCCATTTTGTGAATGATTTCATTATTTAACCTCATCTTTTCCTTTGCTATATTTTTTCAAGTTTTGAGAGACATGATGTTCAGAGATATTTTTGATCTGACATATGAATATTTTTCGGCATGTTAGAACATGATAGAAGTGTAACTTTTTGTTCTCTTAAGCTTTCAGACATGCTACTTTAAGGAAAAGGAATCCTTTTCTTTATAAGTCTTTGTCATCATTTAATTGCTAGACAGGTCACCTGATAACTTTGACTGTAAGTTTTATCTTGCTATTCCTCTTCAGTATTACTGACCTGGAAAGGACACCTAGGTGCTAATGTGGGAGCTTTGTCTTACAAATTACTGCACCAGTATATATGTACTTGGCCTTCCTGCTTTGTACATCAGACCTTTCTTAAAATATCAATCAGAATTATAACATGCTGCTGATCGGAGTATGACACCAAACTGTCATCTCTGCCCTGTGAGAGAAAAACAAGGAGGATTGTTCCTTTTAGTAATTACTGTTCTGTTACACATAATTCTGATGTTAGATGAAGCAGATGATCTCAATTGTATTGCTCTGTCCTCTGCTTATTTCACAAGCTCTGTATGTTGAAGAAGCAGAGTAACTCAAAATAATCTTATAAATTCACAGGCTCATTAATATGCCAGATGCTGAGTTAAGCATTAATATAGTGTGAAAGATTTGGTAAAAATGAAAGTTACAGTTTAAGAATCAGGTACTTAAGACTTTATAGATTACAATTGACTATATTTCGGTGGTATGCATGATATATTTTAGAAAGCGTGCATTGCTATGTAAAGTGAAGTTTTAAGTGAGAAACACTATTGGTGTAGGATATATTAGAAATACAGAACCTTCTGACTTGGAGACTTCAATCCCATTAATTAAACTGTGCTGCCATTCAAGGAAAGCAATGTCTTAGGGAGGTGCACTGATGAGATGTGTTCTTTTCTGCAAATCTTCATGCTGATAAGTGCAGCTGGAAAAATGACAATAGCTGTTATTTTAGAAATATGGGAGCAAAAGTGTAGCTGAATGAAAAATTGGCTTCTCAAAAACTGTAACAGATGGAGAGAATTCATGCCACTGTAAAAATTAGTTCCGCTTTAGAAAAAGCCTCACCAGAAGAAGTGCAGAGAAAATACATATTGTGCACAAGTGTGTGTATGTGTGGGTACAGGTGTAGGTTTGTAATCTGTTCGTATGTGTATATATAACAGCATAGCAATACATCTCTGTGTGAGCATTTGTGTATATATAGAAATACAAACATGCATCCCTATGTATCTGTATAAAAAAAATGAAAGAATTCTTACACTGCAAGGCACAGGAAAAAAATGTAATGGAGATCAAAACAAAAAAAAGTGACTGTGAATATTATTTTTTTATTATTATTCATTTCATGTATGCTGTCAGAATTTGAATTAACTAGCTGCATCCTCAGGAAAGACCCAGAGCTATTGCAGACATGTCATTGCAGATGTCAGCTCAGTGTGCACTTGAGCAGGGATGGTCAAAAAGAATAATAGGATTTTCAGTTGTATTGAAAAAAGGATAGAAAATACAATATTCTGTAGCCTTGTATGAATATGTAGTATACCCATGTCTTGTTTCAGTTACTTGATTTTGCCCACATTAACTTGAAAGGGCTGGGAAAAAGGCAGCTAAGTTTATAATGAATTACCTTTGTGAGAATAGCTTTATCATCATACAATCATACAATATTAAATTAAAACGGTAATTTTAAAATTTAATTTTGGATATCTTTTTAGCTATAAAACTACAATGCATGAGAAAATAGCAAATTTTAAGTCAGTATTTGTTTAGTATGTGGCAAAGCTGTGCGATTCATAGCAATGAGAAATCATGTGGAAAGAAGTTTTGTAACATTTTTAAGGAGCTTCTCCCCCTTCTCCTCCCAGGCACTTCAAGAACAAGTAGAAGTAAGAGTAAGTAAAGTAGAAAATAAATTGGAAAAAATGCTTAAACAGATGATCCTCTTACTCTAAGATACAGTCACCTGTACAGTGTTCCCAGGTATTGTTTGAAACATCAGCAAATGATCACTGTTTGAAATGGAATATTTCGTCTGTTGACACAGCAGCCTCCTTGGACACTGAATGCTTTTGTACGTACTCCAGGATATGTCTGTAGAGCTACCATTGCTATTGCAGCAAAGGACAATCTTGAAATAGAATCAAACTGGTAATGATTTCAATTTCATTTCTAGTGTGTATGAACCTTCAGTCTTTTGAGGAAGTAATTAGATCATAAGATACATTTAAGAGAATTGACGTAATTGTTGTCATCCGATAGCTTATAATAGATACTTGTGCTACTTGTCAAAGAAAAAAATTCATTTGGAAGCATCTCTATCCACTTTGGAATCATCTTTCTTATTTTTCCTGACATATGTAAAGGTTGGTATTATTTGAAGGCATCCTCTTGCTCCACCTTCATCACTTCATGTCTATGCACATGGACAGATGTGTTTGACCCCACGGTGAAACATTCTGATTTGACTAAGTACTTTGGCACCAATCTGGCCTGCATACTTCCCTATAGACTTACTTGATCATGCTTTTGGCAGAATTCAGTTGTTTTGCTTTATCTCAATTTTTTTGTTCTCTCCAGGTGTTTCACTGTGTGCATTTTGAGTGCCCAGCACAAAACAGTACCCACAAGGATGAGAGTGGTAAGGAAGTGGCAACAGCAGAGGTGGGAAATGGTGGACAACAGCTTGTTTCTCGTCCCGTTAGAGCTGCAAGCGCTAGTTCCTTGCATTCTCCTCCTGGATCCACCTCACGTTCACATGCTCACCAACCATAAAGGAGATTGAAAGGGAGCTTTTGCAGCTCACCTGACACTATATGAATTTAGAACCTTCTTGTGCTGGCACCTTTTCTTTCTCTGTGAACAAAGGGGACCATGTCTGAAAGCTGGAAATGCTGCAATGTAAAAGGCTTTTCCCAAGGACATGAAGAGACTGCTTCACTCTCCTCAATTTGTTCAAATCAGACTGATCTCCGAGGGGGGAGAAAAGAGTCTTCAATCTTCATCGAGCACCCCATTAACACCCTACCTCTCTAATCTAACGAAGGCAAGGAGGACAGAAGGAAATGAAAGGCAGAGCTACAATAGAAATCTAAAAGGACTTGAGCAGAGTGGGAGGCATATGAAATAAGTATTTGTTCCCTGAAGGCTTTCATTAGCAAAGAAATGTTTATTGAACACATCAGTCCGGAGTGTATCTTCTTTTTAAAAGTTATTCTTCCTTTTCTTCATTCATATTCATTTTGTTAACTAGTAATCTCTTTCCTAAATTGTTTTAACTGTATTCTACTTTGTCTTTTATTTTTGGCTGTAGCAAATGCTGTGATTAAGGAAGTATCAAACATGTTTACCTGCTGAGATGCAAATTTTCCTCATTCATCAGTGGGATGACAAGAAAAGCCTTCATTTCATCAATAAACTAATTAATGGATGCTATATTAATCTTGACCTTAGTTGACTTTTGGAAGTAAAAAATTGAAATTTCTTATGCTAAAAAAGGAAATTCCTAAATCAAGCATCCCTCTTGAAGAAAAAGATATTTCTCACTCCTGAAGATGATTACTTAGATTTTACCTGTATTTCTAAGAAAACTTTCAACAGATCATCAAAAATGTTTCGTTTAGAAAAGTGGAATTGCATTTGGTTACTGACAAGCAGTTATTCAGAATGCAAAAAGAAAAATTTACAGATTTTTTTCCCAAGAAAAAGCTATTTTATAGTGTGGAGCTAAAAATTCAAAGGCTGTGTGTGCATAAACTTTTCTCATAATCTTCATAAAATATGATGTTTTTACACTGTATTATAAATGATCTGTCTCTTACGTTACAATGACAGAATTTGTTATCCATCTATGTCTGTCTGGGTTACTTTGCCTGCTACTTTGCTTATTCTAAGCGTTTCCACAGTGATGATGATACAGCCTCTTACTTTCCAGATGTACATGACTTTTAGGAAGAGTTTTACACTGGTCTTCCAGTGTGGGATAAAGTGATTTTTGCATTAAGACAAATGCTGACGTAATTGGCAAAATTGATTAAGAGTGTTGTTACTCATCACAAAGTATATTACATTGGAAATGTCAGCTATCCGGCTTTATGAACTTGGAATTTCCTGTGGTGACAAATAGCCTTGTCAGAAGAAAACAAAGCTAGTGTAGGATAAATATGCTTTTCCTTCACATAACTGTAGTGATAAAATGAGTTATATCAACATAGCAAATAGTATGTTAATTTATCACACTACTTAATTTGAAGGAATTTCCCTGTTGGATACCGGTTGTGCTAAAAATGGGAAGAAATATAACAAGTGGTAGCAATGAATCAGCAGAAACTTCAAAGGAGAAAAGCTTCCTTTTTCTTGTTTCAAATAAAATTGATTAGGCTTTATCAATAATATTACCGCATTTTTCATTGCCAAACTGCAGCTGAGTTCTGACATTTGCATACAGCCCCCTCCCTTCCCACTGCTGTCTTCTGACCTGTGAATGAATGTCTGTCAGTGAAGATTCATGCCCATTGTGTTGTGAATAGCTTATAATATGTGCCACAGCTGCCTCAGTCTGCAGTTCTAAGGCAGGACACTGCTCATGCTGGCCAGCACCTAGTTGGGGGTGCTGATTACTTTATGGCCTAACAGCCCTTGGAGCATGAAAGAATTGAGACTAGCTGCTCACAACTCTCTTATTTAAGTATAGGTCTAAAACATTGGCTTTTTTTTTTTCCTTTGAAGAGTAAAACCAGCAAACTTTTCTATTCTGATTGTAATCCATGATGCTCTCAGCAGTGTCACAGAGCACATCTTGTCTTTGGTAGAGTAGTCATTCCGCATCAGTGGTGGTATTTGCAGTTTGATAAACAAGTTTGCTTTTCTCAAGCCCTGGATAAGCAAAGGGCATAACTCCCTAGCTGTTAGCCTTTTGTAGTCACCATTGTAGGGAATGTTTAAGAAAAGAAGAAATGAAGAGTTTGTACCAGCTGTTTTTGAGCTTAGGCTTTTGGAGAAAAAAAAAAGGATTTTCAGTTTGTAGTCTTTGATGTGCACAATTAATTTTTATGATGCAAATAAGTCTTGTAGACTGTAACCTACTGCAAATCTTTTTGATCTTGTCCTCTGATTTACTGTTGAACAGAAATGTCTGTTTATTTCCCATGATATTCGCTCTCTGCCAAGAATATGAAAGAACAGATCTGAGAGATTTCCAAAGCAAAAACTATCAGGTTCTACAGAATCTCCAGTTCCCCACCCCCAAAAATAAATCGAAACTAAAAACAACTTTGCATTGTCCCTTCATACAGGTGAATAGAAAATTTTAGTACTAGACTGACTCTGAGTCACGCATGGCCTTTCTCACAGTCTTTATTTTCTTCTGTTAGTCTTAGAATCTCTCACTGAGAGATGAGTTCACTGTGATGACAGAGCTCTCAGGCTTTTAAGACAAGCCCTGCCACAACTTCACATTTCCTAGTAGGAATCCTTTACTTTTTTATTCAAAGAAAAGATAGTTGAAATGTTTCAGGAACCTGAACTCTGCTTGGTCTTCTCACGCTACCCACCAACAAACACCCCTAATATCTGGATTGTCTAGTATAGATCTCTGCCTTAAACATTGTTTCCACAACATATGACTAGTAAAAAAATGAGATACCACACAGAACTGAACTGTGGTTTGGTGTGAATGTTCTCATCTTTATAATTATTGTCTGTATTTATGGATTCCCAGTTTCACGTGTAGTTCTTGTATATCTTCTGAAATTTTTTTAACCCTTCCACTGGATGTTGTGCCATTACAGCTTAATACTAGAGTTTATCAGAGTGATGAAATACTATAATTATTCAGAACTGTGTTATCACTTACTCATATTTTATTTGCAGCAGGAGTAGAATAGAACTGACCAGGTATTCATTGCTTTCTTGTTAGAAACTACAAAATAGACCTGTTCAGTTTTCAACATAATGGAACTAACTCTATTGTTACTGTTGGGCCATTATTTTCTGTTTAGTGCTTTAATATCTTTAAATTGCACAGACCTCATTTTTCTCAGTTTTTCTTTCAGAAGGTTGAATTCAGACTTAAATCATACGGAGCTCAACAAAGCTCTTTATAAAGAAGTCTTTTTAATTAACTTATTCCAAGTACATTTAAAATATTTTATTTCTAGAAATGTATCACCAAGTATCAACTCCTTAAACTGATTTGTCCAGGAAAATTAATTTCCGAAATGAGTAAAAATTGTGCAGCACTGTTTTGAAGCCATTACCATTAAGCTCTAAACCAAGTTCAAATGGCATGTTAAATGGAATTACAATGAGAGAAGTTAATCCACATCTAATGTAAAAGACAATCCAGAGGAGGAATCACCAGTTATGTTAGAGAATGAACTGCTCTTAATTGCAGTTTCCTTCCTTAGAGCTCCATTTCTGTCCTTTTTTTCCCCCCACGAAAATCAGTTTTTCGTGTTTATTATGACAATTCAAACTGCTCAGTGCTTCTCAATTACTGAAAAATTCAAATGGATTTAATGCATCTTCATCTTTACTAATGATAACATTAAATTACAGAATTTTCGGTTTAGTATCTGACGTGATGAGAGTTGGTTTCCATGGAAGAAAGCAAAAGATGTGTATAATTGTTCTAGTCTAAGTAAATTACGTTTTCCAACCAAATGCATGCGAGAATTTATTCATTATTCAGTGATGCTTTGTACATCTAGAGTCAGTGTAAAAATTAGAAGACAAAGTTAATGCCATTCTTGTCTGATTTTTGTGTGTTAGTCGTTCTGGTTATACAGTGATGCCCACGCAGAGACACTCAGTAAGGAAGTAGAACTTAAATGTGATTTCACAGAAGGAAGATACGCTATACGCTGCATTTTTTTGTGAAAGTATTAATCAGCTTTTATTTTGGCAGGTGTTAATATTCTGTCAAATGCACGAGTGAATGCATTGGTAATTTTGTTGTGGCTGGAGTTGTCAGCATATTACCAGAGCCAGTAAAAGTTAAGGTATATGAGTTAACATTTAGGCTTCTATGTCATGATAGCAGTTGCCAGAGGACTAAATTATAGAAATAAGAATTTGTAGATCTCGGTGGATGCTCAGGTCCTGGTTCCCTTCCCCATCTCTCAGTTAGTAGTGTATTTAGCTTAGTATCCTTGGTTCTTTCTGAACTGATAGTTGTCAGTCATGCTAATTAGCTCAGATATATATATAGAGAGAGAAGTTCCACAAAGCTTTGTTCAGGATACAGAAACAAAAGTCCTAGGACAAGTTTTAGGAGTGCCTAAATATTCACACATGCATATATATGTTAAATTGAGGTAGTAACTAATTATTTATCTTGAATTTAAGCAGGTTCTAAAGCTCCAAAACTTTAAAAAAAAATAAATTCTGTGATATGGCAGGATGTTGACTCTTTTATGGTTGATTAAAAGTGCAAATATCCATCTGTGGGTGAGCAGGTCCAAAGCTCAGTTTTGCGCAGCTTTTAAGTATTGGCAATTTGGGTGTAGAGAGGTGTATAAAATAGAGCAAGTTAAATGCTCATCTCAAAGATGGGTGCAGTCAAGAGAACGTACTTGCATTCCTCCTAGCCGCCTTGTGTGCTGTAGCTTGCAGTGTTTACCAGAGGGAGCCTTCGTACGACATTTTAATAATTGCTTGTAAAACCCTACAGACTTTTATTTGGCCTTTCACCAGCTTTCATTGCAAATCTTTGTCAAAGTCCTGCCAGTATTTCACAATGGAATCTGGGTCTATGTTTGATTTTGAAAATGCTTTCTAGAAAAATAGTTGTAAAGTCACCCTGCAACTTTTCTTAGATAATTATTTAAATTAAAAATTGTAGTGTAATATGAGGAAACTGCAGGTATTTGTCATTTACCAGTACACTGACTGCCAGTACAACTACATACCAGGTGTATAATTCTGTATTTTTAATTACTATGATATATATAAATGGTGGAAGGAAGTGAAGAATCAGCTTCACACACCCTTGGCATTAGACATTAAAAAAAAATAAAATTAAATGATTGATTCATTACATGAACATCATGGGAAGTTCAGACTACTCTGGCTAAAACTCTGAATGAGTGGTGACAGCACAGGTGTAAACTCCTCTCTGGTGCCTCCTGTTATTTTAGGCCCTGGGCTATCGTAGAGGAGGAGAGCTGCACCGTTGGTGCAATTTAAGTACTTTTCCTCATAAGAACTTTTACTCAACTATTTCATATTTATCGTCTTGGCACATCTATTCTCTTTGTGCAGGTAAAAAAGTTTACATCAGTTAACAGAAGGTAACATAGCTTGTTGCAATTTTCAGAATGATCCAGCAACTCCTGAAAACTGGCATGTACACATCAAGAACTTCAGTCTATGTTAAGTAGCCTGAGGAATTTACAGAACTGACCTCTGTGGTCTTTTACAGCAAATACTGTATGTCCAAAAGTACCAGGTGACTCCTGAAATACCAAGTCAGTTGGGCAGTTTTACTGTTCAGGTGAGTTTCTCCATGTCTCAAACTGTGTCATGATCTGAGTGAGCAGTAATCATCACAGCTTCTTTCTATGGAGGGAGTAGGGAACATGCACACCTACCAGAAAATACTCATTTCCTTTGTATCATTTTTTGGTCTGCATCACTTGTCTGTTGTGTATGTACTCCTGAGCTATAGTCACTAGGTGATTTATGGTTAATACCTAAAATCCAATAAATGTCTTTAACAACAGATGTTAAGAAGTTTTTTCTTCACATTTAAATATTGTAGATTGTGCTTTTGAAGCAAGGTCAGGCCACAGAAGTGATTATTGGGGTTATTGGCATCTTCTATGGCTGTCTGATGGGGGTTTTTTTTAGTTATTTTCTGCTGCTAAAAGGTACTAGAATACTTCACAGGAATTTTTCATAGAGATTTGTCACGTTGAGAAACAGCTTTTGTAACAATCACAGTGGATTCGTTGCTGGAGAACAGGACCTGGTTTCTTCCACATTCTACAGGCCAGGATCCCATTTAGGTCATCCTGTAAGATTGTTTATGCCATTTTTAATAACAAGGGCATTGGTGTTGCATGATTTGGATCTATTTCAGGAATTATATCTCTTATTTTGAGAGGTAAATATTCTGAGTGGATGTTTTTATGCAATAATGCAAAGTTCATAGCACCTATATGGTTAGATCAGAAACATGTTACCTATGGCAAGAGCTAGTTTTGAGGAGCAGGTTGGGGAAAAGGTCAGCATGGACTTGTATGTGTGCATCTGTGCATATATAGCAAAGAAAATGTATGTGTTACCGAAGTTGAAGTGACTGTTTGCAAAGACGGGTTTCTACATGGCATTGATTTTGTTGAGGAATCTGTCACTCATTGGAATGTGACCTCTGGAGGGGAAAAAAAAAGAAAGAGGAAGAGAATGTAGGAGCAGGGATGTAGTAGTTTGTATGGGAAGAGTACATGATACGTTTCTTGTGATCTTAGCTAGTTCTGATTGTCTCCAGTCCTCATAGCTCTTAATTTTTCCTATACGTTTCTCCCAATCTGCTTGTTACTTCTCCTTCCCTCCCTACCTGGCATCATATCACTGTTGCTGTGGTTTTTCCTGAAATTTTCCTCCAAATTGTAATATATTAAGGATTATTTTTTTTAAATCTTTTTTTCACATCTTTGTCACATGATGAATAAAATATCCTCACTCCTGTTCATTCAAACCAGACTTTAAAGGCAACTTCTACTAGGCTGTCAAGTGCTAGTAAAGAAAATTTAAATTAGGCTGTCTATGGATATGGGAAATACTAGCTCTTTTGGAGCTTATAGTTTCATAATCTGTTTCCAAACTGTTTGTTACTATTAGGAGAAAAATCAATAAGAGGTTTTCTTCTAACTTAAGCAGTAGGTCAAGATTTGTGCAGGCTTATCTAAGTTAAGTTTAAATATAAATCCAAGTATTTCTCTCTCACCATGATGCATCAGACATATGCTCAATTTGGAAGTAGTGCATTGCTCAGTGTGTAAGTTGTATGTAAGCGTTCACAGGATGTCAGGGGTTGGAAGGGACCTTGGAGATCTTCCAGTCCAAGTCCCCTGCCAGAGCAGGACCATACAGTCTAGCACAGGTCACACAGGAACGCATCCAGGCGGATTTTGAAAATCTCCAAAGCAGGAGACTCCACAACCTCTCTGGGGAGCCCATTCCAGCACTCTGTGACCCTTGTAGTAAAGAAGCTCATGTCAAGGTGGAACCTCCTGTGCTCCAGCTTACATCCATGGCCCCTTGTCCTATCACAGGGCACAAGTGAGAAGAGACTGTCCCTTTGCTTTTGACACTCAGCCCTCAGATATTTATAAACATTTATCAAATCCCCTCTCAGTCTTCTCCAGACTAAAGAGCCCCAGATGTCTCAGCCTTTCCTCATAAGGCATGTGTTCCAGTCCCTTCATCATCCTTGTAGCCCTCCATTGGACTTTCTTAAGCAGACCCCTGTCTCTCTTGAACTGGGGAGCCCAGAACTGGACGCAGTACTCCAGGTGAGGTCTCACCAGTGCAGAGTAGAGGGGGAGCAGAACCTCCCTCGATCTGCTGGACACATGTTCCTTTCTAAATAAACGGCATCAACAGAAGTGAACTTCAAAAAAACTTGTAACGAGTGTTCCTGTGTTGAAACTTTTTCATCTCTCTGGAGATAAAAACATCACACTGAGCACATGGACTCATTTTGAGCAGTATGGCATTATTTCATGACTCATGTGCCCATGTCTATTAACTTTGCCCAGTGTCTTGTAAAGTCTTCTTTCTGCTTTACTCAATTTCATTATTATTGGTTTTCCTTCTGAACTCAATGTTAATGTTGTTCCTTTGATGATCATAAATTACATATAAGGAGCCAGGCTAAACAGAAGTTAAGCTTTTAATTAATTTTTCCACTCATTTCTGTCAGTGCTCTTCTTTCTTGACAGACAGTAGTTTAAAACTACATGGTTACACTCCCCTTCTCTGTAGCAGATATCATTGTATCTAGAAAGTTTTGTGCATTAAATCCCTTTCCTTCTTTCTCATAGTTCATAAACGTAGTGTTTGTAAGCTACCTCAGACCTTGTTGTGAACAGGTAAGAGTTTCAGCTAAAGTTTTCAGACTTTATCATAGTGTTGACTGTTCTATAAGTGCATGCACATGTAGCAAAATCAGCCTGACAGATCCTGATTGCATATTCAGGAACACTGTCTTGAGTGAGATATGTAACTGGGATAAATTCACAGCCACACTCATTCAGGCTCATAATGATACCTCTTTCAAGAAAAACTTTTCAGGAGCACAGCTTCTGATATGGGAATTGCTTCAAATTTCTGGTCTCAGCTCTTTGAAGGGACATGAAATATTACCCGCACTGGACTACTTTTACCTTTCTTACTGTGACAATTGACATAAAAGTTGTGTCATCAGACCTCCATTCCTGGCTGTCAGCAGGAGCTGTGATACTGCATTGGACTGTGCTCATCATATGAGAATGAACCCCACGTTCTGATGACCTGGGTAACACTTTGTAGCACAACGAACAGGCATTGCCAACCCTTTGGGCTAATTAGATTTCAGGTAGAACGGTGGTTGCAGATTGTGCTGCAGTGATCCAATCAATAACTTTGGGATTTGTCTGGTTTTGTGAGTTATCCAGTGAACCACCCAGCACACCTTGTTAGTACTGATGTCCTTTTTACCAGCAGACTTGCACATCATCAAATGAGCGTTTTGTAACATGGAATTTTCTATGATCGTGTAGTAAAAGAAGCATCACCATTATATCCTTAGTATAATGTGTGTGTTTGTAATGAAAGTTATAAAATTATTAAACTGCTCTAAGCTATTCTGTGCATGCTGTAGCATTGTATTAACAGTATGTATTAACAGCTGATAAGTAGAGGGTTCTGGAGAGCAAAGGCGACTGGATTTCTTTCTTAAGAGTTTCAAAGAGCAGCAAAACTCACCAGAGTGGCTGCAGGACCAGACAATGCTCAAAGCAAATCATAAAGTGAAAATGTTGTGCTTTGTATTTATTTATTTGGGGATTTTTCTTTAAAGTATTTAACTTCATGGGAAAATAGAATATATTTAAAATAGTGACAATTAGAATGCACCTATTAAAGAATCAGAGGGGTGTGATTTGAGAAATAAAGTGATCTTTTGTGTTTAACTGCTTGTCTGTAATTTTCTTAAAATGGTGGTAGAGCCTGTCTGGTGCTGCTCATGTTGCATGTGTGAATAGAAGAGTTTTTGCAGAACTGGGCTGATTTCCCAGTTTGGCAAGGAAATTATTATCATTGTTGATGTATTAACTCATAATTATACAGTTTTAATATCGACATAGAAAACACTGATTCTCAGGCCAGTGGGCATCCATGAAGCTACTGTAAATGTTTTAAACAGCTGCTGGAGGTTGCTACCAGTATGTTCCACTTTACTCTCTGGGAAAATTATATGAAAGAGTATTTCACCTCACAAAATAGAGGACAAATATTTTGAGGCTTGAGAATCTGTTTGCAAATGAAGAAAAGCTTGATTTTTCAGCAGTATTTAGCACTTGATTCCCTTTGGACTGCCATGAAAGGTGGGAGCACTGAATGTTTTATTCATTAATATTAGGCCTTTAACTGCCTGACTTATCAACCTCACATATTGAACTGATTTTTTTGTAAGTCTTGCCTAGATTTCAGAACTTCATGCCCTGTACCAGTGCCCGTTCTCTGCTAACAACGCCTCACATATGCCTCTATTGTCTAATCTTTTAAGCAGTTGTAGATGTGTCAAGCTGTTCCTTTCATAAATGTGTATAGTCTGTTACTTAGCAAGTGGAGAGCTCAAACTCAGAAGATGAAAGTAGGATACCAGGTTGTGAGGTCAAGCTGAGGTACCCCAGGCAAACCATACAATGCCATGATATAATTAGATCTATTTTCTTTTGTGTTATTGATTAGATATCCAATAGTTAATGAGCTTGACAGTTGTTACTAGGTTTTGAGAGTAAAAACGGGATCTTTTAGTGTTGGATCCTGATGTTCATTTTAAAAAAATGTGTGTGTGGATTTTGGAGTATATGCTGACACTGACCTCAGTTACTAAATTATGACACTTTTGACATGCAGAAATACTGACAGGAGGAAGCCTTACTTTTGAAATGGCGTTTGTGCAATAGAGGACAGACTGAATGTAAGCCAGAGAGTTGTATAATCCAGTCCACGAGAAGCAGCACGTGCTTGAAACCATCTGTGTTCCCAGACTATGTGTCCAAGTTGAAAAGAAGGTTAATGCTTTTTGCTCTATCTTGACAAATCAGAAGCCTCTTGAGGGCTTTGGGAAATTTTTATTGGAGCACTCTGGCAAAATTTTGATTGTGTTTAAGATAATGCAATTCACAGCAAGTGTTGAATATACCATACTAGAACAAAAAATATATAAAAAGCATAGAGAGGAGAAATAAAGAAGTTGGAGGAGAGCAAAGCTAAGAAGAAATATTCTTTCTCCTTGGTCTGGTAAGGGTCCAGTTTATCTTTGTGCTTAGGCTTGTAAAATCATCATCATCAGGCAGGGATCATGGAGAGAATTGCAGACCGGAGTGGAAGTACAGCCACCTTTGTAAACAGCAGCAGAGCACAGAGTCAGTTTTGCATGCTGCAGCCTGAAGATTTATTTAAAAGATGCTTCTAAATCCAAGTGATGGCCAAACTTGTTAATGAGCAGTGGCCATTGAAGCTTAAAACACCACGACACATCATTTGAGTGCGAGTTGGAAAGACCAGATACATACCAAATCACATCATTTTATCTTCATTATCCAGAGCAAAATGCACATAAACGGGACATTCTTGTTACTTACTCATTTTGTAGTTTACCCTCTATTAACAGCTGCTTAAATGCCCTCATAGACTGCGCTAAGCAAATTAAATCTCCTGGAAAGTAGTCAATGGTTGCCTTATAGATCAAGCTAAAAAGAAGTAATTGTACAAGATCTTATTTGAGTCGTATTTCTGTGTGTCCTAGTTTCACTGGAACAGAACCATAGCCATGCTGCAGTCCGTGGGCTGTTAGCAGTTTGGAGTCACAGCCAGGGCAGCTGACCTGAGTTAGCTCATGGGTGTAGCCCATCCCATAAAGGTCCTGCTCAGTATAAAGGGGAAAGTTTGCTGAGGATAGGGGTCTTCTGCTTGGGCTCAGTATAACTTTGTTTGCTTTATACTGGCATTGGTATTAGTTTAGCTGTTTCATTAAATCCAGTTTCATTTCAACCCACGGATGTCCTCTCTTTTTCCTCAATTCCCCTTTTTGGACGGTGAGGAGTCATTGGACGATAAAGCAACTGCTATAAATTAGCCCAGATACAGGCTAAATGCAGACTGTGCTTTGCCATTCTCCCTTTTTTTCCTTGAAGACTGCGTGACTCAGGGAGAAACTGAAAAAGTCATCAATCTTCACTCAGCAGCGAATTGTCTGCTGCACAGGTTCCCTTCTAACTTGCAGAGAGGACATGGGCCAGTTGTTATCAATGTGTTTGTGGAAATGCTCACTTCTGTAGCTCTGTTTGATCAAACACCTCCCTGCATTTTTTTGAATGTGAATATTCTCAGTATGCATGTAAGGGAGACATTGGTACTGCTTAGCACCATCTCTGGGATAAGTCGATAGATGTCCCTGCCCATAGCAGGGAGGTTGGATTAGATGATCTCTAAGGTCTCTTCCAGCCTAAGCCATTCTATGATCCTGTGATTAAATCCAATTAGCAAGAGGAGGTATTATTACAATATAGACGGTATATTTGGTTTCTTTGAGAGGACATTCTATATCCTGTGACAGCTCATTGGACAGCTATAGGGCAGCTTCTTGGAGCCTGTGGTGAGCGATACAGTCTGGTCTGGTATCCTGCCTGATGGGAGCACATAGCAGAATGAGATTCTGTGAAGAACATCAAAAGCTTTTTGGAAATGTAGGTATTATATACCAACTAGATCACTGGTTTACTTGTGCTCATAGACTTCTTCAAGGCACTAAATGTATCTGTGAGGTAATTATTTCCTCTGTAGAAGTCATCCTGAGTTTTGTTATCATGGAGGAAACAGAAACAACCCATGCTTTTGTACACTCTTAGAATAGCTTTTACATTTTCAGATCCATCGAGTCATACATCTGCTGAGACTTGCTTGCCTGTCCCCAGTTTCATTCATATTCTTTCACTGTGGCTTGTGGTGTGGTCTTTAGAAGACAGAAGCTGCTGCCTGTGTGCAGGTAACCAATCTGCCTCCCAGCCAGGGAAGCACAGCTGTAGAATAGCCAAGAGGGTCGGTCATCCTCGTGGAGAGGCAACTGCTCTCCAATGCATCCACTCCCCTGACTACCCTTAGCTACTGCCTTGTGCATAAACTATTCTCAGATTATGTGACCTACTGCCTGGAGCTTATGCACAGGGCAACACCATAGGTTGAGACACAGCTGTGCTCGTTTAATATAAAGACTTCTTTGCCTGTAGGTCACGCATATGTGCATGCATTTCAACGTATCTGATGTACACAAATGGCTACAAGCAAATCAGCTGTGTTTATGCACACACTTCATTAATGAAAGATCTCTAATTTAATTCACAGAATTTGTGGGTTTTGAAAATGTGGACTGTTGTATTGTCAGGTAGTAAAAGCTTTGCTGCAGATTCCAGGATTGCTGCTTGAAAGCCATGTAAAAGTGATTCTAGCAACAATTACTCCTAATTGCCCTGGCCTTGGAGACTGCATGAGACCATGTCTGAGCTCTATTCAGAGGTATTTAATTTTGATAAATAGCCATTTTGCAGCCTGATTTCATGGTTTCATTAGGCAAAACATGTACGAATAGATCATGCACAAACAAATGGACTTGAATATATCAATGAGAGCCGTGGTAAGAGTATTAGAAATTTGCCTAAGGTGCACCTGAGGCTCCCTGGTACAGTTTTAAAAGACCTTTTTTTTTTTAATAGGGCAATTTACAATTGATCCATTATTGCAGTATACTAAATTGACACCACTATAAGGGTCTCAAAAGGTCCTGATTTCTAATGGTCTAATGAACACGTACAATATGTATTTTATAAAACAAGGACGTGGTAAAATAGATGTATTTCAAAAAGGTGTTTTCTTTGTGCTGTTTGCTCTGTGCTAGACCACTACATAAATATCCTTGTTGTTTTAATTCAGACATGACATTATCACATTTTCTTATCAACTGCTGAGTGAGATTTTTTTGCTAAGGTGTTGACAGTGTGGTTTTATTGCTACTTGCACTGTTCAGAATTCAGCACCACATAATGGAGGTGACACTTTCTTTTACATACATATTTTAAGCTAATGGTTTCACCATTAATAAGCAGATAAATAGGTTTTTATTAATATAAATGAAATCTATTTCATGATGCTCTTTTAGCCATGTCCTCAGCTATATAGCATCAGTAGACATTTGCTGCCAATATATAAGCTTACACTATAGTTATATTTGGATTTCTCTGGTTATTAATGCTAAAATAGATGGAAAAAGCTACCCTTGGAAATGAATGGGACAAGGAAAGGAATAACCTATGCTTGTGATGCTGCCACTGTATTATCTAGGTTTAAAACCTACTAGGATAAAAAAAAAACACTGCCCTTGCAATGGAGGCTATTAGAGGAAATGTGGTTTTCAACAAAAACACAGGCGATAGGGAGTAGGATTATATAAATATTTCCAGTTGATATGTGCACTAAACTCTTTCCCATATATTTAATGGTACTGTTTTCTTGTCCTACTCCCACCAGCTTTCATCCTCTTGGTGCTTGTTGTAACTTGGGCATGTTGAACTTTCTACTGGTGACAGTTTTGTTCTCTGACTCTCAAGTTCAATCTATGAAAAGGGAGATAAACGACATCATTACCACACAAATATTTTCTCTGTGCTTGTTGTTATATAGGACTGGGTGAAAGGTTGATTTAATTGGAAGGAAATACAGGGAGCTCCACTGTCAAAAGCATTATTCTCAACTGCAGATGTGTATGACTATTTGGGCAGAGAACACTGAATATAGGGTTGGTACTTTCAAAGTCTTGAAAACTTAACTGGGGAAAAGTTTTGGCACGATTGTGGTTTAGTATTAGCCCCAGATTAGAAAAGCCAGCAAACTCCAGTGTTCTTTTCACTTTTCTGGAATTGGGAGCAATATTTTATGAGATCTGAATTCCCCAATAAACTGACCTTGCATTTTGTTTCAAACTAGTCTGTGACCCATGACATACAACACGAAACCCTGTAATCATTTGGTATTTGGCAGATTCAGGTTTGACTGATGTTGTGTTTAAGAACTTCCACTGTCTCTCAGGCTTGCGCATAATCTTTCTTGGTGATGAGACATTTGGTGGTTCCAGTATATGATTCTGGTGATCAAAACATCTGCTCAAAGAGGATGCTGTTGTTCCCTGCACATCCTTGTTAATACTGGGCACCTCAGAAACACAAGATGCAAGTTTAGTAACACACTGAGGCATTTCCTTTCTTGTTTTCTAAGCATTAACTAGAAACAGCTCCCAGTGGTAGCTCTGTAGAGAAATTACTGTCCCAGTAACTTAAATGTCATTACATTTCTAAGCTTAACATTTTGGATATTCTTTCACTGAGATAAGAAAAGAAGAAGAAGTTTTAGTATTCATCTTCAGAAAAATGATCTTTTGGCCAGACCTACATATATCAAGGAACTTAAAAGGACCTGGCACTTCACTTTAGGCCATCAAGGTCCACAGTCAAGGAGATGCCCTTGTAATGGTTGCAAGTGTGTTAAGGAGATGAGACAGAAAGGAGCTGATGAAACATGAATATTCAGGGCCATATCAACCACCTGACATACAAGTAAGGTTAATGTCTGTAACAGTTTCTAAGATCAGGAGATGACAAAAGTTTCAATCATCTGCTTTCCAAGGCTGCCAAATCCTGGCTCACTATGCAGTCAGCGGGAAGTAGGCTGAACACTTAAGTTGATACATATCTATGTTATGTGCATTGAATGTGATTTCTAATTCTCTCTGCTGATTGCAGCAGCAGGCAGGCCAAATCAGCCACACTGTCATGAGTGAGACGTAGCCATAGGCACATCAATCTAAGATGCAATAGAGAATGACCAGTGGTTGCCTGTAGCAGTCTTACGTCAAATTTAGTGGTTGGCTTTTATTCAGTTGTGATGTTTGTGTAAAATCTAAATCTAAAGTATCAAATGTTTTGAACATGAATACAAGTTTTTATCAAGGTAACTGCAGTACCACCTCCATCATAAATGTCACTTGCAACACCCCCCTGATCTTAAGAAATACTTAGGGTGACATAAGATCTCAGTATTGTTAGTGGTCTAACTAAAGACAATATTCTCTGCTAAGTGCTATGCAAAGGTGTATTCCAGGTGTAGTTTGGAAGTGGTGACTGGCCTACCTTCTGGCAAGGAAGATACTAAACATACTCTGTTCCCCTGAAAATATTGTAGAATCTACTAGATAACAGCTGTTGTGTAGATTTTACTAATGAGCATGTGAAGTAGCAAGTTGCTTTATCATTTTCTTCTTAAATGAAAATAAAATTGCCCATTGTTTTTTGAGTGAGTTTAATTTTTAAGTTGATGGGCAGATCACAGTCTCATTATTCTCAAGATTAATGGTTTTCCTTACCGTGTTTTCCTTTTTCCTCCTCCTTCAGAGCCAAATTACTAAAACATAGCAGATGCCAACCCTTTATGCATCTTATTTATCATAAAAGTACCCCAGTTTTAGCTTTTTAACTCACTTAATCATATTGACAAGATGACAATACAATGTATCATCACCAGAGGGATGACACTAGACAGATGACAATACTAATCCTGCAGCAGGTTCTTAAGAGAGATTTTTTTCTTGTAAAAATAGACATTTTATATATATATCAAGGTGAATATAATACACTTAGGAAAACAACAATTTGCTACTTCGTGCAGTTCAGTATATCTCTGGGTCTTTATCACTGTTGAGTCAGAGTTTCTGCTGATCTCAGCTTCCTCAGAATTTGGGCTTTGGTAAAGCTGGCAGGTCCTTCATGTCAGCCCCCCTTCTAAAGCTGTTGAGATGCTTACAGATAGGAAGTACACAGATGTTTGCCTAATGGCTATTTTCCCAGGGGCTCCTATTAGAGCTGGTGGCAGGCAAATAGGGGAATTACCTTGAAAATTGCTAACTCACTTTCACTGAATGATACTGGTACATTACAAAAACAGTTTGACTAGTTTGTGAATGTATGGACTGCCTCCAGACAGTTATTCCTAGCACTGATGTTGTCACCCATCTGTTGCTCTGTCACACCAGTTATATTGCTGTTGACAGGGACCGGTGTCTGATGCTTCAGCTGAAGGGAAGCATTCCATGAAACATACATGACCTGTGGAGTGGTCCTGGTCAGAAGATGGAGTCAGGAAGCAATTCCTAAGAGATTGGAGGAGAGAGAAAAAAACCCACAGTTTAATATTTGCTTAAAAAGCATTTTCAGAAACCATGGTGATCAGCATAGTACAAGATTTGGGCAAAGAGAAATTATTAATTATCCCTTTGTGTGATGATTGATTGTCCTACAATATGAGGTCTGATTACTGTTTTCTTCATGATGCAAATACTGGTGGTCAGAAGGCCAGGCTGCAGTCTGGGGAAAACTGTACTTCTGTGGCTGCAATCAGGTGTTAGAAGTGTCAGCTTGCAATGTATTATGCTGCTCATTTTGATCCATGGATTGCTTGCTGTGCCCACATGTTGAGCTGCTTTTAACTCATGTGCAGACTTTGATCTTTCAGATGTTTTTTCTGTCATTAGCATATTTTTTCTGTGACCTGTGCAAGAAACACACAGCCCAAGCTGAGAATGTCTGTGCCTTGCTGATGCCTGCCATATGTTGACTTATCCCAGGATATACATTTCTTATATCTCTGATATAGTCACAATCCCCATATGGCTATTGCTTCTTTGTATATTCCAGTGGGAGTCTATCTTTTGGTTTTCAAAGGTTTGCCACAGAGACTATGCTTAGAGGAACATTGCTGCGTGCATGGTTCATCTAATTATCCTCCCTAGTTAGAAATGGATCAGGGCCTCTGTGTTAAATTGGGGAAGGTTTTTAAAGCTGAATATCTGAATACTGAAAGCTGTAGGAACACCAAAGAGTGAACAGAAGGCATCACATACTGAACAGCAGAGTTCAGATAGGGGAGCTGTTGCAAGCTGCCAGCTTTAGCTTCTTACTACCCGCAGCTGACCATGCCTCGATTTCCATGGCTAAACTCAGGGAATCACAATAAAGAGGCCTCCCCTTAAAGTGTTCCATTACAGCAAATCTACACATGCTATATGTCTAAGGATCTTTGCTGAGCTATTACAGGAATGTAGCTCCACCCATGCAACATGAAAATAGGAGTTTCTTAATGATGCTGTCAAGTCAAATGTGGGAGCTTGGAAGATTTTTAGTAAAAGAAACAAAGAAAAAAACCCCAACAATTTAAAATACATTTTTCATAATGAAGCACTTGACCTTCAGTCTCAGTTACCTTTTCCTGAAGACGCTGCCTTTTAACAGCATCATACTGGATGAACGTCCATGGCAGTGAGGCTGTGATTTTAGGGGAGAGAGCAAGTGCATGGGCCTGCTTAAGGCTCTTATTGCAGAGGGCAACAGGAATCAGTGAAGCCAACAAGTCGCACTGGCAACAAATCCTAAAACAAGAGTCTAAAGAAATGCAAACTAGGTGGGACTTTTCAAGATAGGAGCAGCACACTGCCCTTGCGCAATGGTTTCCAGCGTTGAAGAAGAACCAGTTCAGACCACAGATGGGGAAAAATATAAAAAACAAAGTAGATGCTGCTTTTTCTAGTTCCTAGTAGACATATCACCATGCATCATAGTATGTTCTATTGTATTAAATGTTTGTCATTCAGACATCTATTAGATTTTTCTATTATTAGCCACAGTACAAAGGAGTTTCATATAATGTCTTATTACAATGGCATCAGATGTTGGAAAACAGCAATATGAAGGATGTCACCGTGATTTTGAGAGGTACAGTTTGCGTATCATCAAAGATGAATTTATAGGAACAAACAACATTGGTGTGAAAAATCTATTACCTTAACTGTCTTCGGATTATCTTCTGTGTGGTTTCAAAACAGAAAGATGTATAAACAACTGTCATATTCTGGCTCTCAACCCCCAAACCCATTCTTCTTCCTTTTTCCCTCGTCCTGTTAGGCTAAATCAGGGTGATGGTGGGTATCCAAAGGCTGTAAATCAGGAAAAGCTATAGTCTAAGGTCTGTTGCATATGTAGTATTTAGAGTTATTTCCTATAATCTTAGTACTACTTACCTCTAAAGCATAAGATAACAAAATGGCAATAAGTCGAGTAACAAAAAGAGCTTTAAAAAACTCTTTTAAAAAATCAACTGATTAAAGATATAGATTCTACAGCTACTACTGTATAAGCCTCTTTTCATCCTAATTTCTCTAGATAAATAAGTCTACAGCAGCATGGATATATGCAGATGCATGTATGGAAAAATGCAGATTTACACACACAGGCACACAAAAGATTTCCTGGACCCAACTCTCTCGGCTAACTGGCAAATACATATCAAAGCTCTAACAAAGCAGCTAAAACAAGCAAAGACAACGTATTATATTTGCCCACAGTTTCTACTCTGTGATTTGTGCGAGGCAGAATTGGTAGAGTTTGGCAATGTTCTTGCACAGTGTGAACCGCTGTAAATCCTGGAGTTCTGTATTAAAGTTACACAGTAAGCGCCAGTGTATTACACACTAAATCACAGAGTTTTACCAAAGAAGTTGCAATATCAGCTGCTTTCCTGCATTGTGTGTATTTATGGGGAGCATTCATCAGTGATAGATAAGGTCAGTTTGTGCTGCTGTTGTCACTGCCCAGAGACTGAGGATGTGGTGATTTCTCAGAAAGTCTTTCTGCTTCTTGCTGTCCCATGTCACATGGAAAATGAACTCTTGCAAAAGCAATCAACAAAGTGACACAGCCAGTGGAGATTCTAGGTACATTTGAGAGAGACTTTTGATCTCATAACTGCACATTTGTCTGGTTTACTGTATCTACTCTTAATGAAACTGTTGTGGAATTTCCTGCCTGGGCACTCAGGTACCACAGGAATGAGCACTGCCTGTGCCTAGCTAGATTAGATAGGCATAGTGAGGGAAGAGTCTATCAAACTTGAGGGCAGAATCACCATCAGTTCCTATAATGTAGAATTACAGAAAATGCTTGGAATAAAAGCCCCTGTAAAATCAGAAGGAAGTATCGGTGTCCCAGCAATGGCAAAATTAGGTGACCAAGAAAGACTGAAACAGTGGAACATGCATGGTTTGAAGGCAACCTCTTTTGCAAATAGTGTTTTCACAAGACAACAAATATTTAAATACTCAATAAACACCCTAAAAAGCCTCCTGAGCTAATGACTTCAGTTTTTAAGCCATATTTGTGGTAAAAACACTCTTCTGATCAGCTAGCTGGGTGGAGAGATTTGTCTTTACTTATATGGCTGACAACCTACTGACAGATCCATAGAACTAAAATACTGTAAAAATATACTTACAGTCTTCCCTCACAGTTCACCCACCTGCAATCTTTAATTCCAAGTATAACCCAGAATTCTTTGTCTGAGAAGTAACAATTAGTTGAGATGTACATTAACAAAGGCCCATGAAATTCAGAATCATTGCCATGTTATGTTTTCTTTTTTTTAATGTTTGTCACCTCAATGTATTCTAAACCCCTCTACAGTGCAAAATACATTATAGGATTCCTGTCTCAAGGAATTTGAAATCTAATTTCAAATACAAAATAATAGGTAAGGTAGCAAAACACTAGACAGGCCTATGACAAAGCACTTATGTCTGTGCAAGCAAATGAAAAACAAGTTTTTATATACCAGAGACTGGTTTATGATATAAAGAGGCTTTCCCAAATGCCTATGACATGATAATGGAAACCATAGAAGAGTGGTCTCTCTCAGTAGAAAACAGCATCCCATTTTCATTGTAGTTTTAAATCTAGAGAAACTAGACAGTATATTCTATCCTAGGATGGCTTTTACTCAAAATTTGCTGCAACTATCTGACAACATAAAATACTTAACTTGGAGTGCTCGGCTCTTTGGTTTGGGTTTTTGTTTGTTTGGTTTGTTTTTTTTATTCATAGATTGAGGCAAAAAAAAAAAGATTGTAACAGCTGTATTTCATATTTCACTATTGTACCTTTGTGTTTCAATGACTGTTTTGTCTCTATTTCCCTTTAGCAGAATTTAGAATACCAAACAAGATTTACAGCTTCACTAAAGAAAAAAAAAATCAAGACATTTACAGAAGTTTGTGCGCTTATACCGATGCTCAGGCTGGTGTGCTTCCACTGAACAGCACAACTAAATTCAGTCTGGGGCATCAGATTTATAATTTACATGGGTGGGAAGGATCATCTATATACTAAGGGGAAAAACTGTTGAGAGAGGGTGGAGAAACCAACAAGTGAAACAGGGTATCTTTGATGAATGGATTCTAAGCTCTGCACATTTTCTCATCTCCTCCTTCCTGGTCCTTGTTACTGCTCTTTTGGGCAATCATTTTATGGCTTGTATTTAGTGCAAGGACACCCCTTTGGTGCAAGTATGTGTCAGGAAATCAGCTATCCCAAAACATAACCAGTAAGGATCAATGTGGTGTCTCATCTTGGTGACAGACTGGTTTACCATGAATGGAGGTGGTAAAACATACCCAATAAACTTAACAGAAGGGCTGTCAGGGCTGACAATCACTAAATTCAGATGAGTCTTGGACTTTGTGAGAAACTTTGTGCTTGACGAGCACACTAATTCATGATTAAAGGAAATGAGGAGGCTCAGTATATGAAGCAGAGTGCAAGGAAACTGCTGGCATGATTAACAGCTGGTAAAAATGTGAACTTGAAATAATTGCACTGTTCTCCATGTTCATGGCCTCTTTCTAATCATGCCATACTCTTCTTTTGATGAGAGAAAGAGAAGAGCCTAACTAACCCACCAGCTAGCCTGAGATCTGTAGGAATTAATTTTGTGGACTCTGATCAAGAGAAAGGATGCTCTAATGGTTGTAGCAGGGAGACAGCAAACTGTCCCTCACCACAATGTCAGGTCAGAGATTTGCAACCCATAGCTGTAGCAACATTTGAATTCTCTGTAGGATACAAGCTCAAAAGCTATGCCTCAAGTGATAGATTCAAGAGTGAAACAAAAAATAAACTTGTATTTCTGACTACCAGACTGGTCCTTGCAGTCAGGCAGAGGATCTTGTTTGACTCCAGATGGAAAATTACAGGCTTACATTTTATTACTGCAAATTTTATTTGCCAAAACATAGTTTTACTTTTAGGCACCCACCTCTGAAATGCCCTGTTTGGTGGATCTGGGCACACACAAATGGGGTTCTCAGCCTGTCAGATGCTGCTGGCAGGACAGTGATTTATCTGGGGAGATTACATTCTCCTGTGATTATTAATCAGCTAATAGCCACCTCAAAATTTCATATAAGCCTCAGCAAATCATGAAGCTGACTTCACCTCTCAAGTGGGATGTTACTGAATAAACATGATGGTGTCCACCTTGTGGCTTGCCCTGGAAATTGGACAAGAGGAGTCAGCATAAAGGAGAGTCAAATTGAAGCAGAACACTCACAGTCCCATGTTATATTCAAATATTATGGCTGACACTAAGGTATAGTTTTTTACTCTAAAGATGGAAGGTATTTTAAATGTGGAAGGCTTTTCATGAAAAGCATGGCAAGTGAAAAACCCTTCAGGACTGAGGAGAACAGGAGTTTCTACTTCACAGTCAAGAGAATCTGGAAGAAAGAGGAAATGGAAGGTTGGAGGGGGTAAAGTGAGGAAGAATAGGAGGAAAAAGAAGTGATGTGGAGAACTAGAATAAATAAAAAGGGCTGTACAGATCCTTAAGAGAAGGAAGAGGCATTATAACAGAAAACAGCCAAGAGAATTTTCATGAAGGAAATACTGAGTCATTTCTGGTTCTTTAAAAAAGTGGAATCTCAATAAGCAAAGTTGCTCAGAATTTCAGAATTGTATCTCAGGCAAAAGAAAGAGAAAACTGAGAGGCTGTGGCAAAAAGTAGATACAGGAAACCAAAAATCCCAAAGAAGCTTAGTTTTGGAGAAACTGAAGTGAAACAACGTGTGCATGCAAATATGCTTTCTATTAAATCAGTTTGAAGGAAATCATACGCACTAATGAGGCAAAAAAAAGGACATCCAAGGACTTAGGCGTAGAGCTAGAAGCGAAGACACGGTAGTCATAATCAGCTAGTTCAAAAAAATATAAAAATTACTGCTATTTCCCTCCAAAGTATTGTTTTTTCTGAACGTGAAAGGCTCAAAGTGCATGAAATGTATTACCAGCTACAGTTAATTAACTTAGCACCCTGCTAGAGAAACCAGTCCGTTTTTGTCAGTGTCAGGTGGCCTCTCCAGTAGCATCCTCAGTCCTGGCACTCTGCCTGGTCATTCCCTAGCTTCTTGAAAATGTAAGACAGGTGCTACTCCAGGTTGGATCTGCCAGGTTAATCTGCTTTAACTCAGATCCAGCTGGCGCAGAGCTGCTGTGCACAGCTGTACCCCATCTTACTTCTTGTGGCTCTGTTATTTCCAAGTCTGTAAGTGGTATGTCCATCTTCTCCACCACTGCACCGAAGCTATAACATGAAGTGCGTCAGAGCCAGCTACCTCTGCAGCCACACTCACTAGAGATAAACCACAAATTGAATAATCTAATCCCAGAAAAGAGAGAGGAGATTGTATAGTAATGTCCACAGCATTAATGTCTGCAAATTACAGCTCTGCAAGGCTAGGATGACTGTGAAATAGGGGTGCAGAAGGAAAGGATGGATTGCAAAGGTGCCTTGAGCTAAGCCTGGAAAAGTGCTTATCTTCTACACTGTCATGGTAAATCAGATACATGACATTTTCAGTGCAAAAATAGGATGAGCTTCTTAGATCAACTAAAATGTATATGCAGAGGAGAGGCAGTGAAATAAAAAACCCTTGAAGGGAATCCTGGGTACTCAAATATTTAGAGAGAACCAAAGCAGGTTTCATATGTCTCCTGGATACATTCACCTCCCTGGGAGAACATAGAAAACTGCGGGGGACGGCATTTTTCTGAAACATTCCCATTCTTGGCTAATGATAAAAATTCAGTTCCTTTGTAATTCTTAAGACTTCGAAGGACAGCTGTATTTTCCCTACAACAGTACTAACAGACTATCATGATTCTCTAATGGGTAAAAAAAAAGCTGTAGACCAGCATACCTTCCACCAGAAGAAAGGACCCAAAGAAGATTTTAGTGGGTGGAGTTAAAACAAGTAGTTCTAAAACAAAGCAAACAATTGAACACATGGATTTTAAGTTCTAGATGTTCTTGGAAAAACACAGAACCTGAAGTTAAAGGGTTTGTGTGTGTGTGTGTCACTAATATAGGACTAATTACTCCAGTTTCACAGAGTCTGAATGTAGAGTACAACTCTCTTTCCTCCTTTGGACTCGGGACAAGCTAGTGCAAAAGACTTTCAGATGTCCAACTCTAGGCGCTTCAGTCCAACATCACAGTTGCAGAAAACGAAATCAAACCCAGCCTCATTTGCCAAAGCCTGTTCAATCCTGGGAACACAAAAAAAAGCCACTGGAAGAGTGTATTTTACCCTTTAAAGAATAACCAGAATTACAGTGCCAGAGTGATGAAACAGGAACCAAACACAACAGGTGTAGGGCTTCATCCTGAAGGCACCAAGGATAGATACCTAACTCACAGAAAGAGCTGTGGTTTCTGCACTGGGCACTGCAGTCATAAATTCATTAAAATGTTGTGGTTGTGACGGTGCCTGTAATTTTTTTCAAAAATGAAGTTAGAGCACTTGTCTAGAAATCTGGGTAGCTGAGTGAGCCCTAGCTTCTCCATCTAAAGGACCCTCACAGTTACCTTAGAGAAGGGTGCCATGACACAAAGAAAGCTGTAGGAAGAAGACACCCTTCTCTGGCCTATTAAAGCTTGGATGCTGTACAGACAATAATGTAAGGTATATGCAGCAATTTAGCGAGAGAGAGATGGTGATTTTAATAGAAGTGATTATTTTATGCCCAGTGATGGTGACCAACACCATTAAGTTAAGCAGGCATGTTGTTCTGGAGTTCAGAATGGGAGCTGAGCCTTCATGAATCAGTCTGCTCTGATGCATCAATTCCATGTTTCTAAGGTGTCTTTCTGAGCAATACTCCATGAGTCATTGCCTTTCACTCTGTCTCAGTTTCTTCATATTTAAAAGTTAATATAATGGCTCCAGCCTATCTCATGGGGGTTTCTGAGGCTAGTTTAGTGATTATGAAACATTATAAGATCTCTGGAGAAGGGGCACAGTATTATAATCCATTTTCTGCTGTCTTAAATACTAGATTTGGGTAACTCAGTGTGTGTATGTTCTGTTGCCCTGATACCGAGAGACAAAAGGGAGAAGAGCAAGTCAGATACTCATTCAGAAAATCTTCTTTATTACTATATAATGAAGGGTAAAGGCACCGTGAATCTTTTGACACATTCTACTGGTTCCCACATTCTAACACAGTTGTGGGTTAGAGACTACGATTTTGATTGATACCTCTGTGCCAGTACTTTCCTTCCATGAAGAATCAATTGTTTTATTTGACTGAAGCAATAAACAATATGAGCCTAACATTTCACCTTTGTGGATAAGGATTCAGAATGAATGTTAATAGAAAAGCCCTGGTTAAAAGTCTCCAGCTTTAGCAAAACCCATTTGCGCTGTTATGTTTGTGATGACAAAAAGATGGTTCGGGAACTGGTAGAGCAGTATGAATCTTCCCTGGAGGATGCAAAAGCCAAGTGTGCTCTGAGGGCTGGCAGGAGTGGACCAGAGATACCAGTGACAAGATTCTTGTTGATCAGTACCTACTTCATCTTACTGCCAAGGTGCCTGGAGGCTTCAGGTTTTCTACAGAGGTCAGATAAAAAAGTTATTTTCCTTCTCTGGGTGAGAATGATGGGACCCTTCTGGGTAGCCAGCTGCCTTCACAGCAAGGGATCACTGCCAGGCATGGTCAGCATGAAACAGGTTTCAAATCACCAAGGTTAGGAAGTACAGTAAGCTATAGGCTAATCTCATTTCTTTAATAAGAAAGGCACTATGTTGTACCCATAGCAGCTCTCTCTCCAGACAGCCTGGAAGATTCCGCTCCTTATAAAAGCTCTGGAAGAGTAAATCTTACCTTGGCTACCATCTAAAGTGATAGTGACATGGATACAGTTGTAGGCTAGGTTGTCTATCCGCAGCTTCTCTACATATTGCCCTTTATCCCATATTCTCCTCAAGCTCGTTCCTCAGAGGAAACCAAGTGATACTCCACCACCCTGAGCACACATCCTCATTGTTGGGCAGCTTATGGCCAGCAAGGAGGGCGTTCATACATGTCAGTCCCCCATACTGACATTACTGTGTCTTAATAGCAACTGCTTCACATTCCCAAGTCACCCTGGGCTTTAATGAGCCATATTTAAGCAACTTGCCAACATCAAAATCCCTGCTATTATTTGAGCTGTGCTTCTGAGATAAGGCAGGTGGTAAACAGATCCAGCTGGACAGGAGATTTGCCTGTGAAAAGTGTGCTTGTTCCTTTGGAAATTTTAGAATGCTCTTGCTTGACTTGCCCTTTAGAAAAGCTTTGTTCTATTAGAGCGTCCTATTTCCTGCCCACAGCTTCATGTTGTCTACTGGAAGCAGCTGACAAAAGCATCGCATTCACTTCTTCCATCCACAAAATGCTTGATGTTCTGCTTGTCCTTTATGCTGCTCTGCAGCATATACCAGTACAAGTGGGTTTTGTGGGTACAGAGAACAGTGTGCCCAGCCTGCCACTGTCAATCTACCCAAGCTATCTGCAACAAAGTATTTACCCACCAAGTTGGGGTTTTTTTCTGAACTAATTTCTATCTGAACCGTTTCTGTAAGTGGATCTCACACCCAGAGCTACTCACTGAGTAGTTTGTGTGTAGAAATTTTATCAGAGGGACTGTGTTCATAGCCATCACAGTTTGGCACTGTAATGTTTGTGATCTAAAATCAGATATTGATATGGGCTTGTTCCATGAGGTTATATAGCTGCTGGAAAATAGCTAGTATCTAAAATAATCAGCTCTTGCAAACTAATCATTAGCAAGTAGTATAAGCATAATTTAACCATACAGTCCAAGCGCAGAATGCTCTCTGCTCCTCAGATGTGTAAGTTAGGTCAAAACAGCCACATGCTCTGCCAGCTGCCATCTGTCAGACAGTTTTGTAATGTGGAATTTTGAAAACAATTACTTTCTCTGTACTGTCCTTTTAAAAAGGCCATTCTGCAGAGTTGAGACACTGATCTAATTCCTAATTCTATTAGTAGACCACACATGATAGACCTTTGTGAGTGGTTATACCCTGATACCACTCAGCAGAGACTAAGATGGTCCTCTTCTGTCAGCTTCTTCAGTAATGCTGTTCCTGACATGGGCTCAAGGCAGTGGGATTTCCAAAGCTGCTTTTCCTAATGTGAGGGCAATAGCATTGGAAATGCACATTACTGTTATGCTTGTAATGCTCCTTCTTGTTGGAAAAGGTGTTGAAAGCAGCAGGAGATTTTGTTTTCTGATTCAATCTCTAAATAGAGTGAATTCTTGGCAAAGAAAGGCTTCCAACATTGAGATTTGGATGGAGATTTCTGAAATAAGGGACTGCTTATAAATAGACAGTCTCTCATTTTTCTGCTGTTCTGAAGTATTTTGAGTGGTTTTGTGCATTTCAAACATTTTCTGTTCCTGTTCCCTATTTAGTACTGTTGCATTCATAACCCTCTGCACATATTAATCATAATTATCAGATTCAACAATACTGCATTATGTAGCTAGAAAAGTTTGGAAGGTGTTCCTCTTATATGGAGCCTATCCCCAGAAAGCAGGATGACTAAAACATAGCAAAGTTTGCTGTTCACCTCATAACTACAGTGTGAAAGAGTATCCCAGAAATCCTTATAGACAGGAGTCCAAAAATAATATCAACTCCAGACAGTTCAAGAGTAAATTCACAAGGCTATCACCATGAGGATTTAGGCTGCTTTAGGGGATAGTTAATTGGGTTTCACCTCTGCATTTTACTACAGAAGCCTTGACCAATGGGGCGTTTCTTCTGCACCACCCTGCTGTTTGCCAGTTCCTGCTGTGGTGGGATGAGTTGGCACTAGGGGCTGGTTTATCACCTGGGATTTCCACTGAGCCAGTAAAACCACACCCACTACAAACTTTAGGAGGCAGCAGTAGTCTGTTCCTCAGGAACATCTGTATTTGAAAAATGAATGAGTTTTAGATAAAGGAGAGGATGCTAGTTACCACTTCTAAGTAAATTATTTAAACTTGCAACCTTTTTCTATCTTTTGCATATGAAAAATTAATGTACCACAGGCCTTTTTGCATTTTCATGGTAAAACACATCTTTTTATAGGTTTTTCCCTCTTAAAGAACAGAGAAAAGGGCTCTCCACAGCCAGTATCAGAAATTTTGGCTATCAATTCACAGTTCCCTGCCCCCAAAGGGGCAACTCTGTTAATGAGCATCTAAGTATTAACATAACAGAGAAGGCCCACTGGTCTCCAGAGCACCATGTGCTACCAAGAAAGAAAAGCTGAGCCAAAATTGCTGCTCTTAACATTTGTCAAGAACAAAATGAGGATTTTTTTTTCCATGTGCCACACGGATCTTGCACTTGGCCTTAAACTGATGCTTGATAAAAATTATGGTCAAAATCTTCAACCTGACTGAGTAAACTAGGCTTTTATTTTCAAATTGATGCACTAGCTGAAGAAAGCCACCCTAATTTTCAGCAGTGCTGAACAAATGCCCCTCCAATTCATTTCACTGGCAGTTAAGAAATCTCAGCACCTCTGAAAATCAAATAACACTTAAATTTACAGCCACTCTATTTGAAAATATCTCCCTCAGTCTCCATCTATTGAAATGGAGAAATGCGAAGCCAAGGGCACACAGTGATCTGGGCAGTTAATAATGTTTTTGGCTATGTAACAAATCAATGAAATGCTTGGGAATAATGGTATCAAGTTGGATTTAACAGTTTCGTGACAGTGTCACTTTCTGACAAATGGATTTTGGGCTTTCCCCTCCATATATTCTGTACATATCAGTTGTGGCAAGTCACAGCCATGTCCCTCCCTCCACCCCCATCTTCAGTGTAATTCTTCTTATGAAGAAGCAAGCAGCCTGGGCACGTTACTTACTGCCCATTCTGTAGAGGTTTAGAAATCCTGTGTAGCATCCCTGCCTTGCTGGACACAAAGCATTAGGGAAAGGTGAGTCCTTCTCATCTTGGTGGAAGGGAAAGTGAGAAGAGGGTACAGTTCCAGATTTCCTTGATTTGACTTCAGTCATTTCTGAACAATGCCATAGATTTTTAGTGAACAGAAACTGCAGACTGTCTGATCCCTCAAGGACAGTTACATGGAGCTCATCATTGCAAGTAGGAACTGATTCTCCTTTCCCTTGTGATCTGCAATTAGCATCTGTCTGACTATTTCCATGTAAAGCATTAATATTCCTATCCCTGGAAGTGCCTTTTCTGCATCTGGAGTCTTACTGCATCCATCCTGAGCAGTGGTAGCTTTCTCTTCCACGTCCTCGGTGATGGGTGGCTGTCTGGGAGCACAGCTGTAGCGTTTGCTCTTCTACGAGACTGCTCTCTTGGGCTTTCCCAGATCTTTATGGGCCCATCTTTCAGGGCCTTCTGCTTCCTCTTGTTACTTATTTATTGCATTTAGCTGCTTATTTGGCTGACAGTGGACTTTCTGTCCTTGTATACCTTGTCCCCTCTGATGTGCCTCATACATTTTAAAGACAATTTTATTAAAAACTAAAAGCAGGTGAGTTAAATAACAGTTTGTCTGGTCAAGACTTCCAAGGAAGATTTAGATGAGCTACAGTATGAACTTCATGCTATTATGGAAGCTGAGGTAACATTTGTTTTTGCTTATTTCACATAATTTGTTGCAGAGTATCCCAAACAAATGCTTTCAAACTGCTGGGCAAGCAAAAAGTAGAGTGAATGCAACCTACAAACTACTTAATGCTTTTGATCTCCACACACTCAGCCAGATGAGCAATGGTAACATATTAAGGTTGACATTGTGGGATTAATGCAATCACGTATTTAAGGGTTACTATTTTGTTCCAGGATGCATAGAGAAATACAGCTGGAAAAACTGGTTGTGTCTTTTTGGGTGCTGCATGAAATTTTGCATAAAGAACTGCTGTGGAAAGTCCTTTTCCCTCTAGAGGTGGATGATCTACAATGGCCATCTATTTCTTTTCTTGGCATTAATAATGTGAAGTGTATATTGAGCTTTGCTTTGTGAGAAACTCTTTGATATCTTTGTTAAACGTTGTCCTTTGCTATAGCTTTATCTCCAGGAACAAATCTGGTGTGTTTTGTACAGACAGAATAAACGATAAAAACAACTTATTCTATTGAAGGAGACCATTCAAATTTGAAATGAGATTACTTTTTACAAGAAAGGTGGTTTATCTGCCCCAGGGAAAGGTATCTTACGCTGATCAGATAGCAGCGTGAAAGACATAACACAGCAGCATCTCTTAGAAGACCTTCACCAGGCAAGGGCCGAGCAGCGTGAAGCGAATTCCCTGGAACTGCGATCTCCGAGCGGAGCTGGAATCCTTCCCCACCTCCACCCGGAGCAGCGCTCCCTCTTCTGGACTCTGAACGAGGGGTCCGACCCCTCTCCCGCAGCATTTCCAAAATCGCCACCTGCCTTTCTCCCCGCCCACGGCTCCAGGGCCCGCACCCCGATCGTTTCCACCTGCCCCGGCTGACGCTCTAAGGCTGCCTTCCCTCAGAGAGGAGCTCCCCCGCACA
>VWZY01002645.1:203694-268567 GCA_013399075.1 Chloroceryle aenea | reverse complement strand
CTGGGGGTTTTATTAAACCTCAGCGGCTCCGCCACAGCAACGGCAGCAGCAGCAGGCAGGCGCACCGCAGTCGGTCGCTGCCCCTACCATGGCCTAAAGCCTGGTGCTTAACGCCCCACCCCTGACAATGCTTTCCCAGCTGGGTAGTCGCACCCATACTCAAGGAATGCACCGCAGTGGGAGACAAACAAGCCCTAAAAGTAGCGTGTAGTCTGTTAATGTCACGCCGAAAATGAAGTTGCCTCCAGGGTGGCTCATCCGCAGCTTGCTCCTGGGCCCTGACATACTGCTGGAGCCACAGCTGTTGGGTAAGGAGCTGCTTAATATGCTGGAAGCGTCCTCCTCCTGCTTCTGGCTTCATTTTGAGTAATCAATCAGGCTGTTTTGGAGCTACAGTTTACGATCTGCAATTTGTATAATTTGATTTGACAGTAATTCCATCGTTGTTATGTTTATTTACAAGAGATGCCCCATGATTCGTTCAGTTTTTATCTGTTGTTTTCCTTGCTTTTCCAATCGTGGTTTAGGAATTTCTCGACAAATTCTTGAGGGCTGCCATGCATCATGGCTCCCAAGGTGGTATTTGCTCCTTTGTGCTATGCTGCAGGGAATGGTATGAGCCTGTACAGGACCTGCTCACCCTTCCATAGTTGAAACTACTGTAATCTTACCTGAAATCACTTCTTTTATTCTAGTTTTACAGGTGGTTTTTCATGAGTTTAGTTTTGAACACTTTTTCCCCCACTTATTCTTTTAAAAAAAAAACAACAACAAAACAAGCAAGCAAAAAACCATCAAACAAACCTAACTTGCTGTGATTACCTTCAGATTCTTGTTAGTTTTGAGGAAGGCAAGCAAGTACAGCTTCATTGTGTCAGTTTCCAAGAGCTAGATAGCAGAAACAGTTCAGCACAATGAAGTATGACACTTTAAATGCCAGAGCACTTTCTTATTTTTAATCACCTGTCTCAGGGTTTGTATCTGAAACCTGTAGCAAATCCTATCCATCCTGTCTCTCTCTAGAGTCCAAATATTTAATATGGAAATATTTCAGATATTATCTGGAGCTCTTTATTGAGCAAAGATGCCTACAAAAAGAAGAGAGCTTTTATTTTTTCCTTAACATAATCTCATTGTAAGAGAAGAGATGGAGGTGTCATGTTGGTATACAACACCTTGTCGGAGAAACTATGCAGAAAGGGAGAGATTGTTTTCCTTGTAACCTCATGACTTTCAATGTCACATTTCTCTTTACTCCCAGAAATACCTTAAGCCTGTAGTTTACCATGAAAGAGGTGGAACTTGTAACCTGTGTTACTGTAACTCTGTCATCATGCAGAAAAATAACACATGCGTAATGGAGATTTGGTTCCCACTTAAAGTACTTTAGTCACCTGGGAGTCCACAGTTCTGGTCCCTGCCTCAAGGGGAACACACACTTATTTTACCAGTAAATAATGATGGTCCTTGGAGTAATACTCAAAAGTGAATGCTGCTTTCTCTCAGGTGCATAATTTAAGTCCTCAGGTGTTCTAGAAAAGCAAACCTTTGCCATCAATAAGCAACAGCTGAGTGAAAGCTGTTGATTAGTAATTTGGGATCTTGATATGTTAATTGTGCCTAAGATCCAGCTAGGTGGCTGCCTTTGTTTTCCTCTTTAAAAAGAAATTAGAGAAATAATGATGTTTTGTTTTTTTTTTTTTCCCAAGATTTCCTATAAATATTTCTGTGTACATCTGAATGGTAAGATTATTTTATGTTTGCATTTTTTTTCTGTGACACAAATGGCTGCTTTGGAAGAAAGCAATATAACAGAAAAAAAACCCATGTTTCATGTCTAAATTAAGCCAGTATGTGTAAGCACAGTGAAAATTTCAGGATGGAGATTTTAAAGCTAATGAATAGATTTATGTAAGCACACACATGTACTAGGTGTGAGGATAAAAGGTACAGAAGGAACTTCTAAAGTGGGATTTGCATATATTAACTTTGTAATTGTATGCACATCAGGCAATTACACAAGAGTTAATAAAATAATAGTAATAATGATTTGTACTAGGTAATTGAAATTTATGAAGCACTTTTGGTGTCTCTAATAAAGCTGTGATGTCTTCAAGAAGAGCTAATGAGTATGATAGAAATTACTAGCATGAATAAACTTAATTAATGTTGCATTTGTCAAAGATAGAAAAATATTTTTAAAGGTGTCTGAATATTAGCATCATCATGATGGGAATCTGAGGTAGGAATGTAAGTCACATTCTGGTTTGTTTTGCAACTGAAGTTAGAAATACTGCAGTCTCTCATCTAAACACTCTCTTCTCCCACTCAGTAACATCTTGGCTGTTGCTTATAAGTACAATGTAAAGTGCTGGTGTGTCTCTTCATGACTTTCACACCTGCCTGTAGCATGTTCCCCAAAGCACTGTTGTGTTCACCACTTTGAATTCTCTTCTCACGTTTGCACCACTTCAGCTGTAACTGTTACTGTTGGCCTCCAGTGTGTATCTGTTACTCTTGAAGTAAAGGGATTGCTTCTGGATCAGGGTGTCGCTGTCTGCGCCTTTGAGGTCTGTGAGAAAGAAGGAAATGAGATTTCTGAATGTGAAAATGATCTTTTTTGAGCATGGCTTACATTTTAACATACCATTTCTGTGCTTAGAGCTCACATTAAGGTTAGCTTCCTTATCTGACAGTTATTAAAACTGTATTAATGCTGTAGTCTTCTTTTTCATCCATACCATAGGATGTATTTCTAAAGTGTGCTTTTTCTCACCAGAAGATTGTGTGAATTGCAAATGAGGTAACTGCCATTTGGTTAGAATAGTCCTTGCTTTATGTGTTTTGTGGGGGTTTCACCTGGACAGAGACTTTTGTGCTGGGAAGAGTTCATTTTTTCTTTATGTTCTTGTTTTATTGCAATGTCAGTCTCCTAAGAAAGTATGTTTACCATACAATAGGATGAAAAATTATGGAATGGATTCTTTCAGCTCTCTCACTGATCACTTTCTCTTGCTCCAGAAAAGAACTGGGTTGTAATGGTATGGAATCTTGGTGAAGAGTGATTTGGGGAGATGCAATTAGAAGGACAGGGGAAAACTCCAGGAATAAGGTAGTGGAAGAAGTGGCAAGTAAGTCAAATTTTTCTTGAGATGTGGTGTTAGCAGTTTGGAGCTCTACTATCAGCAAGGACAGAGGCAAGGTTATAAGGCAAGGTTGACACATATTGGCAGAATTATGTATCGGTGTTTTCAGAACTAGGAATTGGTTTATGTAATTAGGTTCTCTATTTCCCTTCTCTCCCACTCCTTCCTTGCCTCCAGCTGAGCTCCTAATGGAAAAGGCTGGGGGAATGTGAAGCAGCAGAAGCATGTTTAATTGCTGCTTGGTAGGAGTGTAAATTAAGTAACTAATGATGTGCATCGAGTAAATGGCTTTGGTTTTCTTGTCTTGCTTCTTACTGCAGATTGCTACAAACAGCCTGTCTCTGCCTTTCACTCACACATAAGAATGTGTAATTTTGTCTTGCTCCTAGGAAATTCTCACCAAACTGCGTCTCATTTTTGAGTATCTTCCCCACATACAGTAACCAGAAGTTTCTTGAATCAGGTGTGATGTGGCAGATCTCTGCCAATACTTGTCACATTTAGGACTGCAGTGCAATGTAATCCTAAACTATCCAGAGATGATTCTGGTTGCAAAAGATTTTGGGAATTTTTTTTTTCCTAATCAAGTGGGATTTGAAAGCCTGTGGGAGCCAGTGGCATGGTGGTGGTCCTCCACTGTAGGGAGTGACCTACAGTAAAGGTGCCAGAAAGCTTCATTCATGCACTTTTTCCTTAAGCTGCACTTCTGGAAGGCGTTTGAGCTGTTATGTGAAGGCATTGAAATGGGAATGTTCTACGCTCTCCTTTAGGAGGAGGAAGTAGAAGGAGGAGTTCATTGCTGTTCGTTACTAGCCATGCTGCATTTGGCAAATGACAGAAAAAGGAAGCAAAGGGGTGATGGCCTTAGGTGAGATCAGCTCTGATCTAGACACTGGTGCTGAGGAACCAAGAGAATAATTGGACTGACACAAGCAGTAAAAATGAGTGAAGCTACACATCGTGCCACTTGACCTTGGAATTTAACTGAGGACTTTGACAGTTTAACCTAGGAATAAGGAAGGAGTGGTTCAGTTCTTTCTGAAAAATAGAGCAGTCTCACAGTCTTTTTTCAATACAGTAAGAAATATAGGTCACTAGTCTGTGTTGTAAGTGGACATAATGCTTTCTTCAGCTGCTTTAGGTTTAATACAAGAAGGTGTTGTGACCCAATCCCAGAGTGTAGTTTCATGACTGAGTTCTCTCACCCATCCCTTTTAGAGGGTCAGGCAAAGATAGCTTTCTGATTGGCATTTGTTGCAGGCTCACCCTTATCATATACGATTCTATTTTATTTGTTCAGTAATCCGGACTGTTTCCACCCTCACTTCATCAAGTTCAAGCTTCATTCAATCTCAAGTCTTCCTTGCCCTTGTAAACCGGGGCACTGTCTTAAGACCGGGAGCTGTTTTCAGCAAACTGCTGAGCTTCATTCAGTACAAAGACTAAGATACAGTACGAAGCCTTGTTTGTGGCCTATGATTTCTCTCTTCAGCAGGTAATAAAAACGTGTGAGTGCTTTAAGAGAGTGTTGAAGAAAATATTTTGCTTGAATATTTTGTTTTGTTTGTGGGATGGGTATTTTTTGTTTGATTTTTGGTTTGTTTGCTTGTTTTAAAATAATTTCCATCCACTTCCTTCTTTTATCTTCTTTCCATGCTTATTTTGCTCCTACACACAGGCTGACCCTGAGAATTAGGGATTATCTGCCAGGGTGGTAAATTCAGCTTCTTCCCAAACCACTGTTACAATCCTCACCCTCTCTGTGAGGGTCACTCAAGCAGGAAAGAGAAATACTGGTAAGAATGTGTGAAAAAGAAAGTCTTGCAGTAACAAAGATGCCTTTCCTTTGGCACAGTTATGATTTCTTCCTTCTTTCATTTCTTCATAAACATCCTGATCCCTGAACTGTATATTGTCTGGACAGCATGTCACTTAATTATTTTTCACTGAATGGAAAAACTGTAATTCCAGTAAATTAAAAATAGACTGGCAAATAGGCTTGGTTTGATCTCTGTGGTATCTGAGGCAGAGGAACAAGATTAATTCCTGCAATTAGATGTTAATTGATGTCTGAGCATGTCTATTCGTAGAAACAGCAAGGCGACGTATAGCATAACAGCACCATTAAACCAGCATTGTCTATCCTCTGTTCTCAGCAAGAAAAGAACTGGAGGAGGAGGGGAACTTACTAGGGACCTGCATCTAAACAGAGCAGTGGGGGATACTGTGAAATGAGCAGAAACTTGTGATGGGGAGGAGGGAGTGCAACCTCTTTGAATGGTTATGATCTGTTGGTTAAATGCACAGAGTATTACAGAAGAAAAGTGGTTTTGTTTGTAAAATGTACATCCACTTTATTTTTCTTTCATTGCTGGTCAAGTCTGAGATTCACATCATAAAGCAACTACAGAGGTTTATTAGAAACTGATGAAATATCTGATAAAGGAAAAAAAAAACCCACAGAAATTTTCTTTGGCCTTTGGAAAACCATATACTAACAGTTTTGATTAAATGGAATAAGAGGTCACTGAATGTGGTCTTTTACCTACTGTGTGTAACAGCTTCAGCTACATCCATTTCAATAATGAAATTCTGTTTCTGTGCTGCCTGTGCCTTATATATAAGCACCATGCACTGTATATATTTCATTTTGTTTCCATTTTACAATACACTAGAAATCTTTTTCAACTAGAATAGATGCTAGCCTTGGATACTGAAGTGCTGAATAGAATAATAAATCCTACGCATCAGTAGCTTGACTTTCATCCAAGGGTCTCAAAGAGCTTTATAAACATCAAGTAATCTTTCCAGCATGTCCATCACAACTGGATAGTATTAGCACTGTTCTGCAGCTATTAATTTCTATCATTGCATCTAAGAGTTCCAATCAGATTCAAGACTCACTGTGTATATAATGAAAAGTTAAGCCCTGTCCCAAAGACCTTTGAACAATTACAGAAAAATAGGAGAGGGAGGAGGTTGGAGGAACACAGGGCAACAGCAAAAAGGGGAAAAAAAAATTGCAACTTGGGAAGTGACCAGTGTTGGAACAGTGTTGTCTGTCCAACCATTGTCATGTAACTTATGGGCAGTTCAGTGAAGATGAGACCTGAACCATTGTTTCAGTGGCTCTTTGGATTTTACTGTATGACTGCTTCCATGTTTAAATGGCAGCACAGGAAGGGTATGCCTGAGGTGCACTTGGCTTGATAAGCAATTACAATTGCCTCAATATAAGGAGTAAAATTTGTAGAGTGGAGGTAATTGAACTGTGAAGGAGTAAAGACTATTGCTTTATGTGTGGTAGTAATGCAAATGGAGCAAGCAGGCTGAGGAAAATAGAGTGGCCAGCCCCTTGTCCTAACAGAGCTCTCAGCAAACTCAAAGTGGATGGAGGGTATTATGACAGAGCTTGCTGTACCTGCACCCTGTGATGATCTCAATTTTGTGTTCCTGTTTCCAGACAGGCTTAGTAAGGAATTTTCAATAGAAAAAGGGAAGTACCAAGACTGTACCATCATATGTCAAGTATTGTATATAGCCTGGTCACCGGTGGTCAAACCAGTTAAACTGCAGCAGGTGTGAAGAGAGCTCTTCTGCTGATTCAGCTGTTGCAGAAGCCCTTTCGGGAAGCAATGTCTGGTATGTTTAGGTTGTGCAGTGATTCTTGAAGTCTTCTGGCATGTCACTTGACCTTGCCCTTGCATTCTTTGTCTGTCCTCCTCAGTGGGGCACAGCTGTTGGGGGAAAGAACTTGCTCCTGGGATTTCCTCCTAGCCCCGTGGCAGCAAACACCTGGGATAGTAGGGAGNCAGCAAACTTGCTGAGAAGACACGCTGTCCTCTCATCAATGTCATTGATAAAGATGTTGAACAGGACCGGACCTGGCACTGATCCCTGGGGGACTCCCCTAGTTACGGCTCTCCGGCTGGACTTGGCACCATTGCCCACCACTCTCTGGACTCTATTGTCCAACCAGTTATTAATCCACCTTACTATCTGCTCTTCTATCCCACACTTCCTGAGTTTCTCCACAAGGTTGTTATGGGAGACTGTGTCAAAAGCTTTGCTAAGGTCAAGATAGACTACATCCACTGGTCTCCATCTATCTGTCCAGTTACAATATCATAGAAGGCTATTAGATTAGTCAAGCATGATTTGTGTTCTGTCATGTCATCCTTGGCTTTAGTCTAGAATCCCAGAGACTTTGTGGTCTAGGGAGGTGTCTTCCAACCTGAGGATAATGGATACGATAGAAACATGGGGCTGTGCCTTGAATGTCACAATTCAGGCTGACTTAGAAACTTTGGCTGTGGGTTTGTTCTCATCCTGACTAGTGACACTACAGAAAGCTATTGGATCTGTCTGGGACTTGCACAGGTGAAGGAAAAGAGGGGTGACAGTGTGAGTGACTGCTCTTCAACATCAGTGAATGCTGTATTCCTCTGGTGTGTCGTTTGCCCATTCCAGCTCACATCTCCCTGTTGGGTTATAGTATCTCTGTCACATTCTGATGCAGTGAGATTTCACAACCATTTTAGTGCTGGTCCGTGGTAGTAATTGGTGCAATACTTTGCAGCTGTTGGTGCCTTTGAAGATGTCACTGAAGCTGAGGAGCCAGTTCAAAGGCAATCAGCCAAGGCTGGAAAATAGACACTCTGCACAGATCAGGGTACTATTTTCCTTGGCATGCTGGCAAACTGCCACAGGCTGTGATTCTACTAACTTCTGAGAGATAGTACTTGTTCAAACTTGGTCACTTCTTAGGTGGGAGAACGCTAAAGGAAAATCTCGTGCTGCAAGGAGTGTTGTTTTTTGATTGAGGAGTTGGCATTCCTCTCCCTTCAAGGGCAGACAACCCTTCAGTGTGATAACAGGGGATGTTGTCCTTCTGGAAGTGCCATCATTCATGCATGGCATCAAAATTGCATCTGGTTTATGCTGCAGTTGAAAACTTCCCAAGGCACTGAGAGTCTTACTCTGTACAGCCTGTTAAGATTTCCACGTCAACAACTTCAGTGCTGCCTCCCTAAATCTATGTTCCTATGATTACAAATGTTTGAGGTACTTACTGTGTGTGAAGGACTGTGTTTGATAGAGGAGGAGAATGTGTGTGAAGTGTATACTGTGAAGAGCTAATACTGTGAAGTGCTAATACAAATTAGGTGTGTGAAGTGTTACTGAAGTGCTGGTCATAAATGGTAACTCAGTAGAAGATTTTAGCTTAAACTAGGTGGAAGTGGTTTGACTCTGCATTTGCAATGGGTTAAGGCCATATGTGGCTTTGCCTACTGTTGCTCAATGGACAAGCTGTAATTCACTGTACTCTATGGTAACTCAATCACTTGCAACTCTAGTCTGGATGGAGACAGCAGTATCATTTGAATGTGAGTGGCTTTTTTAATGCCAAAGAAATAAATAATCTTGCCAGTGTGCTCAGAGAGATGGAAACTAATCTGTGTTTAATCCACACATTTGATGATTTTTCTGTGTGAAAATGATTGGGCTTTGTTTTACTTCAACATAGGAAACTCAGCAGAAGGAAAGTGCTCTTCATATTCGAGGTTTTATTTTTGTAAAACCAAATTCTTTGTGGTTGGGCCTTTTGTAAGTGAGGCTAGGTCTAGCAGTAAAAGTTCATTAGTGAACATCTGAATTTTTCTAGTGTAAAGGATAATGAGATGTACTGATGCCTATTATCATCTCCAGAGGGCCTGTCTCTGATGCTTGTGGCATTCTAATTGCCATGCGAAGCATTTCAGTGTTCTGGTGTGGAATTGTTGGGCACCAAGGCTTCGCATGGGATTTCTAATACTTCTTTGTTGCATTTTGACTTTAGCATGATTGTAGCAACTTATAGCAAATACTTCTGACAATACTTTAACATTTTTGCTGCCTTTCAACATCTAAGGTAAAAAAGAATGTAATGAGTCACCTAATCTGTGCAGTACGTGCTGTCCCCTTCTTATATATATGAGAGCAACTACTTTTTACCTTTCACTGCTAATTGACTTGGCCTTCCCTTTATCCTGCTGAAGGTAAGATGCTGCTGTACACTTGGAACAAAGAGGAAAAATAGCATACACAAGGTAGGGCAGTTCAACTACTGCTGAGAAATAGGTACTAATTACACTGATTTCTCACCTGCATCTAGAATGACAGAATTATTTGAGAGGATGAGGGCCCAAGATTAACCATTGTAACCTGTCTTGCCTTTGAATGGGAAACCTTCTGGGTAATTATTTTACTTGCTAGGTGCCTGTTTTACAAAGCTGGTAAAATGATTTCAAATGAGAGAAAAGAGCCTAGCCAGAAGACACCATTTCTGATGTCCTGTTTGGATGGTGGGAATGTAGGAGAGATAGAGGGTGCTGCATAACTGTAATTAACAAAAAAAAAATCTATTTTTTGTTATTCAAAAGGCACTTTTTACAGTTTCATGGGCTGCATTCAGCATTTGACATTGATTGGCTTGTGCAATTTGTTTCTGCTGTTTTGTTCTCGGTGGAAATGTATTGGAGAAGACAGAAATGGAACAAATTAGGAACCAAAGCCCTCCCCATGCCAACTAATTGAATATATCTATAAACATTGAACAATCCCACAATCGCTGTTGAAGCTATTGCATCAATCATGAAAATTCTCAAAGCCTGTAGATATAAAACATGTTGGCATCTGGGAAAGGAAGCTGTAAAGAGAAAGAGCTTTTTAAAAACATTTGGATTACAGGTTCACATGTCTCATTTAAAGACAAAACAAAACAAAAAATAGAACTGTTACACAAACCCTTTCCCTCTGATTCCCATACAAGCACGTACCATTTACATTCGACAGTAAAGAGAGACCATTCAGAATGAGCTGAGCCACTGCACAGGTTTTAAGGCCATCAGGCACACACTGCTGAGCTGTCCATCACTTGAGACCCAGTGTTACCCCTGGGCTCATGGAGACCTGCTGTTATCTCAGTTTCTCTATTACTGTCATTGGTTGACATAAAAAAAAAATGGAGGTTATGGAAGAAGTTATTTATGTGACTAAATAAATGCTACCTTATTGCCAGTTGCCTTCTGTTTAGTTTCTTCTTTGGAAAGGGAAGAATATTGTCGTTGGAGCTCTTCATGGCTTATTTTTAAGTTCTGCACCTCATCTGACAATAAAAACCTAGGTTTAAAACTCCAAATTAAATTTAGCTAGCTCATTGTTCCCAGGTCTGTTGTTGCTAAATGACTTTTTAGTTACCTGTGACTGTGGGAAGTTCATTATCTTCTGTACACTGTAGTAATGCAGAATTTGGGGCATGTCTGGTGACCTGTGCTAAGACAGTTACTGGTTGTTTGGTTTTTGTTTTGATTGGTTTTGTTGGGGTTTTTTGGTGCTTTATTTTTTTAGCAGATGCAACTGGTACAAGATGGAGGGCTTATGCAAAGGGTGTAGCTTCTTGGTTGGTTCTGTTGGTTTCAAGTGTTGTGTGTCGTAGCAGAGTAGCAGTAAGGAAGAGCTACCCATTTATCTTGTAGCTGTTGCACCGAGGTGAAATACTGTGGAAGTACTTGCACCTTCTCTCAGGAGAACAAAACAAAACAACATAGCCATTGTTCTCAGTTAGGGAAATCATTTAGAGGGAAAGAAGAGCAGTGACATGGGTGGAAGAACTCCAGCAGAAGAGACAGAGTCTCTCTCCCCATGAGGAGAGAGTCATGAGTAAGGGAGGATTTGCTTTGGAACTCTGTTATGGACTGCCTTACCAAGCACATCTCAAGTTTTTGATCTGTTTGGGCTTATTTTAGAACCTAGTAAACTAGAACATATTCTAGTTTAGAGATTTGGAGCTTCTTGGTGTATTTTGATGTGCTCATTTGAAATAAAAAGTGGGGAGTAGTTCCACATGAATACTCTAGCTGATTCAGGGTCCTGTCACAGCCCATTTTCTGCTCTCCTTTTATGTTAATTGCACAAATGGAAAATAATGAAGAGGGGACAGAGAACAGGCAACCTGGATCAATAAAAATGCCAGTTTAGCTGCATCAATGTAAAATAGGCAGAGCTAATGTCATTTGGCTAAATAAAAGGGTGTGTTTTGTGCAGCATCATTGTTGTCCAGAGTGCTTTAAAAGCAAAGATGATGACAGAGTTCAGCAGGTGCAGGATGGTGATCTTAGAACAGAAGATGCCTTGCCCAGTTTTCAACAGAAAGTGGTCTTTATGCCAAAGCATTGGCTTTGCTGAAGTCAGAGTGGGCCATGAGGCTCAGCAGGGCAAGGTTGGGCACAGTTTAGCTGCCAGAATGGCAATTTTACAAAATAAAAGAAACAGTACAGTTTTTACTTGAGACTGGTCAACGTTGCTGCTGCTGCCCTTGTTGCATGGTGGTAGGTAGGGGTTTGATACTAAGGTATTGAGCACTATATGGTTATCAGATTTGCAGTCAGGCAATCTCAGCATTGAGTTTGTCCAAGACCCACAGATATTCAGACTGGTGGCAAAGATTCAACCAGACTTACTGTGGACAAGAACAGTGCTAACACTGTCGGGCAGGTTTACAAGCTAGCTTGATCAATGGTTTTGCAAGCCAAGCAATATGCAGTGTGAAATGCTCCAGTGGCATACAGACCTACTTTGGCATCTGTGTGGAGTGGAAGGATGGTCAGTGCAACTGTACCTATGCAGTTGTTTGTTGTGCCTTTAGGGTGGCTGCCTCTCCAGGTGTCAGATCCTTTTGTTGCTGTGAAGTGTTTCATCTTTTGCTCGCTTTATTTCTCACAACCCTTTAGTAGATTTTCTAGAACAGTACTCCAGCTAACCTTAGGAAACTTAAATGGCTTGTAAGAAGGCAGTCTAGTGTAGTCACCCTGGCTAGTGACCTGTCCTTCCAGTTATCTCCCCTGTCTGTTTTTCATTTCTTGAGAAAATCAAACACTGAGCTTAAGTTCAGCATGGAGTCAGATATGTCGTATTTTGACATTGTGCAGTCTCTGATGCGGGGCTCATCTTGAGCAAACAGAAAATGAAACGGTGGTAGAGACATCTACTGTTTCTGTTCCTGAGGAAGAGTTTGATCTTGTTGCACCCACAGTTTGGATCAGTATCTAAAGTTAGCTTCTTCATTAAGCACTGTGCCCAAGATAATAAAATGGGCACTGTCAGTTCACTCAATGAACTACTAGATTCTGCTTTAAGCCTGGCTTTCCAAGAGAGGCTGGTTAGTGCTAGTCCTGAAAAACAGCAAAGCGGTTTCCCTTGTGGCATGTCAGGAGGACTTTCTACCCAAGTCTTGCATCCACCTCTACCCCCACGAAGCCTCCACTGGAACTTTGGATGAGAGAGTTCTACTCTTTTCCTGTCTCTTCTAGAACTTTTGTTCTAGCATTTGCCAGTATTGATCTGCCACTCCTCTGAGGAGAGAGAGTAGGTGGATGTTACTGCAGAAGATGTCTTAAGCCCTTTCCTACTGATGGGAAGGAGGGAGAGCTGCAGTGTACAAGGCAGATCATGGCCAAGTGTTGTAGAGCAGAGCATAGAACCAATACAGGGGATGCCTGTAGCACAGTTACACACTGTGCTGTCAGTATCTTACACATCACTACCCTGTTCTCCTGACTGTCTATCTAACACAGTGCAGGACAGTGCAGAGACTTCTGTCAGTAGCAGGGCATTGTACTCTCCTCTCTGCAGAGAAGTTGGAGCACTGGTCTGAGCCTGGCCCAGTGACACTGAACTTCTTGATACTTCCTATGATTTTGGAGTGGTAAGGAACTTTTATGCCAGTCTCACTGTACATAACGTTTACTGGTTTAGCGTAGTCACTATGGACAAATACATAAAGAGAGCTCGATTCCTCTACATGGGTGGGTTTGGACTGTAACACTCTACTGGAGCTGGGTCTCAAGTAAATTTGGGATCAGTGAATACTTTAGAGCTCAGTATTACTGCTCTATCCTTGACTAATTACATGAACAAATTGCTGAACTGCTAGCAGGTCAAGGTTGCAGTCTGTCATTGCTCATCAAATAATGCCTTTGTGTGTGCGGCTATCACGTGAGTGTTCTAGGCCTGTTGGAACTCTAGGAAAATGACCAGTTTTCTTAGCTCCTCACCGATACAAAAGAAGTTGTTCTACTTTCTCCATAAGGCCTGTGTGCCAGCAGAGAGGCAGTACAAAAGACTGGCTAGAGCAGCAGCATGCAAACCCTTTATCTGTTGCAAATCTTTGAAGTTCAGCAGCTTTCATTGACTGCAAGAGTTGGCATGCAATGCTTGTACTTTCAATTGTCTGGTTATTCCAGCACAGATAGGGCCCCAGTACTCTTGGATAGCAGACTGAATAATTTGTACGCAATGGAGGCATGGCATGAAGAATGTGCTTCTGGCTGAAGTGAACAAGTCACTTTATCATTGGGTTTTTTCAAACTGAAGACCATTTACCTGGCAGGTTTGAATTAACGTGCTGATGCATTCTGTGCAGGAAGAGTTTACACAGTTCCTTGGAAGAATGTACTAGTTTAGATTGCTGTGTTTTTCTATATTTATGGGCTCAACCCCATAGCCATATACTCTAAAATTAAACAGGACAAAAATTAGTCATTCTAAGACTTAATGCTTTCATTCTTCTCATATGCACTTGAGTAGCAGTTATCTAGTAATGGAATCACACAGTATCCACAAACTGTAGTTCAGAGTTAAGCTCTCTCAAACAGAAAATCACACCAAGCACTCCATAAACAGTAAGAACAGCAAGGGTCAGACTGTATTACCATAAATAATTTATATGGTGTGGGAAGCCTATGGCTTTGTGTGCTTTCTGCTGTTAGAGCCCCAAGCATGGCTCCCATGACTCTTTCTGAGAAATCAGAAATGTGATGTTGTAGTTGAAACACATTTCAGTAGTAGAATTCTATTTTGGTACATTTTACACAAAACTCTGTAATGCTTATAGTAGGTATTTATCTCTATCTGATATATCTTCAGACTGCTCTTAAAATAATGCATAATCCTTGTCTTTACACCAGAAGGGTGCTGAATGTGGGGTACAGAAAACTAATCTGTGTTGATGTTAAGGGACTGAATGAGGGCTGGTGTGAAATAAATGGTTAGAGACTGTGTTATTCTTTCTGCCTTGTTGCTGTATGCAAGCTGCATAGGGCCTAACACTGGTTTCAGTTCCAGTGGAGTGATCTAAGTTCCATAGCCTGTTGAATTTCCTTCCCTACCTTTCCACTATCAGCCAAAAGCTGATGAAAAGAAAGCCACCCCAGAAAGCACGATTCAATCACAGATCAGCACTGTCTTGTTTAATGCATTATATCTCTTTATAAACAATTTTATTGTTTACACAACAAATGTGGTTAGAAAGCAGGTAGAATATACAATCTGATTGCCTTCGGGGACTCATGGATGATAGGTTCTGTGAATGCTGAGATCTTTCAGGGCTTGGGATAACAGTGCAGAGCAGCACTGCAACTGTCACGTTGCACATGCTTCTGGCTGAGGCAGCATAATTGGCTTTAAATTTATTATCCAGACTGAGAACAGCAAAGGCAAGAAACCGATTCTGGTTTGTGTAAGAAGTCTGACTTGGGTTTCCTTGACCCATGGTATGTGTCAGTCAAATCTGTTTCAATGGTTGTAACAGTTGTGAATTTTCTTGTTGAAGCTTGATGTAAAGAAACCAACCAAACCCCTAGTATCAACCACCTATACTTTTAAATCAATTAGTGGGATTCAGAAAAACATTTAGCATTACTTGGCAAATGAGAGCCATAGTTTTGTATTTTATCCACAGAATAACAACATCAGGCTAACAATAGAAACAGTTTAAGGCAGAACAAAGACATGGGTTTTTTTATTCTTGGCCTGGATGGGTGCTTGGTACCTCTAGAGGTACCATTAAACACTGCTTGTGTATCTTTAGTGCTGTAGTTATCAAGCTAGCCTTATGTTCTTTCTATTGAGAAAGTCCAGAGAGAAAGTTAAGAACAATGAAAAAGGAGTTTAAACTGGAATTAAAACAATGTTATTTGCTACAGTGTATTCAGACAGTTCTGGGAATTTCATATACTAAACAGCAGCAGTTATTTCATGCTTAAAAGTAACATTTTCATCACAGACAGAAACAGCTACTGGTAGTACAAGCCTCAGTACCTTTAGATGTGGTCATCTCTACCATTGCCTTCACAGTGTCTGTCTTTGAACACGACAGCTGAGGGGATTGGGGGGGAAGCACTGTAGCTGATGTGGAAGAATTTGCAAAAGGGATAATGGAGAAAGCCTATGGAAATTACAGCAGAGAAACCAGGGACTAGAGAAAAGGTGGCCGGCATGGGCACTGGAACAGAGGCTGACAGAGGTTCTTACAGTAAGTTTCCAATACCATGTATTGATTTCCCTGCTTTCACTAATTTAGCAGGAGTTGCTGCCTCAAACACTGCACAAGTATATTAAGGTATCAACGGGAATATGGTCAGCAGCACCTAGCTGATCCTAGACATGCAGCCTTCACCCACCCTTCCACAGAGGTCTGTGTTCCTAGGAATAGCATGAGACACACTACTGGAGAGGATCAGTGACCCAGCTGTTAATGTTTGCTCAATCTTTGCAGCTGTTAAGACAATATTTTTAATGGAATTGCAAATGAGCATAATGGTGCTTCCAGAAATAAGTCTACAATATTTGACAAACTACAGCTACTATTAAACAGGCAAACTGAGGTATTAGGATACACGAGATTGCCCCAGAAGACAAACCAAACAAGGACTGATTAGAAGATGTGGGTGTGCCAAAAGTGAAAGGTGTTTTTAGCATAACAGCATAATTTTGCTTCAGCCATTTGATGTCCCAGGATATTTTTTGTCTGTCTATGTCTGGAAAGATCTGTTCAGAACTATTAGACAAGACCTGAGAGCAAACAGTCAAAAGCAGAAAGAGAACACAAAGGATGTGCACTGTGACATGAAGAAAGCTAAAGAATTTGTAACTAACTGCTGCTTTCCTGATGAATATTTTAATCTAGACAAACATGGGGAGTAATGCAGGGGAAAGTCTGCATGCAGACAGAATAAAGGTAATACCTCTGGCTGCTGTGCTTGTGACAGGCTATCCAAAGGAGCAAGATTCATGAAGATCTGATAGGAGTGGGTCAGTTAAAACACTTTTAGCTAGCCATTACTTTAAAACTCTAGTAGAGAAAAGAACAGTTGTGCTAGCCAACAATGGTTAATTTACAATTTAAATTCTTCTTGCAGCTCATCATCTTCCTCATGCTGCTGTTAAATCTAGTATGTAAAAAACCATCTCCAGAAACTGGTCTAGGTAAAGCTTTCAGGCACCTATAGCAAGTAATATACTATTAAACTCTGCAGGAAAAAAACCAAACTACTATTGCTAGGATGAACTCTGAATTCAACTTCTGTAGTAGAGGGCTGATTCTCTTCTCCCTCCTCTGTCTGTCATTATTTGTTCCATGTGAAAAGTAGAGATTTTAGGAGGTAACAGTGAACTTTTCATTTACTTAATGAAGAAGTGCAGATCTTGCCTGCCTGTTAAAATAGAAAAAAAAAAAAAAAAAAAAATAGATGGGGAATTAAGGATTTCTACATTGCTTCAGAGAGACCCTGAACAATTGGAGGAGAAAGAAATTTCTAACGTTTTTAAGTGTGCTGAGAATCCTGAAGCAAGGTCCTTCTGATGTCATGTTTCTGATACATGGATGACTTCACTTGCAGAGATGTCAGTTTTTTTTTTTCTTAAACAAACCCAAAACCCAACACCACAAAAAGAACCCCACAAAAAACAAAACCAAAACACAACAACCCCCCAAACAAAATAACTGAAGTGTTTAGAACTCTGGTTAGAATGTAGTTTTCCATCCTACCCAAGCATGCTTGGTAGAGGGAGGAAAAGTATCTTCTGCAACTCAGGAAAGACAAACAGACTGAGCAACCAGGAAAGAGTGGATGCCATCTTCTGTCCTTTTGTGTGAAGGGAGAGCCGACAGACAAGAGTAGGTCTCTATAATTTTATTCTCATTACTTACACAGTCGCTGCACCATGCTACAAGTTATTAACTCACAGCATCCTAGTGAATGTTACTAGCTTTGCACAAACCTAGCAGAACAGAATATTCTGCTTGTGGTTAAACCATCGCTATCAACACTTGCTACTATTGGCAGAACAAAACCCTTTTGTTAGAGGATGCAGTCATCTTTAAAGAAACCGTATATAGTTTTCATCTTTTCCTAACGCTTCAGATGCATGTATTGAATTTGAAATCATTTACAGTTAGTCTTATAAAGTTCTGCTGTTTTTCTTCCAAAGAAAATAGCAGCATATTGCAAAATAGGAAGATCCTGTAGCAAAATATGTAGTTATTACTAAATAATCCATCAAAAATGTTTTCCAAGTGTGACAGTCCTGTTTCATTTCTTTGCATACAACATGGGTTGCAGTATTGACACGGGCAAACTCTACATAGGTATATTCACAAAGATGAAGCAAACCAGTTCTCTGTAATATCAAGTCAAGAAATTTGGTGCTGTTTGACTAGTACTTGCCTCTTTACCCTTTTAAGATCTGAGCTGACTTGAAGAGGGGGGTGGATGTGATCAGTAAGTTCTTGTTAATTTGCGTTCCCTGCCTCTTGCTTTCACACCTCCTTTCCTCCTGGCTCAACTTCAGATGGGAGGATGAGCCACACAGTTTGTGATGGTGTATATGAACAGCGTCACATGACCAAAGTTCAAAAAAGCCCATCGCCTGTCATTCAGAACAATTAAATCATGTCTGCATTACGCTTCAGTTAATTGAAGTAGTCTATCACTGTACTGAGATACACAAGAAGGTTATCACTCCTATAGGCCAAAGTCTGTATTTTAATCTGCTTGAGCTAATGTGCAGGGGCTTCCAAGAAGTCGATGTTTTTTTTTCCTGATGAGAGTAGTGAAAAGCCATAAAGGGCAACACTCAAGCAGAACTGCTTTCAGATGCCTGGCTGCACATGCTGACCACCTCAACAGAAAGAAAAATAAATGAAGATCAGCAAGAGAAAGACAAATATGTCCTCCTCACTGATGTCTTTCAGAACTGTTACTTTAAAGTGAGTGGCTTTTTCCAGCAGCATTAAGGTTTGTTCTTCTAGAAAAACTGCTGATAGTGAGATATAAAGCCCACTATTGCAGCAAGTGCACAATGTAACATGTGCATTGTGAATACCTTTGAACAGTTTAGTCTGATGCACTGTTTTTCCAATGTGGTCCTTTGTGGAGCAAAGTATGTACAGAGAGAGTCTCTGCTAAGCACAAGGTTATGAACTGGTTACACTAGAACTGTACCCTTATGTGGCAGGAGCTACTGCATAAGCTTTTGTGTTGAACCAGTTTACTGCTGCTTCCATTGTTTTTGTTCTGTGTGCAGAATTCTAATCAGGTATTTGAGGAATGAAATCTGGTGCCAATAAATACATTTCATTTTAAGTAGTGTTGTCTTAAACGTTTCCCTTTGTTTTCTAGGTATAAAAGTTCCCAGGAGCATACAAAATTATTTCCAGCATGAATAGGCTACAATCTCCCCGTGACATTAAGGGATTACTTTGATTAAACCTTCTCTTTGCTGTTCCACTGATGACTGACACTTCCAGTAACTACACTGCAACAAAGAGAACGTTAATTTTGTCTGGACATTTACTCTGTGCACATCAACTGTGAGTATGGTGATGTTGATTATTCCACTGATACATTTCTTGGAATCCATTATAAAAGCTCTATTTTCATGGCACCATTAGTATCTGTTTTCTTTCCTGGCGAGTCTTTGTACAAAAACAGTCATTGTAGGATTTAAAAAAGTGCCCTTGCACCGAAACTGGAGCACAGACACAGAAGGACTGATCAGACTGCAGAATGAACCAAACACTGCCATCAGTACAAAGTTAACGCTGTGTTCAATAGGCCAGGGGATTACAACTTGTCCAGAAGCAGAAAGTCTTGCAAAATTCAAGTTTTGAATGTATTCATCAATCACCTTCCATGGAGTAAATAACAGCAGTTAATATTACTCTGGAACTGCTGAGATTGCACTCTAAAAGGAGTCCTAAAAGGACTCTCTTCAGGATGGTGACTATGCACTACTGAAGAGTGGTTCATGTTCTCAGGTACTTCATTTTACAGTTAACAGTGCTTCTCTCACTCAAAACACTAAACTGTCTCAAAACAGAATTCAGTGCAATTAAGGTCAGACTCTGGCACAGTAACCTTCACGGGCAATTTTTACTTTATCTTGAAGCCTTGACTTGCACCCAGCTATAGGTTTGAAACTTGATGAAAAGGTAGGGCTGGTTTACCTAACTTACCTTTATGTCTTGTTCAAGTATCACAGTTTTATAACTGAGAGTGCAATGTTAATTTGAAGAAAATTGGGTGTAGGTGTCCAATGTATCCGGCACATTTTGAATTTAAAACAATTTTCAAATGTTTTTTAAATAATGACCTTGATATTTTCTCTTCCTGCACTACATTTTTTTTTTTTTTAATTGGCCTTGTTGTTTCCAGCATCTAAATGGTTAAGGAATAAGTTATTCCTGTATGTTTCCATTATGAATACAGCCCATTATGATTTGGACTACAGCTACTCTAGGTGCAGAAGTTGTCAACAATGCATGAAAGAACATTTAAGACATTTTCAAACCTCGATGCCAATGCTATAGTGCACAGTATGCATTTGACTTTAATTGACCAATTGACCATTTAATTGACCAATACAGTAGATTTAACCAGATTTCTTTACTAAAGATGTCACTAAATATGAACCCAGCAGAAATATCCTCCCCTTCCAAGCTGGAAGAAAATACTGCCCACTTTCTACCAATTGTAAACTCAGCTTCAAATTACTGGCCTAATATTGGCATTTTCCCCATACGTATTTCTTACACAAACCTGCAACAGAAATGGTGCAAAATAGCAAGACCTGTTGAATAGGCAGAGAGGAATTCAAACTTTAATCTGATTGGTTTAATTTTTTTTAGCAGGAGGAAAAAGAATAAAGTTACAAGATTCTTTTAATATTTTCACAATGTTAAACTAAAACTGAGCTCTAGGCTACATGTGTAAGTAAATCTAGAACACAAAAGGGTTAAATAAGATCTTCTTTTAAGATACAAGAACTTAAGCTTTCTTTACGTTTAACAAACTTCACAGAACAGATACTGCAAAGGAACAACCCCTCCCCAACTTTTCATTTAAAGTGAACATTGTCCATAATTCACATCAACTTTAAGTAGTGTTCTCTCAAGAGCCACCTTGAAACCTTCTGTGCACTTATAACGAGATTAGAGACAGAGTATTAAGGAGGAACAAAATAGCATCTTCAGTATTAATGCAGGAAAGTCTTGTGTGTCAATCAGAATGCCCATCAAATGCTATGGTAGGATTTTGTAGGAAAAGAAAGTGCGTATCACAGCAGCCGCCAAAATCCATTTTTTGAACTCCTCACAACAAACATAAATAACATCCTTGGACAGTCCCTCTCACCGGGACCACTTCTGAAAATGCAGCACATTACAGAGGATTTTGCTGCTAGCCTCACATTCTTAATAACAAAGAAGAAAACCAGCTTGCCTTTTGGTAAGCTTCCATTTTATAACGATGGGACACTTCTGATTTGCTTCATGGTTAATTAATGCTAATACAGTCAGATGCTGAGTGTGTGTGTGGAGAATATATATATATATTTAAAATTAGTTATCTCCTTGTTAAATGCTCCTAGCTGGCTACCAAAGTAACAATATAACTTGGCCTATAAGGGGTTAGTTACCTGTAACAAGTAGAATGGAGGATGACTCATACAATCTTACTCCCAAAATGCTGGGGTTTTTCCAAGTGACATGTTACTTCACCCCTCTGATGTTTTCTATCTGCCCAGTATTTGAAGAGGAGACAAAATCTTTCCCTCCCTCAGGTATTTTTTTCAAATTTACCTGGTTGTTAATACCTTACTAACAGACCAAGAAGCTAAATTCACTAAGGATTAAGCTGGGCCACATTGGTACAAGACCTTTTCATCTGCCTAAACCCTGTGTGCAGCAGGAGACATGTCAACTGGTACATTTGCTTTTTTTGTTTCCATACTGACAACACCGGTGCAATCCAGTTCAGCTCAGCTTGACATACCATAAAACAGAACCATAGGTCTAAACAGAACCAAAACATTCTACTCCATGTAATGCTTTTTTCACATTCACTTGCTATACTTGCTTTGCAATAGATGCGGGCAGAGATTTTTGTGAGAGCGTTCAGCTGCATAGAAAGAGGGCCGGTATAGCCCATTTGATTATCTCATTGACACTGGAAGTTAGGAACACAAACTCAATCTGATAAACAGTGTTTTACTGGTTGTTCCCCAATACTGTTACTGAATTCCGTTTGCTACAAAATGTCCTTTTTTTCCCCAATATATAAGTCTAGCTACAGAAAGTCAGTCTGTAGAATCCAGCCATGGCTACTGTGCTGTGAATTAGCCTTATTTGATCAATTATCAGATACCTGCACTTAGCAAAAGGCAAACCAGAGCCAATCGTGTTTCGGCCGGTGGGAATGGCTGCACTGCTCAAGGTATGTAGAATCTGTTCACACAACTCGTAGAACCTTTGTGGATGCCATGTAAAAAGTATGCACCATTTACTGCTCTGGGATGGCGTTGGCTTTAAAGTGAGATCATAATTTAACTGAGAAGAAAAACAAAACAAAAACAAACAAAAAAACCCAAACCCTGATAGGTTCTTTATAGTAAGATAGATAGAAAATTTTTTTCATAAGAATCTCTGTCCCCCTTTCTTTTTGGCTTCCTGGGAAGAACCAGAAAGATGTTCCTACCCCCAACAGAATCCCTGATGCTGGTGACACTGCCTAACTCAAAAGCCACACGCGATGAAGGCACGAGTGACCAGTCAGGTCTTCTGGGCTTAAGCAGCTGTAGCTGCTGCTCTTAGTAGTATTTCACCTCCTCAGGATTCACTAGCAGAGAAGAGGTGAAAGGCTGCACATTAAACAGTTTGTCCGAAAGCCATGTGCATAGCAAACTTTTACACCAGCTTCTATACAACTATTTGTTTTAACTCTGCAGCTGGAATGTTTCCAGCATAAGGCTTTTAGAGTGACTCCAGCAACAACAGAAGCCTTTGGATTTTTCTTGTTTTGTTTAAATCCACTAGCCATGCTCAAAAATAATATTTCTTCATGTTTTATTTTTAATACGGTGGCTAGCAGGCACCTTAGTAACCAGCCAGAAATCAATTTCAACCACCATCAACCCCTAAACTACAGTACCAGGATGGCTGGCTAAAGAAAGGAAACTGATTGGCTGTAGTCTGAAACTTGCCTAGTACAAGGTGTCTGGCTGACTTTGTCCTAAATAAGGCTAACATTAGTGAACTAAGAGAACAGCATTTGGTTGCAGTCTTGCACTCAGGAACATCCTTCGCCAATGCGTTGGCAAGATCTCCCTACTTTCCGATCCAGTTTCACCATTTTCATAATGGCTTCCTCACGTCCACGTCCCATGTGGTCAAATGTGCAGTCATGTTGTTCAGGCAGGCGATGTAACATACAGAACACATAACCTACCATGGAAAAGGAGAAGAAAACAAAACAAAACAGACAATTAGGAGCTTGGTTAAAGTGGCAGAATCTTACCTGAATCAGAAGTGAAGGGATCACCTAACCGGGAATTACTCAGTTCTCAAAAATTAATGCTAGCTTTAAGTTTTTACTTACCTTCCTTACAGGGTATTAATAAATGTCTGATTATTTACTGAATCTTCTGGAGTATTTATCAACACAGTATCAAGGCTCAACTCATAGTAGGTTTGGGTTTTTTTTGGTTTTTTTTTTACATCCTCTCATCTTTTAGAGGAAGCCTCCCAAAATCATCTAAATTAGATGACAGGAACAAAGCTGATGCATTCGGTTGTTTTAAGGAAAAAAAAAAAAATAGTTGATCACCTTCAAGAAATCTTTTCTACTTTATGTGGAGTTGGTTGTCATTTCTGAAATTCATGCCTATATGGTACTTCAGGCTGAGCTCCCATTCAAATCAAAACTGTTAAATCTAAGCGCCTTGCTTCCTCTTTACTGTCAGCATCCCAAACTGGCAGCAACTGCAGGAGAGTTCACTGCTCCGCTACTGTTCCAGTTTTCAGAAGCTTCTCTTCGTGAACTGTTCTGACTCCAACCACAGAGGGTGAACAGGCATTTGACACAGGGACATGTCATGCCACATCATCTTGCTCTGTAGCTGAAAAGAGGTAGGTTATCGTCTCTTTGTTTAAAGCTAGTCAATGTTACTCAGCTTTCCAGGGAACATGTGATTGAGAAACATGTCAACACTTTTTCCTCCAGGTGAGAAGGTCATCTTCAGTAGCCACCTCTTTCTAGTCTGCAAAGAAAATCAGCTTTTTTCTTATTTGGCCCTAGCACTTTATAGAAGTAAAGAAACTGCCTCAAATTTCCTATCTCTAAAGTGAATGTTACATAGCAATAAGTAATATTAAGATGATATAGTAGGGAAAAGTTACAGTTACAGGGATCATGTAGTCCACCATATATGAAATAAATTATGGTACTGCCTGTGCTGCAATATTTTACCTGCCTGGTGGTGCAAAGAGCTTCACTCTGCCTCTCACTGAATGCTTCACATTACTGCTGCTCCCTGAATGCTCGAGGTATTAAAACCACAAAATTACGATATTGGAGAAATGGAAAAGGATAAAAATGATTGAATGATTGAAAGAGTGTGCGTTCATGCATACACACACATATATATATTAAAAAAAAGTGATATATCAAGCTCCTGGACTATAAAACATCAATTGTAAGCGAGAACAAAAGGCTGCCTTTATGTTACTGTGATTGTTAAGAAAACAGAATGGGAAAAAGTATCAAACATGGAATTATTTAAAAAAAAAATTGATTTATTTTTGCTCTTTGTTTCAATAACACCAGCTATGAAAAGACATGTCTATTATCTGTGGCTAGCTTTGAAAACCAGTTCTAGGAACAAAGCAAAAAAGACAACTTTTCTGTATGGGTATATGTGAATCAGAAATATGGATGGAAAGATACAGATTGAATTGCTATATATCTCATCCCTTGTGATCAGTAACTCCAATCTCAGTCTGGGTCAGACCACACTCAAATGTGACAAATATCTTTCTTGAGGTGCCAAATATTCAAGGTCTGATTGTTAAAATGAAAACATCCTTAGACTATAGTTTCAATACTAAACGGGTATTTCACTCAATTCTCTCTCACAGAAAGCATGGACTGAAGGCTTCCCTTTTTTCTTGAAATAAGACTTCAAATTCTTGAACTAACATCCACTGGAGGCACAAGAATACATAAATACCTGCCTAGCTGAGCTCAAAAATCAAGTTCATCATCTTATCTGCAATGGACATGTCAGAAACAGATGAAAGAAACCCCTGCAGATATGGACTGGGCTGAAGTAATTTCAGTCCCTTGTAGGTAAATAACCTGGTTTTAAATCCTGATGGTTTTACAGATCCTCTCCACATGGTTAACAAGCATATGTAGAAATGCTATATAATGTTATCTAAAAGATATCATAGAATGGTAGAGGTTGGAAGGAATCTCTGGAGATGATTTAGTCCAACCCCCCTGCCAGAGAAGGATCATCTGCTACACAGACCATAACCAGGCAGGTTTTGAAAGTCTCTAGAGAAAGACACCACCTCTCTGGGCAGCCGTATCCAGTGCTCTGTCACCCTCACAGTAAAGTTCTTCCTCATGTGGAAATGGAACTTCCTGTGTTCCAAATTGTGACCATTACCTCTCATCCTATCACAGGGCACCACTGAAAAGAGACTGGCCCCTTCTACTTGACACACACCCTTCAGATATTTGTAAACATTAATAAGTTCTCCTCTTAGTCTTCTCCACACTGAACAGCCCCAGATGTCTCGGCTTTTCATTATAGGAGAGATGTTTCAGTCCCTTAATCATCTTCATAACCCTATCAAACATGCATACATCTTCCACACAGCATCAGCAAAACCCTTTTGGCAATTCTATAAATCTGGTAAGAAAATACAACTTGATTTATCACTTTTGCACATAACCTCTCAACTGCCCCAACTGCCCCATCTCCTCAGCTTCTACAAAGCCTCCTTCCTGCCTTTTATAGGCTGGCGTAACTACACGATGTTCCTTTCCACTTTGCAACCTCCCTCCCAGTAAAATCTGTTCTGTGCTTCCTATCTTTATTTCTTTTTTGGACACCTTTTAGTTCTTCAGAGCACTTGTTCCCATGTAGGAAAATCTGTACTATGTCCTGTATTGATCCCAGGTGAAACTACTTTTTTTTCCCCTGTTTCTCCTGCTTCCTTATGCATTCCAGAACAGTTTCTGGAGCTGTCCACAAAGCATGGCATGTCATTTGCACTTTTTCGGACTATGGTAGAAGTATTTCTAATTTCAGTAACTAAATGATCTAAACCTGCTATTCATACATCCATTTAAATATGTACTGCTAATTAGAACTGAAAATACCTAACAAAAGAATACCCAAGCACATTCTGAATGCTCCTAAAATAGTTTTGCATATATTGGCTGTTCTTATGAAGGGGGCTTTATTCTTGTTGAATTAGCAGTAGGGATCTTCTGGAAGGTTCATTTCCAAAAAAAAGACCTCAGGTCTTTAGTCCCATTGCTTCAAATGCCCAAGTCACTGAAAGATTGGAAATTGTATTTTTGTAGCTTTTATTTAAAATTTAAAGGACTTGAATACTGCTATGTTGAATAGCATTTTTGAACATTTTTTCCATTACTTTTGAGCAATACATTAATTTATTACTGCTATATTCACTTCTTGCTTCTTCACTGGTCTGTAAATCAGAGTGGACATTCTGTGATCTGAGTGGGCACAACTGCCTGGAGACCATCAGTTCTTACAGCACTTCTGTTAGTAACTTCTGTGCACAGGGGCAGAAAGCCAATATATGTACTTCTATTTAGATCCTTAAAAACAATCCATATTTAGAGGTGAAACCTCTTCTCCTGAGAACTCTGCTTTTATGGTTATAAAGCAAGTTAGATAAATGAACTCTTGTGGTGTATTAACTGTTAATTATGGGAAGATACCAAATACAGGCTGTCTCCCCTAAAGGATTTTACTGCAGAAATGCTTCTTTTAGCACAATGTAACTAAAAAACAAAATAAATAACATTCTGCCAGGGGAAAGAACATTGGAAAAGGGAATCCATCTGCCAACTAAAGTTAGTTTACTCTATTCATCAGCCAAAAATATGGGAGACTTCCTCTCCAAGCATAGATGATTTCAGTCTAGTAAATACAGTAATACATCTCACAACATTGCAATTGTTGTTTTCTGATGTTAGAAGTAAACTATGAATCACCCACTCCTCAGGCCTCTAATGCAAACATCTTGGAAAAACCTTATGTAGTGCCTCAAAAGCTTTGAGCTCCTCTAAGCACCCCAGAAACTACATCACAATGTATCATCAAAAATTAACTTCCATTTCATCAACATAACATAAATGGCTAAAACCATAAAGCAGTCATTGATCTCTGCCTTACTCATACAGAATCAGATGAGTCTTTTGCATAGGGCACGCAAAAAACCATAAATTTGAAGGAAGCTGAAGTCTGCACATGAGCAACACTGAAGTTGCTTTCATTATTCCTGAGGAATCTGCTGGGAAGAGGCAATTAAACAGAAAACAAAATAATCTTCCATATTCAAAACCAGAGAATACCACAGACCTACAGTTCACTGTGTGGGGGTGATGACGAAAAGTGACTGCATCTTCCTTATTGTTACGTTCAAGAGAACTGGCTCCATGGGAGAATGGAATGACAAGAAGCAAATATTTCAACTAAAACCTACATGTAATTCTTAACTTTCTTTCTTCAAATTCTGAAAACAGCTGCTAAAATACCAATAAAGTCATATGTCAAGCATTAGAAACAATTCAACTAAACAGCATCCACAACACAAAAGCTAAATTGCCATTCTGGAGGGCCTCTGATTTTATTAAATTTCTCTTTTCCTGTTGTTTAGCTCAACAGAAAGTGGTCAGACGTTGTGGAACACTGCAAAAATACCCAGCGATTGGATTCCTGCAGACTACCACTGGAGAGGCACAGCACACTGGTGGGACTACTCTAGTGGATGTCCTGGGCCAGGCACGGAGACCCAGCCTTCTAATGTACTTCTGGAGAACACCCCACTGTTAGATAAAATATATAAAAAGTACAATGGTTCCTGCTATATGAATAGCACTGGGATAGAAAGGAAGCTCCTTCTTGAGATTCTGGTCCTGATTTCACTGATAAAACACTCAAAAAGCTGCTAAAAGAAGATTGATTTGATTGATTTGTTTCTGAGCGTGTTTCAAAAAGTGGTGGAAGTGCCAAATAAGCTCATTAGTTATTTATACAGCTTAGAGATTTACAAAGTGATTTAAAAACTTTATATTTAAAAGCATCAATGTTTGAAACATCTTATTGTATATTACCTAAAAGGTAGTTGCATGCTGCTACAATTACCCTGACATTCAGTATATTTTTTGCTTTTTAAGAATAACATATTTGGACTTGGCCATACAGTGAATGTGTCATAAGGTTAATACTGCAGTTCCATCTCCTGAAGAAAACTGAACCTTGCTTATCTAGAAGTAAATTTTTACCTTTCTAAATGGTAAGTCATTCAAATATCATTGTTGACATGCAAAGATGAAGCCCTTTGTTACCAAGTACGATCAATCAATCACCTTAAGTGTTCAAGCTAAACATCTGTGTTTTCACTGCATGCAGTAACTGCTCTGAAAGTTCAGCTTTACATCACTAGTGATTTTTGATTTCATTCAGAGAAGCTCCCATTGGTAGGTAAATGGAAGCCAGTATTACCACACAAAATCAGAAAAATTATGATTTTAAGACACTCTTTCCTGAACACTGGTATTGCTATTCATCATTTTCATTCCCAAGTCAAAAGGCAGAAGTTCAGAACTGCAAGAATTTGCAGTTTACACCATTTCCAAATTTTATTTAATAAGCAACTTGTGTCTGAATTGATCCCCTATACAAAGGCTACTAAAAAGTAGTCTTAATGTCATAGACTTATTTCTGTGCAGAATTCTGTGCTGCGTACTTTGGCTTCTTGCTTCACAAGAAATTTTACCTTTCTTGCTAATTTGAAATTCGACTCGGCAGAGGTTCAAGCAGAACTTAAAAAATACCTTGTAACCTTAGGAGATGAAGGTGTGAAAAACTGTCTGCCAAAGTTGTATTATCTAATCAGGTGTGCGTGAATCTATACGCAGATTTCTATGCAAGAACAGATTTTAATCTAGCTTTAAAAGATGACCACATCTACAGGATATCATACACCACAGCAACACCAGGCAGATTAGCCAGCAGAGATCACCTCATGCTGCTGCAACACTGCTCAGAATAAGTGAACATCATTTACCAAAAGTGTCTACTAATCCCCGAATCAATGTTTACGGATCTCCCCCATCCCTTACAACTGGAAAGATAACAGCGTATTGTAAATGACACTAACAATAAAGCTATTTTTAATTATAGGTGTGGAAGGGAAGTATTTTTTTGCCTTTTCAAGAATGAAACAGGTAAGAAATGAATGTAAGAATAAAACAAATATCTACCAAGATACAATGCAAGATCCTGAAGACTTGTACATCGAGTACATCAGAAAACACTTGCTCTCTGGATGTCAGTACAACACATCTCTCTCGCCTGGCATTTTGGAGATGGTACAAAAGGAACATCCAGCAATGGAAGGATGTGAAACTGCTATAGTCCAGCCTTGCAACACTCAGTGCAGCTTGTATGCACTGCTATTTTACAGTATAATGATATTCTAGTCTGCCGATATCTTGTATTATTCCCCTTCTAGAGAGCTCCTTTCTTGCATATACTCTAATTATCTCTTCTCTTCTCTGGGGAACACTCTTCATTGGCATTGTCAGCTTTCATTACACAAGTGAAGGAACATTCAGTTTTACTGACATTTTCTGTAAGACCAAACCATATCCCAACAAGCTAAACAACAAGCTTTTGGAAGTAAGTGAGCTAAACTATTGTCGTTTCCCTTTGCCAGCTTTGCTACATGTCATGCACTTTGATTAAGTGCTAAGTAGTTCAGAAAAACTTGGCTAGAAATGTTGTCATTTCTTCCCAAGGGGAAAGGAGAGTAAGCCACAGCATGGTGAAACTTTTTAACCAAATGATGTATTTACTAAAACTACGCAGTTTTAGCAGCCCTTTCTACCATTTCCACTCCAAAAAGAGTGGATGGGGAATGTTAACCTCTAAGTGCTCTGAATTACTAATGCACACTATCTTAACTGCCCTCTCAGGGCGATTCAGTTCTGTGTTCCTTTATGAACAGCTCAGCTGCAAAAGATTCACAAAAATCACAGAAGAAGAGCACACATCTTATTAACTCCCTTTTCTAAACATTTGCTATGATCACTGCAACTTTACCTTTCAAAATTTTCATCTTCATATAGATCGTATAGATCATCTATACTTACTCATGACAACCAAAATGATCAGTAACTGAACTGAACCAAAGAATGGAAAAAAGGTGGTGTAAGACACATTAGAACATATGGGTCTTTTGGGTTTTGGGTTGTTTTGTTGTTTTTTTTTTTTGGTTTTGGTTTTTTTTTTTTTTAAATCTTCAGTCTGTCCCTGGGGCTGGACATGCACCTGGGACTTCCATCCTGCTCTTAAGTCAGTCATCATTTCAGGTTTTAAGCTGGAAGCAAACAGCTCTGGAACATCTGTGATGATACATAAAATTTTACGTCTAAGACTCAGGATTCTTACAAGATGATGCAGGTTAAGTTTGTATTTATACTAGTGGGTTTATTCTTAGGAGAAGAGAAGGCAACAAAGATGCTTTTTCCATTCTTGTTCTATTTTGTTGTCACGCACAAAGACAGTAAAGTAATATGTATGAGCACACATTAGAGACAAAAATGCTACTAGTGTAAAAAACTGCCCAGCAAATGAATGGAAAAAATTGTATATAAAAGAAAGATGATATCATCTTAATCCTGCCACTGGACAGGTATGGTTAAAGATTCTGTAAGAATTCTTTAGACTGACAGGTGAAGACTGCACTTCCAAGTTTAGTCACGTATTACCTGCGTTTCAAAGTGGCTTCTGTCTATTTTCTTGAAGATTGTAAGACTGGCAAGCTGCTTTAGGGAGCATGCAAGAGATGTGTTTTTTCACTGTGGAGACTCTGCACGCAAACTGATATATCCCAATTTGTGCTAATTTCAAATTCACTTTCCCATTTATCCTACTACTTACACAGAAAGCTGTCAAACTGGTTTTTCCGATATTAAATGCGACACAAATTTTGAGCAGAGAATTCATATCAGTTGAGGACAGAGCACATGCTGATTTTTTAGGGTATTTTTTTGAATGAACTCTTAAGGAGGTTCTGTATAAAACACTATCCTATTTCTTTACTTTGGAACTAAGAAGAGTAACTCAAAAGAAATTGTTTCCTTCTGTTTCTTTAAGACTATATGTGGAGTGGGAAAAATGAAGATATGGCACTCTCCGAGATTCAAGTCATTTCTGCTGTAGTGGATACCAACTCCACAGAAGTAGGGAGCATCTTCAGGAACAGAAATGAAGTTTTCAGGAAATTATTTTGGAATTTCAAAGTACCCTCAATGAATCAAAGTGATACATACAGCATACCTGCTTTGTAATATAAACTGTAATTAAAAAAAGTTTGCTGTGGTTCACAACTTACTAAATACTGCAGGTCTAAGTCAGGATCATATCTCAGTTCCACAAAACTAACAGTGGTTAAATCATTTGGTTTGGACCAAATATTTTTCTTGCTCTGCCCATCTACATCACAAGCTCTTCACACGTTGTTAACTCATGAATCCATAAGAACATCTATTGGAGACAGTCTAACAGAGCAACTTAGGTACCTAATTACTCCCGTGGATGCAGCATGATAATCAGTGCTCACCTCTGAACTGCTCTGTGCCTCAGAAGTCACTGACCTACACTAAATTTAATCTCTAGGCTCCCCTTCCAACCTTATACACTATCCTCGGTTTTTCTGTCTAAATTGCAATCCCCAACAGTCAAGAACAAGCAATAGCTGTGACACTACAACTTACCAGCTAGCACAAATGGTGGGTTATCTCTGTTGTGGATCACAGCATGTCTTTGGTTGGAAGAGACCTTCAAGATCATCTAGTCCAACCTTCAAAATGTCTATAGATCTGAGGTATGAGCCCAGCTCATCTGTGGTGACAGATACAACTTCATAGAAATTAGCATTTTAATTTGTCAGATAATTTCCTCAATATAACTGAAGGAAACAATTTTCTCCAGAGGACTTGAAAAATTGTTGAAGCACAAAGGCAAAAAATGGTTAAAGTTTAATTTAACAAGAGAATTTTCAAAGAAACCCCTTGGCTTCCCACAACTTGCAGCATCAACAGTGGTGCCAGACAGTGAACATCAATGTATGACTAACCTGAGAATTTGTTTTTTTGAATAATCATGTGATCTTGCAATGATATATTCAGGAGGAATTACTATCACTGCTACATTTGTAAAAGGAAGTTTCACTGCCATGTTTGCAGGGCCAAGAACACACAGAAACAACACTGCTCCTCCCGCATCACTCCTAGTTTCATAAGATAATATCCTATAGGATGTGGGAAAATGAATCCAAAGAACAGGATATGCAGTAAAAAAGCAGAATTATGCCAAAAAAGCATCCTAATGTCCAAGAGTAGACAACAGAGATAAACCATAATAATAGGTAGCACTATTGCGAACAGGAGTGCTCATATAAAATTAGATTCTTCATAAGCTATAGCAACATATAAAGACGTGTTTGCTTCCTATCAGATCATATGGATGTGAGAGTGGCGTAAATCTTAAAAGGCTCCTGAAAGGGGCAGGTGGATGGCAGAGCTATCTGAGCATCAGTGCAGGACCTTGTGTAGAGCATTTGACATTTTCAAAAGAGCTGGATGAGCATTAATACTTCTAGAATTCTCTCCACACCAAGCCCACATAAGCTAATACCCTTCTCCCAGAAGCTGAGAATTTAATTAAAAGCCAAAGTGTACTCAGTAATTTAATTAAAATAGCAAGCAATACTGAATGCTTCAATAATGTATGTGCATCATATTGTTTAGCCCAGTGAAAATGCAGGAAAGATAAGGCTACTAAGAACGAACTGGAATGAATAATTAAGTGTCTGTACTAACATACTGTATGCGTTGTATTAATTCTAGCTGTTCTCCTGGATCCTGCATGTATTTGGACTTAAATCATCATCACATTGACTACAATTTCAGGTTTGACTTTGAGTATACTTCTGACTTACATTATTTATGTCTTGGGTTTAAATAGCTTTCTAGAGGTTGCAGCATATTGATCCACAGCCTGACACCAGCTAGGCTCACTGGCCAACTCACTGGAGAGAAGCAGCTCTGTTTCTTTTAAACCTAAATGAAATTTATTTATATCTTTGTCCCCTATTTATACCTCATGTCTAGGGTCTGTTAGCTTACACATTCTGCTGCATGCAAGTCTTCTACTCCTGTATCCTCTTGCAATCTACGTCAAGTAATTCCTCTTCTAAGCAAAGGGAAATAGAGCTCCATCCAGAAGCTCTATTTATACCATAAAGGAAAAAACTCACTTAGAGTGATGTACACTTCCACCCTTCCCTCTTCTTCTTGGGTACGAAGACTTATACAACATTCCTTGCTCCTGCTTGTTCAGAATATGGCAAGACCACCTGTACACAACTCATGCAGGTATATGAGCAACTTTCAGCAACTCAGGAATATTTAAGGCCTGCAAACACCTCTATAAGTAAACCTTTTCACTTAAACATATATAAAGATACAATTAAATATATGTATTGGTTATAAAAATGTATTGAAGAAAAAAAGCCATACCTTGATCAGAATATTCACAAATATAGTTTTTCTGCTCTTGAAACTTTCCTCCAAGGCCAGAAATACTTTATATCAAAAGCACCTGACACAGGCTAATATTCTTTTTAACTTTTATGAAAACTGATGCATGCTGATCTTTCTGCCATTTCTTTAGAAGGCCCGTAGCAAACTAGTGGAGAACTCCAGCAGAGAACTAGGTAGTCTCAAGTCCCAGTACCTGGCTTTAACACTTTCTTAGATATGGAATTTAAGAGCACTGCTGGCATTTTTCTCTTTAGGTACTATTTCCTTTAGTTAGTTTGTATGGGAAAAACCCCCAAAGTCTAGTTCCTGGCAAGAATCCTGACTTCAGAGCAAATTTTGACAAGTCTTTTCCATTTAGACTTTCACCAACAAAATGCACTGGGCATTCCTGCCTAAGCCTCATTTCACGGTCAGTTGAACTAGCTGGTTCCTTCAGCATTTGTGAAATTATTATGGCGTATTTTTGACCTTCTGTGTTTACTTCAAATATCTAGCACATCAGTAAAATCAGTACTTACGTGTGTAGCTATTTGTTAACATATGGACCAATATGTTTGATTCATTTTGAGGGGGATGCTTTTTAAGCAGTATTTTTCCCTTTGAGAACAAGACTGCTGCAGCCTCCTGCCAACCAGCAGAAGCTTTCTGTGCAGTCCTGGTGAAGCTATAAGGTGTGCTTGTAAGACCCTGAATAAATAAAAACACTATAAAGAATGAATTTTGATTAGAAAAGATAGAGCACTTTAACCTTCCCAAATGTCTCCTCTAATATCCAGCAGGGAGGTTGTTATTATCGTCATTTTTCCGATAAGAAAAAAATGACTCAAAGGGAACAAATTACTTCTCTAAAGGTAGTGAATTTCACTGGAATTAGAAATACGGTAATCTCCATTTGATTTTTATGTTCAAGTTCACCAGGCCACGTGTCACTTGTGCATACAAGACAATTAAAAATACCATAATCTTTTACTTTATGCATATGCTTCTGTAAGCACAGTACAGGTATGTACTAATATGACCTAATACGGCACACCAACAAAATGCGTATTTTCTTTCCTCAGACGGTAGTTTCTATGCGAAAACCACATGAAATTTATATATGAAAGGACTTACCACATCAGCAGTGTCAAAATAAAACCTCCTTTGTTTTCAAAGGAAACATGAGAAGTTGTTTTATTTAAGGAGAACTCAAGGACTTAAGAGACCAACTGACCCATTTCAATTACAGGTATTGATTTGGGCTATTGGAAGGTAACTAACAGGCTCAGTACACATTACTAAATCAAGAGAGTTGCCTGAAGTTGCAAAACTTTAGGCAGCATGGTGGCAGAAATGAAAATCAGCACATGCTGTAAGAAAGCCACATTAGTTGAACAAGCTAAGGGAATATACGAGAGGCTTTTCAAGTTGTATTTCACGATTCCTAATTACATGCAGACCATTTACACTTTTAAAGCTGTGGACAGCTTTTCTAAAGCCTCGACACTGAATTGTTTTTCTGGGTCCTATCCTTGGAACCCATGATACACTAATTAGTCAGCTGCTTTTAACTGTTGAATTTGTATTATTTTCAGAATACATATTACTTTGAGAGACCAACATAAATTATATCAAATTATAGTCTTGGGATAACATCTTTGTAAAAGAAATCAAACTGAAAAAGCCATTTGAGCTTGAATTCAAACTTCAACAGTTATTTTCTTTTTTTATACTTGCAGCAATGTAAGCTAGGATGGTAGGCATTACTGAAATGGCTGAGGCAAAAGTACTATTCTGGGAGCAACTATCCTAGGAGAACAGTCAGCAGAAGACAGCTGAGTATGGTACATCTTAAGGTCTGTCAGGAAGACTTGCCAGAATTATACTACGTAACCAGTTGCTATTTTTCCTCTAATTCTTCATATTGAACTGGTTGACTCAATCTTCAGAAGCAGTGCACATAATTTTAGTAAATGGACATAAATCTGTTATACCAATACATAATCATGTCCTGAAGCCACTTTGATTTGCACCAGATAAACCTTCTCTGTCTAGAAGGTGAATTTACTAGTGCCTTTACAAATTCTTCTCCACAGAAAATTATTCCATGGAGATGGAATCAAGATTTGCTATTTTACTGGGTTTTAAGAGAAGCATTATTTCAATACAAGTTGGACTATTTTGTACAAAGATGAAGCAGTTGTCAGAGCTTTTTTTTTCCCTTGTCCAAGTTTGTTTCTTTCTTCCTGTCCTTTTGAAGATAATTTCTAAATTAATGGAGTAGATCAAATCATTTCAAATTTATTCTGGCATGATCCGAGCAAGTGCCTCATCTCCTGTGTTTATGAACAAGCAGCTCTGTTATACAAGTTAAGAATCCACAGCTGTTACTTCTCCACCTGTTGTATCACTGAATCACAGTCAGACTTGCTGCCACACTATCTGTGAAAGCAGCACAGTCTCTTGTGTGTGAACACGTTTTGTTTCTGATGGCTAACAGAAATGCTCAGCACTCGATATGAGACTGTTCTTTTCTTCCTCTTACCCTCTTCTTAGCAGAAGACCAAACCAAAAATAAAGCTTTAACAGACAGTTTAAAATAATCCAAAGAGAAGATTTCTACCAGGTTATTACAGATTTATCTAGAACTAATTAAGAACAGGCATGTGGAAAAATAAGAATAGTAACAAACCAGAACTCTGGTTTTTATACTCAGTAACTTTGTTTGTGTGTACATATTTATACACACATCAATATATACACATTACCTGAGACAGTTTTGGAAGTGGTTTAGAAGGTATGCTTGTCAAGTATTTTTAAAAAGTTTTGCTCCTGTCCTTACCAAGATGACAGATTTTACAACTCGTTTATAACGCTTTCTTGTGATGGCTGGGTCTCCTTTAATCTGCACTTACTAATGTTTTAAAGTCCACTGTTAATACTTTATTTTTATAAATTGGCAAGCATCAAATTTTCTTCACAACACACCAGACTTAATTCAGGAGATGGTTTAGGATGCAAGATATTTTGTAAGAGATAAAATGTTGTTCTAGTCCAAGATAAATGTGTTCCCCACAGGTTTATTCCCTCATCACCTTAAGGTCAGCTTTGCTTTGAGATGCCTTTTTCAAACAGATTTCTCAAATTTGGAACTTTGTTCCCATGAGTAACTTCCACTGTGATCACTGTTCACATACAAAGGAATGAGATGCACTGCTACCTGTAGAGAAATTAATCTGAGAATTTAAATGGTTTTCTTTTCCCCTCTTATTTTAATAATCAACTAGAGTACGTCCGTTTCTGCTGATGATTCCTTTCATCTACTTAACAGGCATTCATAATTGCCTGTCCCATTGCTCCTATTTTTCCTGTTTGTTTTCAATCAGTGTAGTTAAAAATTCATTTACATAGTTTTTCTACCCTGTCTAGACAGGTAATCTTGAGATTACTCAAATACTTACTTGGTTGCTTTACCTCCCTATTTTATTCTCTTTTACTTTCATCTTCCTATATGAATGAATTTGTCATCTGAGCAAACTATATTATACAACATGTACATCTTGTACTCCTGTGGCTCATTATTTTATGTTCTTCCTGTCCTACAATGTAAGCAAAGAATGCAGAATCTTAAGTGTTTTTATGCAGTAATCTTGTAAAAAACAAGCCACAAAGTAGTCGGCTACAAACTGAGTTATCACCTGTTCAGACAGGTTGATATTCTATGTTGCTAAGCTGTATCAAGCAGCTTGCTATTAAACTTGTTAAACTAGGAACCATTTTATCAAGACAGTCTTTCCCACTTTGATCACATCTTGATGAGACATTTCACCAGCTTCTAGCAACAATTTCTCATGGCATTTACCCGCTCTGCATTAAAGTCACATTCAGCACCATCTCGGAGGTGCCCAGCACACTGTATACTACAAAGACTGAAATCCATGTCCTCTTTCTAGAGACAGGCCTTATTAGTTAGATCTCAATCACAATGAGCAGTGGACAGTGATCCCCACGGATGAAGTTATATCCACATAAAGTTCTAACTAACTGCCCTCATAGAGAAGCAGTTTGTGGTGTGCTCCAGCAACAGGCTATGCCCACATTCCACACATTCAGCACAGTGAGGCAGCTCTCCAGCTAATAGGCAAAGTTAGGGTTTTTTTTTCCAGACACAAAGACTTAACGCTGCAGGGGCCACTTGCGAACGTGCATCTCTTCAAATATTAATACTTGCCAACATCTCACAAATAAAAATTGCAAACCACCACGCTCTGCCTTCACCCATGCCTGAGGTAAGTAGCTACTGCAGAGCCTCCATCAAGAGCAGCACTGAAAACATAACTGATCAAGTCTGTCTCCATTCTGTGAAATTGTAACTTATTAGAACACAACCTAGGCCAGAAAATCTCCCAAGAAAACCTTTTCTGTCCACACAGGCAAGAAATAACTGCCAACAATTGTTTGATCAGATTGCACCACAACTGAGCATTTATTTTTCAATAGTTTGATCGAACCGGAAGGTTTCAGAATCTTCCCATCCTATTACACATCTACTCTGGCCAAAGAATACAAACGAATGAGATTCCTGTCTCAGAAGCACATAAGCAAATCAAAACCATCATTCTAAGGCACTGCTACTGAAAGCTAAAGATGAGTTTACTTTACAGGGTCCATTATCTTGCCCACCCCATTGATCGCCAAGAGTTATGGAAAGGTGAAGCCTGACTACTGACACATCCATCAGGATGTGGGCTACAAACAGCAAGCCATGCACACAAAAGCTTCTGAAGAGCTGGCACATGTACTGATTTTACTTTAACAGCTGACTAGGATCTAGCATGACAGATAGGAAATTCCTTTACTGATCATCCAGCATATCCTCACATGTCTTCTGCAATTCCAGCAGTATTAAAGACCACCGCAAACTTCTGCATGTTGGCGTTACACAGCAAGTGACACCAGAACTACTTTTTGCTGTAAAATACTAAACCTCTGCCATAAAATTAGGCTATGCTTTCTGTGCAAATAATTTCTACGGCTTAGAAGTTGACAACTCAGTATCTTCTAAAAATGTACACAATTTTATTTAGTAGCGATATACATCTAGTCAACTGATTAAGACAAGGCCTATAAATTTATAGTGTAACTGGCAAATAATCAACCTGCCGCCTTCTAAAGTACATTCCAGAACTCTGTGTTATTTAGCTACTTTCACTCACAAATTTGCTGCCTCTAGTTCTAAAGCAAGTTTGTGGTAACCACTTGTTTATCACTGAACTGACACCTTAATTTTCAGATCAAGGATCACAGGTGATTGATTTTGGACTGCTTACATGTTCGGCAGAAATGCTGTAATAGAATGTAACTTGAAGAATATAATTTCTAGAACTGCCTACTAAATCTAATATTAAACAAATAAGTTCTTTCAATACAATTGTTATCCATCATAAGAGGCTCAACTGTTGAAAAGCCTACCCCACCTGAGAGGACATCACTCCCTGGAAAACATACCTAGTGTAACTGTCACCTAGAAATGTTTCATAGGAAGCTGGTTTTGTTCTAGGAGTGTTGATTTAAAGGTTATCCAGTCAGAGGGGCACAAAATGAGAATTCGTTTTTAAAATTTCTCTTTTTCACTGAAGCTTGCAAAGTGCATCAGCAATTAATTCCTATCACTTCCCCCATTTCACCGCGTGAAAAGGCTCAGAACTCATCTTACAAATTGCTCTTTTGAAGATCAAAGGGAAACTGAATTTGTCCGTGTGTGCTCTGGATGAGTTTGTAATTTACTGGAACTTTCAGCGGAGGCTTGGCAGCATGCTCGTTTGACAGCCCCAGGGTACAGGATTCGGGGGAGCTCTGTGACTCTTCCCTTCTGAGTTCCTTCCTTGCCTTTAATTGGCACCTCATTAGAAATTAATGAAAATGACATCCTCTGTTCTTCCTGCTCCAGGCACAGAATGCTACAAAAAGGCCCATCACAATTCATAACACATCCAATTTATATAGCAATGGCTCTTAAGCATTATTTATGAGATGTGAATTTCTTGTCAGCAGTTAATAACTTGTAGAGGGGAAGCAGAATGAAAAAAGATCTTGAGAGTATATGTGTATGAAAATAAACAAATCTTTCCACAGCTGAAAAATGTTGCATTTGAATTTGAAGAACCCTTACTAGAAACTCCCTGCTCAGTAGTGAATTGTTTTTCTTCTTGGCAAAGCCCTGCAGCACTGTCAAATCTGTCTAAAATTCCATGTACTGTCAAGGGAACGAGCTCAGCAGCATCACCTCTCTCTGGACAGGTCTTACATGAGACAGCAGAGCCGATACAGCAATCTCCCAAAGACTGCAGACTTTGGTGTAAAGCTTCAGGTGTAAAGAAGCAACCCAGCACCTCCATACCCTTTTATAAAGTTTGTGCCCCACTGGACAAATCTCAGTTAGGCTGGACTAATATCTGCAGGTGTGTCCATATTAAATCATTGTCCAGTATCTATAGATTTTTCTTTTAATTACGTCCCACTAAAAACCTCACTGGAAGAGTCACCAGGACACGGCAGCGACAAAGGAGATGATTTCCAGTACTTTTAACATCAGGACAAGAAGGTGTGTAGTGTGAATTGGATCAAGCGTCTCTGCAAATCCCTCAGAAATTATCCCCTTGCTGAGACACAGTGAAGTCACTAAATAAAACCTCTCCAAATGTATCAGTACAGGCATGGGCAGAGAGCACAAGTGTAGGCTTTCAATACGTGACTACGTGAAAAAATAATCAGCAGGTAAAACTACTACGTGCGCTATCACTGGGTCCGATGAGCCAGTTATGAACACAGCTGTTCTCTGAAGGAAAAAGCGGCTCCTCTGGAATTTAGTCACATTAATTATTGTTTCAGAAAGATTATTTGCATGTAATATGAAACCCAAAATTAGGTGTCTGCAGTGTCATCAACTTTGGAAAAGCCAGGTTGGATGTTTTTAAATATATGGTGAACAACAAGTCTTCTGCCTCATCAGTTAACTGTGAGAATAAAAACGTTTTCAGTTAGAGGCTTTTTGGTTTTAACTTTTTAATAATAATAATAATGTAATTATAAAATGCAGAACGTAGGTGCTGACCTATGTTCCTTTAAGCTCTGTAAAAACGTTGTCATCTTTGCATATTTACTGATGTGCTTTGTGTTTCTCCTCCTGTCGAGTGGGTATGATGCTCTCCTGCCTTACAGGGACTTCTGAAGCTAAATTCATTAACATCTGAGATCTCTCGAGACGAGGCAGTAAGTACATCAAGGCCAAAGTTTTAAAGGGGAAATTAGACAGGAACTAATTATAACTTTTTGGTACCAGTGGAAGCTGTAGCTTCTGTTTAAAGTATCTTTGAAAGATAAAATTATTTCATACCGATTTGAGCACGGCTGCATTAGAAAGCCGTGAAAGCCATTAGAAAGCTACTGACAAACAGTACTCACCACAGCGACACGATCCCAGTTCCTGCTGTACTAGCTCTAGTTTTGTTTGGCACTGGAAGCATCGGCGTCTACTCTTCTGTTTGGATCGACTGGTTTCTTCAGGCCTGTCATTACTGTCATCCAGTAGCCGTGGCCGTTTCACAGGAGAAGCCTCACTCTCCGACTGTGAATCTGTTGTATTCACAACAAATATTTTAGGAAAAATATTAGAACTTCCTTGCTGAGGCATCCCTCTGGGAAGACTGAAGGTATATTGCTTTCAGCTGGGGTCACCACCAAGCAGCATGAGACTTCCCATTCTATTGCATATACACATTTTCTTAACAATCGAAATGAGCATCAAGTAAAGGACAAATTTTCTTTGTTCCCTGTAAGAACCCCTCCTGCTGGCAGTACTGAATATAAAATGAATTGATTAGCTTTCTTCCAGCCATGGCTGGGTCATACAGCAATACATGTAGAGTACACACCACCCCAAACAACTGCAGGCTTCATCTGTTGCCTCATTTAGTTTCTCCTGCGCGCTGCCTTCATTCTCCCCGCACAAACTAAATAAAGTAGGCTGCTGATGAAAAACAACTGAACGCAGGTTTGACCTATTTCCTCCCTGGGCAGGAGGGAGATTTTTAAGGCACAGCATGGAAATTGTATCTCTTATGACTGACAGCACTGCATGAAAACACCATACTGTGTCTCCCTCTCTTTCTGCATGGGTAACAATTTATATCTAAATTAGTACACACCAACACTACGGACCCAAACAAAATAAGCCCAACCTGTACATGCATGCTTTAAATTCAAAGTGTTCAGCCATTTTTAAAGAACTTGTCAGAATCCTATTTGTATTAATAACTATTTAAATTTCAGCTTATAAGAAAACAGCATGTGGAAAGCCATAAGAAGTGAAAGTACAGGACCATGCTATTTCAGGTAGTGCCATTTTTTTTTTGGTCTCGTTTTTGTTTTTTTATTTTTCTTTTAAAACAGAGAGTATCTTGACCAGGGCTTGAGAGCAGCACATGACATGCACATTACTGACTGGAACAGGGGATGCCCAAGCCTTATATTTGTGGCACGTCAGAGGCAGTGGATTTCAGCAGGTCTGCCACTCTGCAACAGGACAGGTCAAGCTTAAGAAGACATTTCCCCTTTGCAAACTTGTGCATAGCAGAATCAGTTCTGTATTGCTTTTAAGAGAAACTGCAAATAAAATTAATACAGACTGTACTAAAAATCAAATTGTTTATAATAATGTTGCAAGGAAACTAACTACTGCAAACCATTACTGTAATCAGTGTTCTAGTGCAAGACAGTGATCGAGGATATAAAAACGGCAGTTTAGTTAAAACCATTTTGAAAGGACGTTAATCCAACAAATAACAAGATAGCTAGATCGTTTTGGCAGGATGGCAGCCTATCGAACATATTTTAACCTTCAAGTTGCCAATGTGTGGCATCCCATGCTTATGAAAACATGTCTACTTTGTGCTTGCTGTCCTGGATTAGCCAGGCAGGTGCAACTGCTGTGGCTAAAACACTGTCCATAGCCTCGTTATCTGATCCACTGCTGATCAACATCATTACTTTCCTCGAGCAAATATCTAATGAAGTCAGACTAGGAATATTCACTAGCCTTTCCCTCTGGGGAATGTTCTGCATGGTTTCTCACATGCAGTATAAACTAACCCACTTTTCTTACCTGTGTTTCACACCTTGTCTCGGTGTTTTTTCAGTTTTTGGACTCCAGTGTTACAGCCATTACAAATATACAACTTGCCTCATTTGGATCTACTTTATTTCTTTCATACTTAAGATACGCTGAAAACATGCCTGGCCTTACAAGATGTACAAGGTCTCTGCATTTTCATAGAAAAGCGAACAGCTTTCTGCACAGTATACGGGTGATAAATTTTTATTAAGCTGCAATAATTTTATCTGATGTGTGCCTTAAATACCGCCTTCTTTTTGATCCATGTCATAGATTACAAAATACATCTATTAGGCCTCAACTAACGTTCCGTACATAATGTACTCCACCTCCGAGTGCCTGGCTGTGCAGGAGCCTCAATGAGGAAAATAAAGTAGTGCATAATGAATTAATACAGTTATGGAACAAGTAGTCCTGTCTTCGATTAAATCGCTACAGAAAGTGATTCAAGAGAAGGATCCTCTGAACAAGCTGCCTAGAAAAGCAGGCTAGCCTTGAATGTGGGACGGTGCACTCTTTAGCTGGCAGCCCATGTGCTGCAACTTGGCTGACTCAGGGTTCGGTACAATCTGTTTCAGCTCACCTTGTTGCCAAAGATGAGGAACTACATGATTTGTAGTTTATTTTTTATTCAGGGAAACTGATACAGCGCTCTTTTGAAACCTCTGCCTCCCACACATCTTTGCTTCTGGAAACATACCCCATTCTGGTAGTTCTCAGAAGCAAATTTGGCATTCTGAATTAAGGCGAAGGAAACCATAGTGATCTGCTTATCGTAAAGACCAAATAAGGGATTCAAGCGTATGAGTCAAACAGTCTCTAATCAGTTAATGAAACCATGTGCCTTAATGAGAAAAACAGCCACCCCAAGTCAGGCTAGTAGTCCTATAATTAAAATATTTAATTATACATTTACTGTTAATTGGCATTGAGTAAATGAATATTAACAGAAGCTGGTTAATATGATAGAAATGAAAATTTAGGTATCTGATTTTTTAAAATGAGTACCTTTTTGCCATAAATTAAACAGAGTTAACACTGAGGTAAACCGAGCCTGACTCCCAGGGACAGTACCAGCTATCTGATCGCTGACTGCACAGAGCCACGAACATGCAAGCACAAGCTAATACTCATTACAAACCAGACCAACAGCAGACTGCTTGCATCTTCTCATGGGCAAGTATGAAGAGCAAGGAGAAAGCAGAGATTGGAAATAAGAACTTTCAGATTCAGTCCTGCATGCATTTACCTCCAGATCATGTTGCTTTCCACAATACTGACACGAGCAACACAGGACGCAAAATACATCTTCTAGCACCTGGAATCTTGCAACATTAAACTTAGAGATCTGACAGCAAACGGAAATTGGCATGCATAGCTTTACCACATGGACTGCAGGAAAAAAAAATCTGTGGTAACAGGGTGGAGTGCTGCAACTAGGCTCAGAGTGATTTCACAGTGTGAACTTTGAAACAATCAAAAATGGCTATGAGAATGGGATCCTTTCAGCTGCTTACTGACAGTGGCTTGCCTTAGAAGGATGGTTCATGCAACAAGAATTACTTCTTCCTTTGCTTTTACGAAAAATTGCATTTTAGCATTATACCTGAATCAACAAATACCCACTTTGAGGGAAAAAAAATAAAAAATGCTTTCCTTTTATCTGCAGGTGTCAAAAATCATAAAACTTTTGTGCAAAAATTAAAAAACCAATAGAGATGAGAAAACTCCAGAATTTCACAAAGAAATTTCTCAGCAGAGTAACTGCCACTGACAATCTCCCATTGCAATTTCAATTCAGATTTCTTCTAATCTGTATCTTATGATGGAGATTCTTCTAACTGTGGTGACTATCAAACTCCCATTTGAAATGAGGGTACAAAGTAATGCAGCAGAGCAAGATTATCTGGAAACAATGAGTAGTGTTCTTAAAAATTTTGTATGTCTTGGCAGAAACGTTTGTTCCTCACTGTCCCATTACTCAAGTCCCCCCCTCAGAAAAGCTGAATCACACTTCTCCTGCCATGGAGCAGTTTGCATGGACATAGCGGAGGGAAAGGGAAAAGAAGGGAAAAGAAGGGAAAAGAAGGGAAAAGAAGGGAAAAGAAGGGAAAAGAAGGGAAAAGAAGGGAAAAGAAGGGAAAAGAAGGGAAAAGAAGGGAAAAGAAGGGAAAAGAAGGGAAAAGAAGGGAAAAGAAGGGAAAAGAAGGGAAAAGAAAAGGGAAAAGAAAAGGGAAAAGAAAAGGGAAAAGAAAAGGGAAAAAAGAAAGGAAAAGGGAAAAAAAGAAAGGAAAAGGGAAAAAAAGAAAGGAAAAGGGAAAAAAGAAGGGAAAAGGGAAAAAAAGAAAGAAGGGAAAAGGGAAAAAAGAAAGAAGGGAAAAGGGAAAAAAGAAAGAAGGGAAAAGGGAAAAAAGAAAGAAGGGAAAAGGGAAAAAAGAAGGGAAAAGGGAAGGAAGCCCTCCTTTGCTGCTGCCTGCTTGAAGAATGAGATGAATCTGTTAAACCTCTGGTCTGATGACAGCTTTTGAGGCATTCAGGTTTTCTTCTTTTCATAAAGAACCCATCCCACTGAGACTGATATTTACGATCTCAGTTGCCTGTGCAAACACCAGTAAGTGCAATAGTTAATGAACCCTCAAACATCCCTGCCATCTCCTCAAACTGTTTTAAAAGGAGCTTGCACTGATAAAACTTTCTTCTTATACAGTCACAGACAATATCTACATAACAGGGATTAAATAAAATTTAAGCAATATCTTGATGCCAGTTTCTAGGTTTGTGTTGTTTTGGGTTTTTTCCCCTTCATTATTCTATTTATAAATGAGGGATTACTTAATTCCCTGGAATGTTGACTATGCATTAGAAATTTCATCGAGAGGAAATGGCTGCTTTATAAAACTTTTCTACCACATTTACCAGAATCATAATTTCAAATCATCTCCTCTACTTTAAATGAACCTAAAATTAACATAGTTGTTCCAAAACTCATTTGCTAGTTGACTATTAAGAAAGAGACAGAAATTCAAGATTAACATCCTATGAGCCAAGTTTGACAGCTGTGACCATCTCAGTTCCTCCCTTTTGCTGTATAAAGCTCATTTTGAAAGTCTGAAGTTCTAAGTGAGATGCATATCTCTTCCTAGCACAATTATGACTGTATCTCAAAGCTGCAGCAGAAAGCTGAGCAGGCACCTCTTTGGAAACACTCATGCTCATCAGAAATTAATTTCTTTTCTGAATTCAACTCAATTTTTCTTAAAACACAACAGACAGTTTCAAAAATTCTTACATAAACCCTTTGGTAACATTTAACCACGCAGTCTCTCTAGAGTCACTGCAGTGCCCTTAGCATTACCATTTCACTGATATTATTTTTCCCTTTCCATAGAGTTTTAGAATAATTGCACTAAAACTCATTGTACCTATACAATGGGGAGTGGGGAGACTGCATAGGAAGAGTCCATATAGAACTCAAGTCCCATCAGCTGCTTCTTTGCCTCAGTGTGAAATCACTCTGGAGACTATAAATAACCCCCACAGGGGTAGCATTAGAGAAGTTCTTATTTCTCACCAATTACCACAGCCATTTGACAGTAGTTATTTCCAGCTCTAATTAGTAAAAACAACCGATCAACAAAAAAAGCCTACAACTTTTAGCCTCCCTGTTTGAGACACATAATTGGAAGAGTTTCTGCAAGACGTTCCAAATGAGAAACATTCCTGATGCGCTTCAACCTCCACCAGCAAAATTCACTTTCCCCCTTCACAACAGAAATTAAGGAAATGGTTTCCATTACAGACAGTGACTTAAAGCACTAGGTTTTTGTTTTATTAATGAACACTAAAAAATGGGGAAAAAAAAGAAATTTTGCACATATATATTGCTTTCAGTGTAAGTGGTATTTTTGAGCTCAACAATAGTATGGCTTAATTTCCCCAAAATGAGAGCTTGGCAACATGCGATGCATGTGTGGTGAGGAAAGAAAAAGAGAATCAAACTCAAGCACTTTGCTAGCACAGTGAGACCAGGCATTTGTGAAACACAAACACCCCAGAGCATCAGAAGACCTGTGTCCCCGGCTATCTGACAGTGTGTCTTACAGCACACGAGCACAGGGCTGTACTTAAGCAAATTTGCTTCATAACTGCACAGGGCCTTGGCCAAGCAAACAAAACTGACACAGCCTGGGGGCTCCAGCTAACTTGAACTGGGACAACCCCAAATACAGGCAAGGCAAGAAAGCAACCTGACCTGATGCAGAGGGGCTGCCAGCCACAACCTACAGGTTACTTCAGAGGGACACCGCTGTGCGTTGTGTCACATGGGCACCCCCTCCAAGTATTACTATATTTATTTTCATAAAACTTGCCCATGAGAGATGAGTGTGTTTGAGACCCTGACACCTTTGTGAAATGTGGTTAAAATAAAACAAGAGATTCAGAAGTTATTATGGGACAAACTAGGGGGGCGTTATTCCCTTAGGAAACCACACAGCTACTGCTCCCCACGCCCTGTTCACATATATCAACACAATTTGTGTTTCTTACCAAACTCCAGAACTTAACACTGATTAAAATTGTATATATATGTAGATGTGTGTGTGAATGAGTATCAATGCATGTTTTTTTCACTGAAAGGGTTGTCAGGCATTGGAACAGGCTGTGCAGGGAGGTGGCTGAGTCTCCATCCCTGGATGTGTTTAAAAGCTGTATAGATGCAGCGCTTGGGGATATGGTTTAGTGGTGGACTTGGTAAAGTTAATGGTTGGACTCAATGCACTTAGAGGTCTTTTCCAGCCTAGATGGTACTATGATTCTGTATTATTGATGACATACGATTTCAGAAGAACAGAAAAATGTGGGAGCATAACCATACAGAACCATGTAATTTTAGTAACGTTCCACTTAAAAATAAGAAAACAGGTTTTTTACTGTAGAGGGACCTGATGCTGGCCCAGGGCGGGTTGTGGAGGCCCCATCCTCAGAGGTGCTCTAAACATGACTGGACACGGCACCCAGCCTAATCTAGGTGACCCTGCTCTGAAGAAGTTTGGCAGACTCCACGGGCCCCTTCCACCCTCAGCCATGCTGCAATTCTGAGCTGCTTGGATGGGAAAACTTAAAAGAAGAGTACATATAAACACACTAATTTCTTCCTGCCTCTCACATTTTTTGTTTTCCTCCAAAGCTGTATTGTCAGTACTATCATCCATTAAAAAGGAAGTGCACTGTACTGCAGTGTGACTTAATGAGGCTATTAACGACCATCTCTAACGAAACGGAAGAGATTGATCTAGTGCCAGTAACTCAGATGATTGAAATGCACGTTGAGAATTGTATGACAAATAGTGAACTCCATCGGCTACTTCGTGCATCTTAGCCAAGTTACAATTATAAAAAGTGTGAAAATGTCTATTATCCTTCTTGTCAATAAATGTCATAATTGTTACATGAATTGAAAAGCTAATTAGCCTTCATTTCATATTTAGACTCCTATACTGTTTTGTAGTTAAATTCTTGCAGTACTGCCCCCTATACTCTCTGAAGTCAGCATGTCTTTAGTTAATGGAAATGTTCATGCATCTCAAACATTTTTACTTCTACACTCAATTGATTTAAACAAGTATGCATAATGTATTCAGGCACCTGTACTGTACAGTTCCTTTGATGGATTGACTTTGGGCATTTCAATTACTTGAAACATTTCCTAAGGCAACTGCCACCCCTGCTGCGACTGACTGAAAGAAGGACCTTGTTTATTTGGAAAACTAGGCGAATGAGGTTCCTTTCCCAAATTACACCAACAGGTAAAACCTCTGGAGCCCACAAAAACAGATGCGTTTGTGAAAAAGAGAACAGGTTGGAAAGCTCTGCTGATCACCTGGCCTGGTGCTTTCTGTCCATCTCCTGCTACAAGGGTAAACAACTGAAGAATGTGTTTAAAAACAGCTGCTGACAGCAAAATCATACAGGGATAGAGTGCAAGGGTGTGCATGCGTGAGATTGAATTCCTTTTGTCTGGATTACTGGGGACAACTTAGGCAGTGTAGAAGGATGTCAAGGGAAGCTGGTTTGGTTCTTTTTAATAGCCGGCAAACATCACTACAAGCCCTTCTTATACTCAGTCTGTTATAAAGAACAAACCTTGAAAAGGCCAGAAGAAAAAAAAGGCCACCATGCTAAACTCACTAGCTTTCAAAAAAATACTTTAAAGGCATCTGTTTGAACTTGTTTTCTCATTATTAAATTGTGTATTTTAGCAGCATAGGGTTAGGGTTGGGAGAAGGACAAAGGCAGATTCTGGTGACAGTTAGAAGTTGGAGAACAAGTGATGTTGTAAGTGGCCTGAATAATGAGAGCGGGATTATTAAGCGAAGGAATAATGCCCAAATACAGATAGCTAAATGGAAGAACAGAAACACAAGAAGGAAGAAAAAAGCTGTAACAAGGGAATATGTACGATGAAAAAGTTATGAAGGCAAATCATGAACAACATCCTGGTCATTTCACAGCACCCACAGACTACTTGCTAGTATTCAATAAACTTACACTGGTTCTGATAGAATGGGAAATTCCAAAGCATTCAACAATATCATGCTGGTTTTGCTGACATTAGTAAGAGTCCTCTTATGCTTTGTGAAATTCCCTAATACTAGATTAACAAGAACAGATAATGCCATAAATATTGCCTATTTGCTAGGCAGCTCAAGAGTGCATAAATAAGCAGTGCTGCTGTGCTTCAAAATCCTAGCAGTTTACTCCAGCTATGTCCTCATCAATCACATGGTATATAGTAGTCGGGATGGTAATTCTTCAAACTAATAGCCTAAAACCAGTTCCATATAGAAACTATTTGCTCTGTTATTTTTCATTCATACACTGAGTTTTTCTTAGTGAGCCCTTCCCCCTCATTGGTGTAATGAGGGTTTTTCCAAGGCTAAGTCACAGATTCAGAAGAGGAATTGTAAAGAACTCTCGCCTGCTAGCAGTGAAAAAAAATATATTTTCAATATTTATCTTTCAAGAAACTTATTTGTCATTAACTGCTAAACTTCAGTGATGCCATTAACAACAGAAATCTTGCTATGAAAGACTATAATTCCAAGGACTGTAACTGATTAATGTTAAGGAAAAAAACTAAGAGCTCTTGTATTTTGATAAAAATTTTACTGAATGTTATTAAGAGTAGGTTCTGAAACCTACAGCTAATCTATCTTCAAAATACATTTGGGTTTGATTCAGTTATTCTAAATAAAGCTTAAAATTCATTTTGATTGTGTTACTTTTTCTAGCAATTTTTGTGGGGAAAAACCAACCAGTCCTGGCATAGAAGACGATTTCCGTACTCCTGACTGCTGCCTACAATACCTTAGAAGCCAGGCTGGTTTACTATGTAGTTCTTTCTGTTTTGAAAGGAAATATATGGGCTGTATCTACACTAACCTGAATCAAAGACCAGATCAGAACAGATCATTGAAGCTCAGAGGATGTAACCATACGTGCACAGGCTTGTATTTTAACTCTAGCTCTTTTTCAACCTCTTTGCCCAAAGATATTGGTCTCATTAGTTATTCCCTGAAGGTTATGTTATGGAAAATAATTTGGAACAGGAAAAAGAGGTAACTTTGTTCGAGTGGCAATTCAGTGACCATACAAGAACTTAAAAAACTCTCACGCTGTAGGAAGATGCATTTTTCCCCTGTGTAGGCTAAGACTTGAGCATACTTACAGGACACTTTAAATTACTTTCATATATTTGTAAGTTCCTTATGAAAATTAATATCTAACTGAAAAATAGTGAAAACTTGTACTTAAAAGCTGTCTGATGCTCACCAAAACACTTAGTAAGAATAGAGCCTTTCACCAACAGTCAGTTGAAGCCTTTGGGGCACTGCCCTCACATACGTCAGAAACATGATCATGGATTAGCTCCCTCCATGTTATATGAGTTTTAAATTAAGATAGTAAAAATGAAATTAAAAGGCAAATATAAGTGGCTACAAGTTTTAAGATATATTTCAGGCAAGTTATCATTTTAAAAAACCTCCAATGCAATAGAATAACAAATTTCAGACTACAAAAATCCGTGTTGCATTTGCTAAAGCACACCAGTAAGAAAGTTGTCTGACCCGTACAGATGAGATCAAGGTGATGACTGCAACACACCAAGGTAAAATCAGTTCAATTCTTCAGGCTGACTGGAGCAGTGTTCCTCACAAGATTTTGAAGTTAACGATCTCAACTACTCTTTGTGACACTCTCCCTGTTGTTTTGCTATTTGGCAAATATATACCTGTCCAGTATATATTCATTTTTAGGAAGGGGTTGTAGCTGGGAAATGCAAGTCATGTAATTTCCCTAAGACTTTAAGAATTTCATCAACCAGACTGATAACCACCATTCAGACCATAGAGAGAGAGTGGTGAGAAAGTGGTAAGGGCAGCAGCACACTTTTTTTTCAGGACAGGAGAGTATCTTATTTACCAAAGCCCACTCTGCTTATCCTGCTCACAGCCACTGAGAACCCTGCTGCAAGGACCATTCTCCCAGCTCATTGCTTTGCACTGACCATCACAAACCTCCCACCTTTCCAAGAGGCTCTGTCCTGCCTCTTTTCTGCAACACTTGCATCACTAAACACCCGCCTCTACTTCTAGAGCTTACCTTCCTCAGCCCTCATTAAGTGCTATGAATTCTATTGAGGTTTGAGTAAGTACCTTTAAATACTTAGATCATACTTCTTTTCTGTTTAGTGTTATTGAAAAATTTAGGTTGGAGGGGATTTCTGGGGATTACTCAGTTTAGCCTCCTGTCTGATGCACAGTAAACATTAAAGACAGATCAGGTTGTTCAGGGTCTGGTCCAGTCCACGTTCAAAAATTTTCAAGGACTAAGATTTTGCAGCCTCTGTGAGTACCTGTTCCAGTGCCAACTAGAGGGGAAAAATCTTCCCCCAGTTAGACTCTTCCCAGCACAGCTAATCCAGAGACAGTGTTTACTATTCTCTTATCATCTGGTACTAACATTAATTTGACACTCAAAATGATTTTCCTACTGGCTTCAAGGCAATGTGAACTCCTCTAAAGAGAGAATATTGTCTCTTGACTTACACACATTTTGCTCAAAGTTGTTCATCCTACTTGGAACGTGGTCTTACTCATAATGGAAATGAACCAGAAGAAAGAGTTGAATCAAAAGCAGCAAGAAGAGAGAGGAATGGATGTAGAAGTAATAAAAAAAAAAAGTCAGTAACAGGTTATTTGATCAAGTAATACCTGAACAGCACAAAGGCTAACAGACAATGAATTTGGGTGCTTTGAGAGGATAAATAAAAGTAGGAGGGGGAACAGTTTTAAGTACCCAATGAACATTCTCCATTAGGATGCTGGACTTGAAAACTTACACTCTGAATGAACTGACAACATGGAACTGATCTCAGATAGTTGGGAGAATTATGAGCTACACAGAGGTGTGTGTTTCAGCATCTGCTGGAATTTTATACAGGCCAGGAGACCCTTATTCCCATCCACACTGTCATTTTGATCATTATTTTTTAATTCTATTGTACTGGGGTATTTTTTTCTCCTCACAATAGAGGGTAAGCTCATTTCTCATAACCTGTGCACCCCTGTATAACCAAAATCTCCTTATACTGGCATACATCTCTGCCACTCACACTAACATACACCAAATCCCACATTGAGGTAGAGGTAACTAATGACAAAAACACACTGACAAACCACACAACGGGAAAGCAGAAGCCTCTGTTTCTGACATCCTCCTGCTGGCTTTAGAAAGCACGCACTAGTAACATGGAGATCATATGCAACTGCATTCCATGCTCCTAAGAGAATTAATCCAAGTTAGTACAATTTTGGGGAATACAATGCTATAAAAAGGGGAAACATTAGTAAGCTAGTAAATTGTCATATTCATCTATCTATCTTATGTCATTAACAGTAATTTTATTAATGCCTGCCATCCTTTCTTGAATGACTTCAATAAATTGATTACAAAAAGGAGTTAATCTTAAATAGGAATTACAAGCACATTTTACAGACAACATTTTGAAGATGTTTATAAGTATTTCTACAGCATATGGCTGAACATAGCCCCAAAATAGGGTTTCCACAGTCACATTACATTTTTTGTCCTTTTGGCCACTTTAACTACCGGTCTCCCTCACTTCATGGACAACACAAAGGAAAGGGACCTGGGCTGGGAACCAGCATGTGTGAAAGTTAATTTCAAAGAAATACTGACTATGAAAAGGATGGATTTCCATTTATCTCAGTTTAGTGTACTTTAACACAAGCAGATGTGAGTCCTACTATCATAAGAAGATAGAAAAACAATCTATTTATTCTATCCTGGCTTTACTGAATAGGTAAGGATAGGAGTCACATGCTGTCATGCTGCTGCACACCTTTTCTGAATGTTGGGGTTTTTTTCCCCACGACTCTGAAGAAAATTCTCTTCAGAAGTAAACAGCATGAGTGACTAATGGATGAACTATGAAGATGCTTGCAAAACTTTTCTTTAGATTAAAGCAAGCACAGGCTAAATTTCAAGGTACTTTCTTTCACTATGACCTACTAAAGAGATGATTTAGATGTCTAGAACAGAAATGTGCTAGGCTGTGATAGATAAAAGATCAAGAAAGACTTTTTTGTGAATATTACCAATTATTGTGTGATAACAAGCTCTTTAAAACCTTCCCAGGAACAGCTGAAGTTTTAGTAACTCAGAGGCAAGGATCATCACAGCTATAGCTGACTTCTAACAAACTTTATGATATATTAACCCTAAACCTGTCTCTTTAGGTTCTCCAACCACACTGGTTATAACACATTTAGCCTAAAATGCATGGGATGCATTTGGTGTAAAAGACAGTAAAAGACAGGTGACCACATCCACTATTTTTAATGAATGAGGGTAATTCTGTGAAGTTGAACAGGGTGATAGTGAAAATAAATCCTACAATTGCAGCAAGTCTGCAGACATATTTGCAGATATGACTACTATGATCCTTACCATTAGGAGGTTTTTAATCCTCAATAACCGTAACACTTTGAGAAGGCTGGTTCATAACCAGTACTGGCAACTAACACAAATTATATGTGGAAAAAAGCAAGCCTGAGTATCTGTGCTCAAGCTCCTTTGAGCAGGAGAGGAAACCGATCTATCCATCTAGATAGACATGGAAGCACAGAAGAGATAATGCAACACATCACAGAAACAGGCAATAAGATGAGAGAGTAAAAACCCATCAACATGCATCATCTGATCACGGCACAGTGTCATGTCCCGGCCTCTATTAGCTCTTGCTGCATCAGTGCAAGCCCCAGACATTTTATCCTGTTTATAATTGCTGATGAGCAGTAATCAGGCCTCCATGCCTCAGCTCCTGTCCGTTCCACTTCTGTGCTCACCTATTAGGTTATAACTTTTATTTACAGCCTTGCCTGTTGCCTGATGCACTGTTCTACTAATACAGCTGGAAACTGAGCTGGGGAGGGGGCGAGCAAAAAAAAAAGAGAAGAGAGAAACAGTGTCCCTAATGGGCACTATTATTGCCAGGGCTGGGTGATTTATAACGTCGCTCGAAGGCTGTTCTATCATCACTTCCCCGTTGGTGAGAGAGCTCCAAGAAGGTTGGATTTCTAACACAATGCCCTCCAGAAGTCAAACGCTAAAGAACACCTTAAAAGTCCCTTGGAACACCAATGAAAAACATATCTCAAAGTTATTTTAATGTTATAAACCTCCTTCAACAGTATTTTGTGTATTTTTTTTTTCTCATGAGCTTAACACTTCAGAGCAATTAAAAAAAGTAATTGGTGTACTAGGTCTTTTTGTCCTTACACAATACAAAGATTAATAAAAAATGATCATGCAAAAGCAACAATTTCCTGGGTTTGGCTCTGGCTCAAATTTTGTGTACTGCTATTTCTACAACCTGCCCTTCCTAGAACTCAGAAAAGGCTGTTTTCTTGATTATACAGGTTCAGCCTAAAAGCACTTAGATTTCTGGCACTGCTGCAATCAAGCACACACCTTAGCGTAAGAGCATCAATAAACCCAAACTTCAAGAAGGGCCATACACCTACTTAACCACTTTTCTCAAGCAATAGAAGAATAATTTTCATCTCCTAGACTCAAATTTTACATTATAAAAAGCATAAAGCAATGAGACAGAAACTGTAATCTTGTACCATATAAATACCACCACACCCACCGGGGACAGATACCTCATAAAATGTGAGCTATCCGTACACAGAATTATACAAAATATTAAAGATACATACTTCTCACTAAATGCTACTGAGAAATAAAGTACTTAAAACCTCACCAACTTTATGGATAGAATATATGAATTGATTGTATCATTACTGCACTTTATCTGCCTGTTGCTACCACACAATTCAAAATTAACTGAGTGCACTCCCACAGTTCCACTGATTTTTTTTTTTCCTGGTTTCTTTAAGCTGCATGAAAATGTTTCCAAATCTGGCTGTTTGCAATTGTGTATTAAATCATCATGAAAGCTGTACAGCAGAAAAAGAAGAGCAGTGTGCCATTTGGTACTGCACTTTCATGACACGGACACCCAATGTAAACATATGGGAGCTGGATGCCCCGGTGAAGAGAGTAAGCGTCACAGTATCTGCCACCAGTCAGAGCAGTACCTGACCATTAAGAAACAAATAAAAATACTTAAGAAGCTATACATTAAGCCACACAGTCCCATCTTTGTTCGTACAAAATCTTCAGACCACTAGCTCTCAAAACCCTTTGAGGCATCATCTAAACTAATGATTGCAAGGCATTATTAATTCTTTTCTTTGTAATCCTTGTCCTATGGGCACACTTTGGAACAGAAATACCTTTTTGCAACAATGATGACTCTGCTGAACACAAGGAGGAAAAACCTCACTAATCTGGTGGTATAATACAGTTTATCCCAACAGCTCCTCCAGCGTGAAAGTTGAAAAGGTATAACCAACAGGGGGTAAAAACTCTTTCTAAATTTTTTAAGAGGACTCTTCTTGTGTCTTGGCAGATTTACTGTTTTGATCTTTCTTCAGTGGTTACAGTAATGCTAATAAAATATGAAAAGTTTATGTCTTCCTTTATATCCTCCTGATGGGAACCTGCATACAAGACAAGTAGGTCAAATTTCTAATTTTCTGTCTCAAATGTTGATATATGTCAGTCTTTACTGAAAAACTGTGCTTAAAGAAGAAAAAAAATTACACAGATGAATTCCACCACAACATTCTACTTTCAAAGCTCTTCCAAGCAGAAGAAAAGATGACTACGTACAGCAAAGAGGCTTATATGCAATGTGTAGTATTGACAATTAGTGCTCGTATCACTTAAATAGCTTCCTAGGAAGGGGCACTAAGCTGAAGTGAATGCCATGTGAAATATTCACCTACAGAGTCTGTTGCTCATGTCTGAAGATGTCACACTACTTCAAGGCAATATTTTGTAGCCAACTTTTTATTGTCAACTCCTGTATTTATCAGGATCCCCAAATGCAGACTTTGAAAATGCAGTGATTTATTTTAAGAATGAAAGCTGGTTGAAAATTCAAGCTCTGGAGAAGAAAACAGTAACTCCACATAAAACATTTATTAGTGTAAGGGACTACAAACAAAATATGCTGAGCACTGAGCAGATAATGTAAAAAAACCTTGGGGGAAATTTAGGTCATATAAAATCATTAGGTTTAGTTGAGTCAGGATGAAACCTGTAACATCAAATTAAGAACTTCTTAGTTTCTTGCTAAACACACCAAATTAACAACTTACAAGCATGTAGGGACCAAACATTAGCATAAAGCAAAAAGAGAACTACTGAGTAAAGTTAGCTAACCATTTAACGGTGATTTTCCCAACATGTCCAGTACCTTCATCCCCTTATTCTGTGGAGATTTACTGTTGCCATTTGACACTCCAAATAGCAGACTTGCTTGCTTTTTTGCTAATCACAAGCACATTTTTAAAAATGGTGTTCAGTATCTATAGCATCACAGAAAGCTTTTAAATTACCCTGCAATGAAAACTGGAGTTAAACATTACAACAACTAACATATAAAGAAAATACAATTTAGTAATACCATGAGCAAAGATTAGTTTGCCAGGGATATAGTGGCAAACATTCTGTTCTGGTTAAGTACTCCTCCAAGGCTACAAAGGAAAAAGAATCTACAGTCTTCACATTCCGGATAATCTGGATTCAGTATCTTCCAGTGCCAAAATTAGGGAGTTATTTGGCAAACAATACTCACAGCACTGCCACAGATTACCATGCCTTACTTGAAAGGTCTGAACTCGTACCAAGTGAAAGGTAATGTAGCTTCTCATTAACCTTCCTTCACTGCAGATGATCAAGACAACTTGAATCACCAAATATTTACTGCAAACTAACAACATGTATATGTGGAATAACTACAGTTAAACATACAGTAACTTCAAACACTTATTGAAAGACTGACTTCAGAGGAAATTTACTGTGAACTCCTGGAAGAATAACAGCCCTTAATCAACCAGTAACACCCCTCCTTTCTGCACACTCAGTACAGATCAACTGGTACATGAATACAAATATAGTCAAAAAATATTTTCGAAACACAGGCTGCTAGAACACTACCACTGTCTAGATGCCTGCCACTGCCACATCACAGGAGGTTATGGCTTCCCACAGTGGTGCTGGTGAAAAGGATCACATGAGCACTCCTTTGTCCATGCAAAACCAAAGTCAGAAAAAGATCTGAGCCAATGTGCGCAACCTGGCTGCCTGCCTGAATGAGTGCTCGCATGATTTGTTGTGACAGATCTGCTGCAGGAGCCGCAACTTCAGCCTGGCAATGACCTCACGTGTCATTACAAACACTAGCTCTATGAGAGATCATCCATCCATAGCCCTCATGGAAATATAAAGTCATTGAAAGGACCCAAAGCAGGTAAAATTTAGTCTCAACACAAACATCAGCTGTCTATACTTCACCTTCAAGTCAATATACTGCAAACAGTTTTCTCCTCAATACGTTGCACTTAAAAGAGGGGGTTTCCAGAACACTATAACAATTGTTAAGACTTAAATCAAATTGATTAATCCTGTGTGTCTTATGTTTACAAAGATTAACTGAAAACATATTATATTCATGGAATTACATTTAACAGGACTCTGAAGTGAACCATCTGCCATACAAATCCTTTCCTCTCTGTATATATTCTGACAGCAAAGTAACAAAACTCATTTTCATTTGCCTGATATAATTATTGCTCTTCACTACTGAACTGTAACCACACAGCTACATATGATGCAAAATCAAATGCCCACAAAACACATACCTGAGTCACAAGATCTTTTGGTTGGTGTGGTTAACGAGGCATGAGCTGTACCTGTGCATGGCCCACCTGGAAACAGAGAAGATCATATGTCTCAAAATACCACCATCTGTATTTTACATTTACAACTACATTAAGATTATATTTAGGAATATAAACCACTGAGGAGCACTTCTCTTTTGAAAGCACATATAGAAGTAGTCTACTGTTCTCAGCAATTCTTCCCCAGACAAATATGAGTCTGTCTTACGCTGGAAAAATAGATAAGAAGTTTGGACAAAAAGAGAAGTTAGGTTATACTTTTTATTTCAAGATGTGGTTTTAGGAAAATACAGACTGCAATTGCATTTTCTCCAGCATTGACAAAGGCACCATTTATGTCAGAACTAAGCTAGAAATGTATCTAACCCACACGTAACAGAAAGGACGAAGTGACCACTTCTCTGATGTCAAGAGAAACCTTGTCAATGACTCCAGTGAGTTAACTTTGTCTACTGTTTTCATTACATTTTTAAAGTGTGGCACAAGCATATGCTAACAAACTCTTTCCACATTTAAGGTTTTTCTGTTGAACTCTGGACTTCTGCCCACTCATCTGGTATCTGCTTGGTAGGAAACTGCTCTCTGGCTTTTTTCTTAACATGCATCATCACTGAAGAGTTCTCCAAAGATCTTGTTAAAATAGCAACCAATCGAGTGTAGTGAAGCCAAGACAAATTGACAGTAGCATTACCAGTGGTAATAACACATCATAGCTTTGATAATTGGATATTATAAATTGGATGATGCTGGAGAGCCTGAAATTAAGTTAGATCTAGTAGAGTTTGGCTATTAAAATACCAATAATCCAGTCTGCACTGGACTGTTGGCGATGCAGTAGTACCATGCTGGCAGTCGAACAGAGCTTAGTATGACAGGACAACTTAATGTAAATCTTTATGCCCAGAAAAATGGTTTTGCCCCTTTTTCATTTTTGGTCTTTACATATCTGGGAAGCAGCACTGTGGCTTTGACAATGTTTTTCTGTTTTTCTGTTTTCAAATATTTTCATGTCTAGCCTGGTAGTAAACTGTTTCATCTTGCTCCACTCTGAGATGCTCCCCCTTCAAGTTTTTCTTTCATTTCTATTTTTTAAGAAGTATCAGGTCTTGGTTAACTTTGTCTACCCTGTAAAACTCATAGCACTGTAAGACTAAAAATAAACAAATAAATAAATAAGAAAAGAAACTTTAGCAATTTGGAGGGAAAGATGTGAGAGAATTATTTCAGCACATTTGATTTCAATGAAATTCACTTGGCAGCAAAGATATCACAAGTTTTACACTTTCAGTTTTCCAGAGAACTGATAAACTTCTTGAGTTTTCTCCCGAAAAGCACCTCTGGACATAGACCATTTCACAACCACCCAACAGGTAATCTTTAAAGGAGTAGTTACAAAGGCCAATGAGCCAGCCCGGCCTGAAAGCAAACACTGAGGCAACACATTAGGGCCTGGCCTGAGGTTAAGCTAAGTGACCATGACAGGAAAGAAGCTACTGCACATGGTAGGCAGCATCATAAGCAGCTGGCAGAAGCTACAGTGTTGTGATGGATGGTTGGATTTTACAGATGCCTGAGAAATGACTGAACTCCATAGGTATGTGGAGAGGATTTCTGTGCAGGTGTCACATCTGCATATGAGAAGAGCTAGCTAGGCTTGCTTTTACACTGAGCATGACTGCGAGGCATGGGGTGGATGCCTTCCCTGGCCAACAGGAAAGAATCCCAGAGGGAGGGATGTATCAAGCATCCTGGTATCGCCATACTGGTGACCTTCTCCAGGTCTGAGAGCACTGGCAAGCAACAACCACTTTGCAACAGCCAGAAATGGTCAAGTAAGCTCAAAAATTTTTTACAATGTATAGTTTTCAACTTTAGAATGTTAAAAATATAAATATCACCTTGATCTAAGTCAGTATTGCAAAAGGTTCAAAATATGACTAGTCTAGGGTTTGGTGCATCTGGGAAGAAAATCAATACTGTGACAAAACCCTTGTGAAATTTTCTACTGAAACCTTTTGGATATCCAAAAAATTGCACAAGTATGTTAAGTCAGTCTCAGCTTTCCAAGACCAAGTATATAGTATTTGGCTTCAATATGCAATTTGCGTGAACAACATATACAACAGGGTATGGAATATGAGCCACCTGCCCTAGGCAGACATGTCCCTACTTGTGTAGGGAGGTTGGACCAGATGAACTCTATAGAGGTCCCTTCCAGCCGAGAACATTCTAAGATTCTGTGAATATATCAAAATATATACAACAGGGTATGGAATGTCAGTGAACAGACTTCAGACCACAGCTGCTGCTTAGGATGCAGCAGCTCTTTAAACAATTTTAGTTTAAATAATTCTAGTTACAATCTCCCCGTTTTCACCAAATAGACACTGACGGGCATCATCACCATGGACTATCAAATAAGACTAATCCTTGCAATTATTGTACAGTAAATATTTACACTAGTTGATACTTTAAGTATCCATCTAAATATAAGATCTTTATTTCTCACTCTCTAAAGCAAAATAAATTGGTATGTGTTCTGCATTTTCCTGGGTCAGAGCTTTTATTTAATTTTCCCTCATTAGGTATTACTGTCATATAGCTTTGATTTGTATAATACAGCATTAGAGTTTCAACAAAGAATATCTTGGGATTTGCATGCACATACACCAGTGCCTTATAACCAGAGAAGTCGGCATCTCCTTTACAGCACTGCTCCTGTTTTTGTTCCATCATTAAAAATATCATGCATAATTCAATACTATGTAGTATGGGTTTGACTGTGCAATTCTACATGGAAATCATTAAGTTGAATCTTTTGGTATACATAACAACTAATACAGGCATCTACGTGTTATTTGAAATGGGGCAGTGTATTTCCCACAGCTTTGATAAAAACTCTGCATGAAAGAAAAGGGAAGTCAGGTAAGAGTAGAACACCAGGCTTTCTTGGCTATACACAAAGTTAGGTTTATAACAACACAATTCAGGATACATCTGCATCTTCATTCACAAAAACTAAGTGCTTTCAGGGAATTGAACTTCAGTGTACAGTGAAAGACCACACCTGTCTAGCTTCTAATATGACTCACAGAGATGTAGATTGCTTTTTTTATTTTTCTCAGCACAAGAGATTCAAATGGAACAATAAAGTTACCTTACTACTCTGTATTCAGTTAACTGATTAAACAATAGTTTCTGCTCCTATCTTTTCTCTAGTGTATAGCTGCTGGCATCTGTAACTCCCCTTCTAAACAAAAGCAGCCAATGTCCAGCAATAATGGAATTCCAAGAGAAAATGATTAAATAAATGCAAAAATACTAAAAGCTACTGAAGAAATTAGAAGAATTGTGAGAATCACTGAGTTTGCAAATTCAAATAAAGAATTAAGAAAGGATAATACAAGACCCTTTAAATCTAGCATTATCATACTTTAAAACAAAAGGTCTTGTTAACATAGCTGCTATGTTTTTGGCTTCTGATATCCCTAGCTTTCTGTAACTAACTCTTAACTGTACTCTAAAAAAATCATTCTGGAAAAACAGGTTAAAAAAACCCCAAATAGTTTCTGTTAACTCTTTAAAATAGTAAAATTTTATGCATTACTTCCATTTCTCTCTCTATGTTAATATTGTTATTATTTACTATTATAATTGCCATATGTTTTTATTGACCTCTAGAATGGCTTTCTGCATTGACCACCTCCTTTCCTGAAAGATGGTAACCACAGCCAAGTACCACCTGTTCCACGGACACACCCTGAAAGTCAGGGTAACTTCTTGTTTCCCTTTCCTGAAGTCTTTGCAAAGTGCAGTGACTCCACCCCATCAGAATTTCCTGCGCAGGAGGAAGTGACACACTAGGGTAACCCCCTTTTTGCTCCTTGAGGAAGTGCTCATTTTGAACCCAGAGAGTCAGGTGTATTCAAACAGCACTTAGAAGCACTTACTGAGAAGAGGAAGAGATGAAGAATGGAGTGAAACCAAACTTGTACAAGAGTACAAAGCCCAAGATTACAATAACACACTGAAACAAAGTGCAAGCCAGATAATGAACAAACACAGAAAATGAGTGAAGGAGCCTGAAGCTCATTAACACTTGATTGATTCCTATGACATAAACACACCAAAATGCTACTTTGGGTTCCAGTACTGTGATGGCTTCTTCCCAGAAAAAGCACACCACTTCCCTGCATGCCACGGGCTGGAAGACGGTAACAAGCAAGAGCGGAATTCTCTTGGACAGCAGTGTTGTAGCCAGGACAGGGAGAATTTCATGGCTGTTTGCAAGACAGGAAAGAATCCACGTTTGGAAGTCTGTCCAAACCAGTGATCTAGCTGTGCATCTCCTGAATTGGTAGAGACATAATCTAATTAATCTACACAATTGAGTTTGAAAACAGTCATTGATTACAAACACCAACACGTAAACAAACGGGAACATAAATCTCTAAATTCAGTTGCACAGACAGAATACACTCTCTTTTAAGGAAGAAAAAAAAACAAACAAACCAACAAAACAACACAAAGACCTTTACAGCACTTAAGACTGCTTATTTGCTGCAGAATGGGAAGATGCACGATAACTTAAGTGATGTCATTACTAAACAGGTAAGATTACATCACATACAAAAACATACTTAAGAAGAAAAATCTAGTTTTACAAATCTGCCATTATTTACTTCTGTGGATTTTTATCTACAGGCAGCTTTTACAGAACAAAGTGAAATCTGGACTACCTTGCTATTGCTGAACAGCTGGTAAATGTAACAACTATAATGAATTTAACAGAGCTGGGATTCAGGTATCACTTTCTCCCCTGCTATTGTCTCACTCCTTTACCTGCTTTTTTTCATTTCCTCATTTGTAAAATAGATATATTTTCCTACTTTATAGGTGTAAATTGAAGAGTAAAAAAAAGTGGTGTTGAAGCTTGCAGTTAAATTCTATTTTTATAAGTAGTTTTTATGTAACTTTGATAGCTGTGCAGCTCTAACCCACATTTTTCTTATGTGACTGTTTGTTTCATGTTCCATGGGGTCCTTTCACTTTAATAAATGGGACTATAGGATACACTGCCTAATCTGCAGTGTGAAGTGACTATAAATCAGATGAAACAATTAACAGTGGTACTATTTCACTGGTCTTCATTATGTTTCAAAATTACCATGCCATAGATGAGGAAAGAAGGATTCATTTCATAAATCTATGTGCCAGATCTTTCTTAAGATGTTAGAAAACACAGAGATGTGCAAATGAAACTTGGGACTGTATGGATTAGATTGAAACTTCCAGAAAGATTTTCATGCCATGAAAAGATGCTGATGGTGACACTTCTACTACTTTTTTGTTCAAATTTCCAACTGCCTCTATGTTCTCTGCTGGCACCTAATGCTAGTGACATTTCTCAAAAAAGAGCTCAAATAACCCACAGCTCAATATGGTTTTATATCCAAAAGCATTCTTGCAAATTCCCAGTGAAAAGTGTTTGAATCAGTACTAAAAAAAGTATTTTGTGATGCATGTTCAAGAAAATCCAGTTTGATGATAACCCAAATGACAAACTGAATTACTGTTCATTTTAACATTAAAAACAGCACTAAAAGGCTATTTGTACACAGCATTTAATGAAAACAGATATAAAACACCTTTTACTATTATCTAACTTAAATGTCCTGAGAAAATAGCTAATTCTTCTTATTCTGTAGTATAGAAATTCAAAAATGTCTGTAATATCAAAAAAAAAAAAACAGGTGCATAGTCTATATTAGAGCTCTGTCCCCCCTTGTTCTAATACAAGATACACAAAATTGAGTACAAGAAGAAAGACGACAGGACAACCTTGTAAGTCGATAAGGAAAATTAGAATTATTCATCATCACCTTCACCTATCTACAGCTTTCTCTGTTATGTCTGGGTAAAAGTTTAATTGCAATATTAAATCATGTAGCTCAGATAGGCTAGTTTTGTAGCTCAGCATAATTTTAACAGTTAACTACATTCTTTTGGATGAAAGAAAAATGTACAAATTAGTATCAGAATTAGTATAGAAGCTAACAACAAAGCATATTATTTTCTACAATCACCTGTGACAAACAAGAAAGAAAAAAGGCAGCTAGCTTGGTCTGTTTATACATTTAAGACTTTATAGAAGTAGGTATGTACAGATGTTTCAGAGATGAGCCAGAAAAAGTTCCTCACAGGCAGAACTGGAAAAAAAAAAAAAAAGAAGACAGGATGTAAAAAACCAAACCAAACCAAACCATAGAATTGTTAGGGTTGGAAGGGACCTTAAATATCATCTTGTTCCAGCCCCCCTGACAATGCAGGGACACCTCCTGCTAGAGCAGGTTGCTCAGAGCCCCATCCAGCCTGGTCTTAAAGATCTCCAAGGATGGGGCTTCCACCACCTCTCTGGGCAACCAGAGACTCTCACTGCAATGACAACTGAATACTCAAAGCCTCAGAAAAGAATACAATGGGATAGTGTCCCAGAGCAACTGTCATTTTAAAAGGATATCACAGTAATAACTCAAAATATGAGACATGCTCAAAGCATACATAGGAAAGCTGCCAACACTGCTGACAAACGTGGGCAAAATGCAAAAATTGTGAAGTGTTATACATAGGCAGAAACCATTTGCATAGTGTCATCGAGAATGCTATTCCACAAGAAAAGAAAAATGGTGGGATAGCTCATATGACTGGAATGTTGTCATGGACAGCTATGTACTTTTTAGGAAAGACAGACCAATAAGGTGAGGCGGTGGAGTTGCTCTTGGAATGCTCCTGGAACTAAGCTCTACCCAGGGGGGATGAAGAACACGTTGAAATCTTAAGAGTAATGTGCAACTGTCGTGGGTGTCCACTACAGACCACCAAACCAGGAAGAGGATGTCAATGAGGTCTTTTACAGACAGCTGGAAGTAGCGTCAAGATCACACACACTGATGCTCATGGATGTCTTCAATCACCCTGATAGTTGTTGGAAAGGTCACACAGTGAGGCATACTCAGCCAAGAAGGCTCTTGCAGTGCATTGATGATAACTTTCTGATGCAGGCAGGGAGTGGAAGAGCCAATGTGAAGAGGTGTGCTGCTGGACCTTGCATTAACAAACAGTGAAGGTCTGGTCAGGAGT
>VWZY01002645.1:187520-202400 GCA_013399075.1 Chloroceryle aenea | reverse complement strand
TTCTTTGCCACTGCAGCACACTGTTCAGTCATGCTGAGCTTGTTGTCCACAAAGACACCCAGGTCCCTTTCCACAGAGCTGCTCTCCAGCCAGGTGGATCCCAGTCTGAGCTGCATTCCTGGGTTATGTATTTGCCTCCATTGAACTTCATAAGGTCTCTGCTAGCCCACTCCTCCAGTTTGTCCAGGTCTTTCTGAAGGGTGCCTCTCCCTTCTGGAGAGTGCCCCTCCCCAATCATTTTGGTGTCACCTGTAAACTTCATCAGGGTGCTCTTGATTCCAACATCCAAATCACTTATGAAGATATTAAACAGTACTGAGCCCAATATTGATGCCTGGGGGATTCCGCTTGTAATTGGTTGACAATTTGAGAAAGAACCATTTACTATGAGCGCTAATGGTCACACNGCTTGTTGTCCACAAAGACACCCAGGTCCCTTTCCACAGAGCTGCTCTCCAGCCAGGTGGATCCCAGTCTGAGCTGCATTCCTGGGTTATGTATTTGCCTCCATTGAACTTCATAAGGTCTCTGCTAGCCCACTCCTCCAGTTTGTCCAGGTCTTTCTGAAGGGTGCCTCTCCCTTCTGGAGAGTGCCCCTCCCCAATCATTTTGGTGTCACCTGTAAACTTCATCAGGGTGCTCTTGATTCCAACATCCAAATCACTTATGAAGATATTAAACAGTACTGAGCCCAATATTGATGCCTGGGGGATTCCGCTTGTAATTGGTTGACAATTTGAGAAAGAACCATTTACTATGAGCGCTAATGGTCACACATTGGAACACAGGAAGTTCCACCTCAACATCAGGAAAAACGTCTCCACTGTGAAGGCGACATTGCACAGGAACAGGCTGTCCAGACAGGTTGAGAAGTCTCCTTCTCTAGAGACTATCAAAACCTGCCTGGATATGTTCTCTGTGGCCTGCCCTGGGTGATCCTGCTCTGGCAGGAGGGTTGGACTGAATGATCTCCAAAGGTCCCTTCCAATCCCTACCATTCTATGAGGCTATGAAAAAAGAAGAAAAGAAAGGATGCAGCTGTTGATCCATTTTTCATAAGGTTATGGTGAAAGATGACAAAAGATTAGGGGGGTTTATTCCAAAGAGAGAAAAAGTATCATTACTTTTCAGTACTATAGCCTATGAGGCTTTTTACACAGTCATGCTTCAAGAAACTGAAACTCAAAACACCTGACAGGTACAGTAGAATAAAAGCCTCCCTCACCTTTCTGCCACAGATTTTTACAGAAGCCTGGTGCAGCTCTGTCTCAGATGTAGTACACTTTATGTACATAAAGTATCTGCACCAAAATAATCAGGGATATTTCAGTGCTCGCAGCATGAACATAACACATTTCAAAGTATTCTTCAAACTCATCTTCCAAACTTTAAGGGTTTGAGATAAACTAATCATGTTTTAAACACTTAGCTTGACATGCAACAGTTTAAATTCTGAAGTCAAAATTTACAGACATTCAGCCCTGAGGATTCATATTTAAGCATCTAAAATTCAGCACACACAAGAGTTAAGGTGTGGTCAGTGATCACCACCTGTTTTCTGGGCTTCAATCTCCCAGTGTATTTTTTGACATTTACAGCAATATCTCAGATATTTCTGTATCTTCTCATGAAGTCTTCAATGTAGAAATGTAGACTATTTAACTGTTCTAGAAACATCAGATATTCCCTTTGTTCTTTTTCCAAATGTGGTTCTTGCTAATTCAAGGAAGCCAGGAAGACTTAAGCACATAATCAAAATAAAATCATGTCACCAAAGCTAAGAAGTACTGAAATACCAAATCTGATCCAGCTGCCAGAATCAGAGTTGTTCTCACTGACATTTCTCCTGTCACATAACACCACAGTTAGTTTTAAACCTGCACAGCATCAGCTTTAGGTCTACTCATATAGTGACAGAAAAATAATGTGACAGCCCCAAAGAAAGCAGTGAAGGACTGAAACTAAGCAAAATTATTCGATGTACAGTTTGACCTTTTCTTTACCAAAATACATAGAAACTTCCTTAATAAGCTATCTGGTGGCTAGAGGTAGGGAGAGAAGCAGTGGCCCTTGTCAAATCCCATTTTTCTTGCCTTTTAAAAATAAACAAAAGATTGCCTGTACAATAAGAAAAGGCAATCTTTGACAGAGCTACTGGCTTACATGGTTCCTGACACCAAAGAAAATACCATTAGAAGCTCCTAAATGAAGACAGGAAATGAAAGGGAAAAATAGATTAAATAATAGACTAGATGATGAACTTGAACACAGAAGCTTATCTGCACATAAAGCAGCAGAAGGACAAAAGTTAGACTGATTTAACCATCTGTTAAGAAACAGATCATTAAAATCCATGGAAATCTACAGTTAGCAAAGCTATACCAATGTCAGTATGTTTCTTGTTGGCAAAAGTTTAGGAAGTAAGTTCAGAAAACTTACTTCAACTGATGAAATCTGACAATTCTGGATAGAAAAAGGCAACTCAAGTAGGATACCTGGGGAAAGCCCCCATATTTTTACAGTATTTTCCCCCTCCTAAATTGTAACAGCATTTTCTAATTAGTGATAAGTAATACTTCATAAGAACAAAACACATGTGAAGGAAGAAAAAAAAAAAGTTGAGAACCTTGAATCACTGTCTCTGGACATAAATCTTTAACACATTTTTGTTGATTGTAACTATAATACTGAGAAGTACATTTCGTCTAGTGGGGGGAGAGCTATTAATTAGCAAAGCAGCCACTGGAGGAGGTGATTGGTCAGCACAATCTGAGAGTGGCAGGAGATGGAAAATCACCACAACCTGGTTGTGTATATAAGATGCTCAGGAATGTAAATGCAACTCTCAAAACAAATTAAAATGGTAATAAAAAAGGCTGAAATATTTGCATATTGTCAAATTGAACTCCTGCAAAATCTAGTCCACTGAATTTTTCTCCTATAACATTCATCCTGTGTTAAAAAAGGAAATGGCTGCTTAAAAACAGGTACAAAAAACTCTCGCTTTCTTGGACACAAAATGTGAATTTTACCACATGAGATTTCTATGGTTCTCTTTTGTTGTTGTAACACAAACAGAATTTGTTAATTGCCTAAACGACTCACTGCAATTCTGTCCAGTTGGTTTACCCTACGGACTCAAGTACTGTGGCAAATACCCTGATGTGAAACTCTCCTCAAAAGCTTGAAAGGGATGAGAAGGGAGTGGAATGTACCACGAGAATCCTTCCCAAGTACTCAGGTCATTCGACACTTGAATATGTATTACCATAATGGATTCCCAGTGGATTACCACAATTCTGTTCAGAAGAGCACAGAGTTGTACATCATCCCATGGCACTGCAAGAGATCAGTCTCTGAAGAACACAGCTGTAATGGGAGCAGTGCATGTTTTCTGCACCACTTGCTGCAAAATAAATAAATATTGCACAGAAAAAGACACCCTCAACCTAAAATCAAAAAGACATTTAAAGTTTGGGCATTCTTCATTACAGGAAAGAATCTTCCACACTAAGGCCATTATCCATCAGAAAAGCTCCATCTGTGTATAATTATTTCTGATAAATGATATTAAGCTTCATTAAAGTGATAGTGAGGATGTGAGAGAAGGCAGCGCTCAAGCTGTAAATAAATCTCTTCACTGTATTTCACTTAAAATCACCCAGCAGGAAGTCATAAAGAGGTTTTTTTTTTAATAGGTAATATTTTCAAATGCTCTGCAGGCTGTGCTGTTTAATATCCATCATAAACTTGCAGCAATTCAGGATGAAGGACACTGTTTAATTTCCTTCCCTCCTTCCCATCTCTTTAATCACCTTACTACTTATCCCCAGGTCCTTCTCAGCCACAACAGAAACACTTTGTTGTAAGACAATTTAATTCCTAACTGAACAAATTTTCAGAAAACCTGACCCAGTAAGCACTGGAGAAGCAGCCTGTAACACCAAACAGTAGATCCTGGCTAATAAGTCAGCAGAGGTGCTGAAGCCCCTGCCCTTTGAAGGTCTAAACATGTTGCCTAAGCAGAGTGCTTTGCTGAATTCTCTAGGAACATTGTTTTAAGCCCTTGCTTTTACAGCAGACTAAAGGTTTTCCCTGAAGTAGTTCTGGACAGAAGGAAGTTTACTCTTATTACAAGAGCTGGTATTAGAACCTTGCTGGTTTTCTCACAATATTCTCGCATAAAGATGGATAACAGTAACTCAATTTAAGCGTTTTACATAGTCTAATAAACTACCTAATCTAATACCTAGACTAATAAACCCCAAAATGACACTTTGTGCTTTGTCCACAGCCAATCTGCATAAGTAAAAAGAATATATATAAAGTCTACATAACAGTAAACAGAAAAAATACTTCAGCAATGACATCGTCTGTGAATACTTAACACAACTGAAAACAAGTGTAGCACATCAAAGATTTTTTTTTAGCCCTAGTGCTTTGTCAGCATTGTTATTTCCAGCAATTGCCTCAATGTTGAAGAACTGGAGCAGCTCTTGCAGATTTCCTACTAAAAAATACCTTTCTGCAATGTGTACATCTATTTACCAGCCACAATGTAAACTCAGCCTTCTCCACAGAGCTCCTTTACACATTGGAGCTTAAGTTGTAGAATGCAGATTTTAAAACATAATATATTAGACACGGGATGAACTTACAAAGATGTTTAGATTAATTTAAAAGACAACTTTATCTCACCGTGTTTGCTAATCTTTAACATCTCAGCTTACCTTCAGGGAGAATTTTTGCCTGACAGAGTTCAATGAAGAAGATGGGTCATGAAAGACAAGATGTATTACCACATAAACTTACATTTTATGCAGGTAACCTAGCAGCAGTCTAGACAAACATGCATTATAGTCAGTGCTGTGTGCAACTGAAACAATTAAAAACCAAAAGAGTTTAAAGTCAAGTTTCGGAAGGATACTGGTGTTTAACCTAGAATATCTATTACTTTATCGGTAACGTGAGGAGTTTCTCGAAAATGAGAGCACCTCAAAATAACAATTAAACTGTACACTGCAGTTCAAACAGTTATGTATTAGCTAGAAACTCCTGCACACCCTTTTAACTTGTTCTTTGGGTGAAGCCATTAGTCTATTTTGTGAATAACTTCTAATTTTTCCCTTAACCGCAAAACCCAGGCCATTTACTTCCAGAGGGAGTCAGTGAAACATGAGCCTGAGAACAAAGCTCCATGTTTATGCCTCTTTTGCTGTCATTTAGGACTTGTGCACTTACATTCCTCTTTGCTCGGTGAAGTTACATTCAGTTCTGTCAAAAGTTGCTGGTTGGAGTTAGTGGCCTGCGTGGTTAGAGAGGTATTGCTGTTGTCACTGTTTGTTTCTCCAGAGAACAAATCTGACTGGCTGTTGCTTGTGCTGGGAGTAGAGTCATCGTCTGGCTGCTTCTTCTGGAAATCTATTAAAACCAAGATTTCACATGTCATCCCATTTGCTCAATCTAATCCTCCAGTTATATGCAGAAAAGCCCTCCCAGCATAACAGAAATAATGCCAAACCACTGCCAGAAGTATCATCATTCTGATCATTTGGGTATCTCATACAAAACAAAGAGCAGCCTTCAAGTTTTCACTTCAGATTTTAAAGATCTTAAGAGTTATTTGTTTATAAAGAATAACAAACATTTTCAGAACTACACATAGTTGTTGTTTCCCCAGCCATTCAAGCATCCAAAGCTTACCACTGTGTATATCAATATACAGCACACAGCATCATTTTAAAAATAGCTCACACAAAGCAAATCCAAAAGCACAAAGGGGCAAACAGACGTAGAGGGAAGAACTAAGGCATTTAATACAAGCATAAGGAAATGTTAACACTTCTCTAAAAACAATACTTCTCACTGCTATTATATAAAATGCCACCAGTAGCAGTTTTGGCAAAGCTAGTGTGGACAGCTATGGTTCCAGGTTAGTGTGAGGAAGGTGGTACAGGACTCCATCACTTGTTTGATGGGCCTCTGCCTGGGGAGGTTCTGCCTTGCTGTTTCTTTGACTTATTCCTACACTAGTATTAAAAGTTGCTCGTTGATCAACAACAATAGAGCTAGATATGGAAAGTAAATCACTAGAATACATTAAAGCTATATACAGAAGGTTTGGCTTCAAATCTCTCTATTTTTATTTCCTTTGTTTCATTTTTGTCTTTCTGGTCAGCAAGTGCCAAGTTATGCCAAGTCTCCAAAATGCCCATAGTCCAAATTCCACATCTTTGATAGATGTCATCTTTAGTCTTAACCTGCCTCCAAAGCAGATTCAGGTTTGAGGAGAAATAATCTTTTCCTTTTTAAATGCAAATCCACCCTTGAGGGCCTTTTATCAAACCCACAGCCCTCATACCTGATTGATTACAGCATTAGTCTCGATTCATACCAGCTACACTACTGGATTTCAGTCCAGCACAGCTCTGCCACTGGATGCCCAGAGGGAAGAAGCCACCTAGCCAAGTGGATTTTGGTCTGCATAACATCCAGCTACTCTTGCAATGCAAAGACACCTCTTCCTGGTAAAGTAACAGTTGCAGACAAAGTGGATCACCTTGCTGTATGCCCAAATAAACCTTTTTTTTTTTAAAATGACATTAAAAAGGCAGAATTTATTCATACACATACACGCATTTGTAACCAGTTGCTCACTATTATGCCGTGACAGAGGAAAACAGAGCAGTGCATAAATATTTGCAGATGATGATTAGTTAGAAACACAGGTCGCCAACATGGCTTATTGGGATTGGGAAGCATTACAGTCAAACAGTCCTTAAATGCTGATTTAGGATTTAAGTGATTTGCCAGAGAAATTAAGCTGTAAATTCTGCTGTGGAAGAGTCAGCCAGAAGGCCAGCTTGGAGAGGATAAAAGCAAGGGAGGAGGAGGAGGAGGAGGAGGAGGAGAAAGGAGGCATCAAATGGGAAATCATCCACCTCCACAACACAGCTCTGAAAAAAACAGTGGGATACTTTTTGTCAGGGATAAGTTACTGGACCCAGGAAGATGTCCTACTCAGGCCTCAGTTATCAATGAAGTTTCACCCAGGTTGGGCTCCTGGATATTACTGGTGTGTTTATGCAATCACGAAAGGTTCAAGCATTTGGGATTCCATGCCTGCCACAGACAACTGCAGCAATTAGAACTGGAGCAACCAGCCCCAGAAGACACCCCACTCTTCGGGCCTCTACTGAGGCAGTAGCCCTGACAGAAGGGTAGCTCACAGCTGGAGATGTTTTGGGAACCACCAGTCTATAAACAACTAGTGAAGAAAATAAATTAAAATCTCACATTGCCTGCAAAGATAAGGTAGCTACAAAGTGTGCTTTATGTGACACTGCATCCAAGGCAGCACACAGAAGTAAAGCTGTGTTGTGCATAAACATCAGAAGTGGGAGAAACTCCATCTTCAAGGAGAGGAGCAAAAAGAAGGGTTATGCTCAGTACATTATACACTGTGAGCAATCTATAAAATGCTCTAAAAAAAGAAAGTGTAGAGTTACAGAAGCCTGACAGTCCTATAAAGATACCATGTTAAGTACTGGTGCTCCAATGTGTCTCTCCCAAAGCTTAAGAGCATATTGACAAAGGTGGTTTGGTATTGTTTTGGTCCCAGTCATCCGTCCCCGTCGCCCCATGTCCCCCCCCAAAATATATCTGTTTTGCAACCTATTGATAAATTCTTCATCTTCAAAGAGAGCATAAAAGGCTGTCAAAAATGTTCATTCAGTGATGGCATTTTCCAACAAATGTACTAGTGAAACAGTTCAGAGATGTCACACAGCAGCAAAATCCACCACGGCAGCTAAATTCTTTTTGCCTTCATGATTCGAGGACTTTGTGTTCAGAACTTTTACTCAGACTGCAAATCAATTAACTTTCAAAAAAGTCTTAGCCAGCTCAATTGAGTGGAACCTGAGAATGTCTTCCATCCCTGCTTTTTAACCACTTTTTCACTGCAGACAAGTGTACTTGAGAAAAGTGTTGAGACTGCTGATCCCAAGTGCCTGAGACATACGAAATGTGACTGAAGTTGCTCTACTTATACTACAGCACATTAACAGTTGCCTTAGTAATGCGGTGTCAACAGCAATACAGGACCTATTCAGTTAACACAGTTTGTATAATAAATTTGACCTAAATTATCAAGAGATTTGTGAAAAATTGCCCCATGATTTGTCATCCACTATTTACCTGGTACATATCCATATCTAATGACATACTGGATAAGCTGTATTCTATTTCTTCTTTGCATCGGTGGACACCATTTGGCTTCTGTTAAACGTGACTCTCATTAACACGAATAACCCACAGATCACCTTGATCTCCCCACCAAGCAGAATAAAAGCTGGCAACAATTACACGAGAGCTGTGTCTGAATAAATCCAGTTAAGCCATAACTGCTTAACAAATAAAACAAAACAAACCCCCCACACACAACACAGGCAAGACCTTGGCAAGTTTTGAAGGGGAGGCTTTATTCTGATTAAATTCAGAATGTAATTCTGTTGACAGAACAATGACCTCTCCTAATAGTCTCAACAAGGAAAACACAGAAGAATTGGCAAGACATTAATCATCATTTCCAGAAGTTTCTATTTAACTAGAGATGCATGCAAACCACTTTCATTTAAATTATTTTTTTCCTTCATTTTTTTAGTGAGGCTTTCACTATGGTAGCAACCCTAGCAGTTCCAAAATCCTTTTGCTTTGTTGAGTTTAAGGGTTGCACCTGACATCTCAACCAGCTGAGCAGGGGTAGAAAATCTCAGGCAGGGTTCTCATGCACTGGCTGTTAATAGTAAAAGTGTTATTTTTGTTCTGTTAAGTGGGATTTTTTTTTTTTAAACAAAACAATGGCTATGTGTATAGATAGATATGAGACAAACATTTCATATTCTATATATACAATGAATTCAAATAGTTCAGACTGAAAGGCAAGAAGACAGATTTCTTTCCAGACTTTAGAAGACAAGTTCCTTTGCAAGACAATCTTTTGTCCATAAAATAACATTGATAATGAACGCCATTACCTTTACAGCTTCTAATTCTAACCCATAAAACCAGAGATGCCTCACAAAAATCACTTCTTCTACACAGGACTACAGGTCCATCATACATTTGTCCAGTTACTAAGGAGCAACCAAAAAGAGCCTGTCTTCCCAATATGTTCATTTCACCCATTACCTCAGGATCAAACTTAAAAAATATTTGGAATATCCAACCTCTTCCATGATCTAAAATGTTCCTGATTCTGTGACATAAAAAACCCCAATCCCTTAGGCAATTCCAATTCCAGTATTTAAGTCACTTTAGCCATCAATATCCAACAAAATACCTAAGGAAATACTGAGTCCTTGACTTTTGCTTAACTGTAAGGAGTCTGTAACTAAACAGGGAACAACCCTTCAGCTTCTGTTAAGTAACTTCTGTGATTACAATCAGTTGACACAAGGTAAAGGCAAATGCAAGCAATATCAGTGCATTATAAAGCATTTTATTCTGGAAAATACAGGCATGTCAAAATATTACATGAAATGCCTCAGTACTAAGCCAGAGCTTGTTCTTATTTGCACTCGTTTAAGAAATCATCAAATTTATGAAACTCCCAAAGGGTCTTAAACTTAAGCTCTGCTTTTGGCTAATTTTAAGGGTCAAGGTTACAAACACTTACTATTCTCTAGTATCTAACAGATGTTTTCATTAATAAGAAATGGGTTCATTCAAATAAATTATGGATGTTGCAAGAAGCATCAAAGTAAAGAGCATGCTAAGAGGAGAAAATTAGAGTCTTTAAAGTAATTATTTTGGTCGATAATCAGTATAACACTCCTTTATTCTTGAGACTTACAGCTCCCATAACACAGCAGTGTGAACTAGCAAAAAGTTAACTTGGAGACTGTTTGATTCTTACACTGCATTAAATGTGCAATCTGCACATTTTTTATTAGCAGAGCATCTTATTCTTTTACAGAGCATAAATTAATGTGTTAGTGTCACATCAAGTGTCTACTAGTTCATTAGCATCCCAACATACACAATAGACTTTTACCTTACTCAAGTAGACTCAGAAAACAGTTCGGCATTTAAAAGAAAATGCTTTTTTTAAGTACTCTATGGGAAATAAAACAAATATTATGACATTGAAATTGCTACAGTGAAGTATTTACTTTAAGTTATTGCATCTTTTTTTACTTTCCTCACACGCCTGGAGACTCTATTCATATATAACCATGGAATAATACTGGAAGTCTGAAGATTTTATTTACTTATTTATTTGGAAGTCTTCACTTTTTGGAAGTAGATATATGACTGTAATCTAAAGCTCCAATAGTAGACTAGCCATAAAAATCCACCTGATAATGTTGTGTGGTTTTTTTTTCTTTTTGAATATCACTCAGACAGAAAAATGCACTAGTCCACTTGAAGAATAAACACAGACATCCTGCCTTTAAAGGGACACACTGTAGAATTTTCACAAGCATTTGTTTTAGAAGTTATAAAACAGAATCTGAGGTAAGTACTGTAGAAAATTATATTTATGAATATATAAACAATATATACATTTATATCGAAAAATATTTCTTAATACATCCATAACTGAACTGAAAATGAGACTGGAGAGTGTGAAATAACTACCACAGTATATTCTTGTGTGAGCTATTAGCAGAGCTCATCACTTTCACAGGCAAGAACAAAGTGCAGGGAGAATTAACAAACCAAGAAAAATACTGGAAAGATGATCTGCTATACAACTGAACTTTAGAGAGTTGTGAGCACAGGGGGTACAGGGAAGTCATTCAGCTTTAGGGGTTTTATTCATAAATGCAAACTCTTCATTTAATTTTGAAATGAGTTCTCTAATGCTATTATCCTTCATGACTGCTATACTTTTTTAAATGGCAACATGCTACCAAGAGTTTCAAATAATACCATGATTTGGATGTTGCATATACTGAACTTTTAATAGAAATTTCATTTGCTTTTCAGATAGGCAGAAAAATACTAGGAAAAGGGCAAAATAAAATAAAAAATAAAAATATGGACCTGCAACAGTGGTAAAAAGTGAGAACATGACTACAATTACATGTATTTATCATTCAGGAATTCAGATCATGTTATACAAGACTGTCATTTTTGTAAAATTTGTGGGATAGTTAACATGATCAAGTATTTTGAGGTTTAGGGTTCTGGGGGGGTTTTTTGGTTGCTTTGGTTTTGGTGGTTTTTTGTGTGTTTTTTTTTTTTTTTTTTTTTTTTTGTTTTTTTTTTTTTTGTGTTTTTTTTTTTTTTGTTTTGTTTTGTTTTGTTTGTGTTTCTGTTTGTTTTTTGTTTTTCTGGGTTGGTTTGTTTGTTTGATTTCAGGAAATCTGATAGCATCGTGCTTTGAGGTGGTTTTCAGAAAAGACACCCCTTCTAAAAGGGGACATTCTGTAATAGGCTGCCTTTCTCTTAGCTTTCTGAAATGATTTTTCCCCCACAGCTATAGAGGAAGCTCCAGATTTGACTACCAGATTTTGCCTATTATTTAGCAAGAAAATTAATGAATAACTAATAAATAAAGAATAGCAAAACAACAAGCATAACATTATTAAATGGAAAACAAAGTGACCACTCCGTGATCATTAGTGAAAGAGATATTTTATTTTTCAATGATATGTAGAATAGGAACTCATTATGATGAACATCTGCCAAAACAGAAAAACAGTGACACACCACCAGTGGGGTCAGCCTGTCCTGGACTCTTACATGCTGCCAGTGCAAAAGATGGCAATCACAGTAATTTGACCATCTCTAGCAGGAAACAAGAAAAGAAACTTCAGTACCCAAGAGACAGGAAAAGTAAACTGATATAAGGTTATAGAATTAGTCTGGAAATCTAACTGGCTGCAGCTATTTGAAGGATCCATTGGGAACTTAGGGAGAACAATCATTTAATATAATCTGAAGGTAATGCAACAGTGAAGATGTAACAGAATTAAATATAGGAGAGTTAACTCCTGGGGAAAACATCTAAGCAACTGTGATCTACAGAATTTATTCTAAAAGACTGAAAATGTACAACATGAGCATTTTAAACCAGACAAAACTCTAGGAAACACTCAGAACTCTAAGTTTATAATTAAGAGCAGCACACAACCTAAAAAAGCCACAACTCCTTCACTCCCCTGAACTGTAGCCTTTTATCTGGAATTCTTTTGGTACCCCTGTATGGAACTAAAGAAATTAATAATAAATGTTCTATTTCGCAGATGATACATCAAAATTTATGCTCCTAAACATCAAGAAACATTCATTTCAATCTGCAGCAGCAGGCAGTCCTATGAAGTAAACTAATGAAGGAACTTCTTGAGGTGCTTTTGTAGTAAGTGAGAGATCTTGAAAACAGATCTGTTAACTGATAGAAATAGAATTTAATTACCATTCATATTTATTCTTGATACTTACTTCACCAGGCACAGAGGAGCTAATGTTGTTTTAATAAAAGAAATGTTTCAATTAGCTTTTCTTATAGTGAAACTATCTTTTAAGTCACCTTATCATACCCTTTCCAATACCTAGAGAGAACTCTCCAATTTCAAAACGCATGTCTATTATTTTTTAATTAATTCCTTCAGTCTAATTTATATGGTTCCAATTAAAGTGAAAGTTTGCCTATCATAAATAGCCACATTTATAGTTCAAGCATTCCCAAATATTTGACTATATTAAAAATCATCAGGATTTTCACAAGGGATAAAAGGCTTCTATAGTAAATTAAACCTTTCTAGTAGTAACCCACAAATCCCTCCTTGGTTCCCTCTCCCTCATCTCTGGTTAAGGCACCTTAATAACTACCATTACAAAAACTTTCAGTTCATCCCCCAGAATTACTCATTTAGCCCATTCTTTTTCCCAGTCTCCTTTGAACAGTCCAGAAGCAGAGCTAAAGGTCATTCTGGAAGAAAAGGAAGCCCAGGCACTCTTATTTCCTAGCACCACTTCCCCACAGCCAACCCAACTCTTTGAAACGTGGGGCTGTGAGGAAGTATTTTATCACTATTTTTAGGTTTTACTACCAAAGCAATAAACGGTGAAGTGAAGTACAAGGAAAGAGTTTTTTCCAATTCTTGTCAACCTTACTGGAATCGGACACTTTTTGCAACAAATACCTGCCTTTCATATGCCATAGTTAGAGAAAAGTGTGGATAGGAAACTTCCAACTGACAGTCCTTATTTGTGGGGCCAAAAACTTTGCAATGCCTGGAGTTTAGATGAGTTGTTTGTAACTGCAATAATCTACAATATGAAAAAAAAAACCCAGGTCATGTCTTAATGACACAAGTGAGAAAGCTCACTGGAAATTCATCTGACACCTTTGTGCCTTAGCTTCATGCTCCACATTTTATTAACTTCCCAAAGGAGTCCAGGAGCTTAAGAGAGTGGCTGTATTCTCCCACTTACTGTCCCCTCCATCCTATTTTGTAATCACACAGAAATGCAACAGAGCAGCATTCAACTTCGAGGACCAAGGAAAGGAAAGTCAATCATTTTTGAATCTAACAGGTCAAACACAGCAGCTCTCACCAGATGCGGCTGCTGCAAACCACTGCGCTACAGAATCACGTTACATGTAACTCTGACTATGGAATGCAGTGGCTCAGAAACCCAACCCCAATTTAAGCAACTGAATTTCTGCAAACTTGAAATACATAGATTTCTTTTCCAGTCTTTTAGGAACAAATACAAGAATATGCAGATACAAAAAAACACTACATAAAATAAATATTGCTTAGGCCTCTCTATGAGCAACAAAACATGCTAAACTTAATAAAAACTTTTTTTTATTCCTACTTACTAAAAATATCTTCTAGAATATAGTAGAAATGTTGAACGCAAGTCATTGAGAATACACATTTTCATTATTAGCCAATTAATCCTGAAGAAAAGAGCAGGAACACATCTCCAAATTAGAAATCAGTATCAAATGGCTACAAAAATAAGTCATCTAGTGAATTCATATGTAAAGCTTATGGATTTTTTTAACATATTTTCTTGCAAATGCTGACTATTTCAATATTTAGATGTTTCCCTGGTTTCTTTACATTAAAAGACGTGTAGAAAAGGAATGGAAAAACTACTGTCCATGGAATAAGTATTCCTGTCCCACCCAGTGGAAAAGATAAAAGTGAACCGAGGAAGGGTGTATTTATGTAGCAAATACAAGCAAACTTAAAGCATCTCTTGTGATGAAGAAGTGATCCTCCTGCCTGTCAGTGCTTGAGGATCACTGCTGAGACTGGCTAAAACACATGCTTGTCTATGTCTTAATATGAAAATAAAAGAGAAAGTGCAATAAACAAAAACATAAGGAAAAAAAAAAATCTTCCTTTTGCTTCTCGTATGCACAATTTGTGATTTGACCTGATCTGACTTCTTGTGCTACCACTTTCAAGTTACTGGAGAAACACAGCCTTTTGCCAGTGCTGATTCCAGAGCTTTGGGCTGCAAATAGCTGTCATTGGGCATAAAAGATCTGGAATCCCTTAAATGGGAGTCTTTGCTAGCAAAGCATAAATCTATGCATCAAATTAATGATGTGCTGATCTTGAACAATACATTCATTAAATGCTGGTAATACTGGGATCCTGCACCTGAAAACAGGTTCTGTGGCCAGTCCTCCATGTTCCAAATTTTCATTTCTATGAGTTTAAAAGTGTCACAGCCATGGAAATAGGAACCCTACTCACAGAAAAGCCCCAGGTCTTTTACTTTTCATCTAGAGACTTAAAGAAGATTTACAAGGTTTTTCAGATTCTTCTATTAATGACATACAAAAAAAAGCAAAAAAGATTTTGCGTATTCAACCTGGAGGGGGGGGGGGGGGGGTGCCCC
>VWZY01002645.1:161382-172429 GCA_013399075.1 Chloroceryle aenea | reverse complement strand
AGAGAGAGAGAGAGAAAGAAAGAAAGAGAGAGAGAAAGAAAGAAAGAGAGAGAAAGAAAGAAAGAAAGAGAGAGAGAGAAAGAAAGAAAGAGAGAGAGAGAAAGAAAGAAAGAAAGAGAGAGAGAGAAAGAAAGAAAGAGAGAGAGAGAAAGAAAGAAAGAGAGAGAGAGAAAGAAATCAATCTTTCTCTCTTCACGCTGCAGTAATAACCCCTAGCACAAACAGGGCAGGGCTGCTGTTCTGTTATACAAGGTATGGTGTAAACAAAAGAGAACATACAGAAGACAAGACTGAAGAAAGTATATTTGGGATACTACAGGGTACTTTAAACACTGTAATGAATTTACAAGTTCAAAGTCTTCTGTAACACTTCTGTGGGATTCTTTGTGGTCACTGAGATAAAACAGTGTAGTTCCATCATTTATGATCTAGTAGAAAGGGCAATCATCCTGTCAATTAGTACTTTTAAGCAGCTTTCTGTGGCACTGAGAGCATGCTTCTTATTGCAGAGTAATGAAATCTCAAGTCCATGAATACTTTGTGGTAATTCCAATAAGGAAAATGTCAGACTGTCTGTTTTCTGGGATCTGACATTCCCCAACACAGAACACACAATCCTGAAGTGACCTCTAAATCCACTACTCACTCTCTTTGTCCAGACCTTCTCTTTGAACTATTATTACACCAAGAGTTAGAAAAAAAAGTCTATAAACCTCCAAATAATAAAATTATTAAAAAAAAAAAATCATCATTCCCTCAAGTTTTAGAACTATGCAGCATTGTAAGGCTTTCCATCCTTCCTTCTTATATAACAGTAAGGACAAATGGTTTGACATGCTGAAATAATTAAAAGTGTTCCCCTTAGCAAAAATAAACCTCCCATCACTTTTTAAAAGTTACTCTTCAAATACAGTTTATCTAATCTCTAGCTGAGATGATTTTATTCCTCAAACTGAGAAAAAAACACCAACAGAAACAAACCCAAACCTAAACCTACCCCACCCAATTTTCTGCATGAGCCAGAAAGTCTGAAATTTAGTCCAATGCAAAAAAACCCTAAGCAATCAAACGTAACCAAAACAAGATGACTGCATCATTTAAAAATCTTATCTTTAAGAGAAAAACACACAGTTCAGAAGACATTTCCTCTAACAGCTGCAGCACTTTAAGCAGCTCCCCCTCCATGTTCCTCAGCTGTCCTACACCTCGCCTTCGGCTGCGCCAGTGTCACAGTGTGGTGAACCACACCAGAAAACTGGTCTGAACTTGGCAAAAATATAACATTACCTCTCGTCCCAGAGAACTGCTCATACCAGAATGAGCACATTTTTGTTGCTGAAGATAGTATGTCAACACCCTTCACCTTCCCTTCATGCAGCTCAGTCAACTTCCTAACAGAACTTTAGAATAACTTCAGCTTTTGGTATGACAGTCTCAAATAAAACTTTCAATGTACTCTTCATTTCAAAGAAAACCATATGCAACTGTTACCATCTCTCTGACACAGTTAAATGTTTGTAATAATTATTCTAAAATCAGCCAGACGTCTTCCACAAATATCCCTTCTTCCATTTTTTAGCAAAAGGACAAAATTATTTTCTTTGTAACCATGTATGTCTTTGCCAGAGGCATCATGGGAGCCAGCATTTTTAAAAGATTTAAAAGAAGCAACATTGCCAAAGCTTTTATCTAAAAGAATAAATAAATTATAAATGAAACCCTCCCGCTCCAGAGGGAAATCAGTTAGCAACAAGGGTCAAAATTAAGTCTCTCCTCACTATCAGTTATTAGATGGTTGTACATTTTCTGCTCTAGATGATTTTTTTTTCTCCTTTTCTTAATAAAAGCCCCAGATATCTGTATTACTTTGGTTGGAAGACACTGTATGCATTGCCCTGTCCAAAACATGCTGTATTTAATTAGTACTGATTTCTTTTTTCTAGGATGCAGAAATGACAAAATTAAAGACATCTCTAGTTATTCCTAAATCGACTTTCAGACAATTTGACAATATATCCTTAGTATGTAATTAGCTTAATTATGTACAGCTTCAGATGAAACTTCCCTACTCTGAGCCTGGAACCAGATACTGAGAGGAGGAGCAAGACTGGTCCAAATATAGACAAACCTAATAAAATGAAAACAAGGCTGAGAAATCTAAAGAGCAAACTGGACAACTCAATAGCTTAAGTACTTTAAGGCACAGTTACTCTTCATCTGGTAAGAATGGGAAAGAAGAGCAATACATAAAAGTCTAATGATTAGACTTTTATCTACACCACCATTTGTCTAATTCTACATGATGATATCCAAAATTAGAACAGAAAAAAAATAAGTTTAGAGTGGAAAGATAACAGAAAAAAGCAGCTATTAAATCAGTAGACAGTATAGGCCTTCTAAAAGTGATTGACAGAAAAAGTAGTAACCTAAAACATAACATTACGTCTCCAGGGGATGGGTTTATCTTTGAGATAAAAAAATAGAATACATCATAGTGTCACTTTGCTGTCTGCTGAGAAATCTATATTCCATCATCTGTCCAACTCAAAGAACAAGACGAGGAGAAATCTGAGCAGTGAGTTCCACAGCTGCTGAGAGGTAATGGGATTTTCTGTTCTTCCTTCTAGACAGGCAATAGCAACAAAGATGTGGAATTTTGTTTTCCTCCTATTGCTTCTGCATTGTCTAGAGACTATAGAAAAAGCTTTAAGAATAAACACACATTTCAGAATTTATCTCGAATCCCTGTATGCAGCAAGAGAAGAGAGGCAATTAAGTGTTTTCAAGAACAGGAACATTGATACAGTGGAACTAAGCAGATCAAGCTTTCAGATTGTATTTTAAAAGCACTGAATACATGGCTGGCTGGGCATACTAATAGCCAAATACCAGATGAAGTGGCTCTATAATGGAAAGACAGCCTAACTAAATAAATGCCAAACAGGAAGACCAGCTTATTTTTCGATTACTCCTATTTGTTTCTCCATCAGACACACAATAGAAAACTACTGTTTGCTGTCTATCTAATCTATCATATTGAAAACCAATATACATGAACTTGTGTAAGTGGAACTTCAGAACCATTTCATGTACAAGGCTAATGACTTAGGTTATATTTCTCCAGAGTACCCTTGTTACTTTAATAAGTGTTACTGACTGCTCTAAAAATGAAGTCACAATTATTGAACTATTCTGAATTTGGGTAAAACATACTTCTTTAGATTTAGAACAGCTACAATAAACTTTTGCTTTTTATTTTCCTTATATCCAGGACAGGGAGAATGGCCTTCCTCTGTTTTTCCACATCCACATGAATTATAAATCACAGCTGCATTCCTCATTTAATAGTCAACCTGAGATACCCAAGCATGTTCTCACAGGGTATGGTGTAGTACTTCTGTTATTACAACTATTTTTTTATGTGAGCTTGACACACAATCCTGACTAAGTTACATGATGGAAGGCATAACAGAACACATCAAACCATGTGTCCCAGGTATCAATGCAAAGTCCAATAGATACAGTCAACAAAAAGAGTTTTAAACAATTCTAGTAGTGCAAATTAAGAGATATAACACACTGTAAATTACAGCAGAATCTGAGACGGATGTCTCAGCTCCTTAACTGGAAACTTATTCCTGCCCTCAGAAAACTACACTGCCCAAGCCATCAGAAGACATATGAGAACCAAGAGAATTAGCAGCTAGCAGTGAAAACAACAGGATAAATCTCTTGAACACATACACATTCATTAGCATACTAGAACAAAATCAGTGCTGGCTGTCACTCAAGTAATGAACTATGTTTCCTGGGAAAAAAAATTAGGGATAGATTGTTTACAGGACGTACGTTCCAAAAATTTCTATCACTGCTAAGGATCTGTTATTATTCATAATTGGTGCATTTGAATTGGCAACCAGAACAACATGAAATTAGAAGTACAAGTAAGGAAAGTGGTGAAGCTTACAAGCTTTTATTAACCATCCAAATATGTATCACATTATTAGTAGGAAGCATGCTGACAGACAAGAAAGCTCATGTTTCATAAACAGAATTAAGAGTTTACAGAACCGTAACAGAGGTCTTGTAAGTACAGAAACAAGCTGTGGCAGGCTGCTGCAAAACCAACAGATGTAAAAATAGACATTTTAAAATGTTCTCTTGTTTCACCCGTTATTACAAATTGCAGCGTATTTGAGTTGCATTTGGTGATCTGGGAGATAAATGCTGTCTCAACAGGTATATGGCTGTGTTTTGGAAAGGATATTGCTCCACAGAGATGGACTGTGAAATGCCATCAATAACTAACAAATACTAGCGTGTGCAAGAAAGATTATATACTGCTTCTGTCAGAACACTGCTTCTCTCATTTGCACACTGGACATTAGCAAATATTTTCCCTGTGGCATTATATAAAAGACATTGAAATAACCAGTAAGGATTGTCATACCAATGATGGTTGTTCAGTGTTTCAGAAGTCACAGATGCAGCTAGTCCAAATGCAGCTACTTCCCCACTCCTTTCTGTTAGTATGACATTAATGTACAGTAAAGGAAATTGTTGATAGCAAGTGTGAAACAATCAATAACAATTTACCCAAAGGGGTTGATAATCTTTACTCTAGTAAAGTAGGTAGCATAAGATATCTTCCATTCTTACAGAAACCCCTAGAAGGCAGACCTCAGATGACTTAAATATCTTCTCTAAGAGAGGGAAAATAATAAAATAAATAAAAAAATTTAAAAAGGATGAAACACCTGAGAATTTGGTTCTATCACTTTCCACAAAAACAGATTTTAAAATGAAGGACTGAGAGATGTTATCTGAGCTTCTTGATAAGTATTTCTTGTCATTAAATATTTTAAATCAAATAAATTCAAGATGCTTTTGTACTGTAATTCAGCTCAGTCACAAGACAAAATAGGTAACTGAACAAATATATCATCACAATGCAGCTTAAGAAATGTGGTATGGACTTCCCCACTCATAGAACTTGACACACACTTTGAACCAGCAAAAACAATTTCCAATTCCTCCTTCAGAAAGAAAGTGATTATATCATGCCTAAAACAATCATCATCTCCGGAAAATGGCCAAGCCATGTCAGCTCTTCATTTGAAACATACAAGTCTAATGCTTCACAACACTCACTACCAGTGGTTATTTAGTGGCATAGCTACCCTGCACTGCCTGAAGTACCTCCCAGGACATAATGCACAGCAGACAGAATTTAACATTCTTAAAGATATGTATTAAGGTAGCAAAACATTTATAGCTTCTGCTACTCATCAAGTGGATAGGCTACTGTGGTCAGGGAAAGGGTTATGGCAACAAAATCATGTTTATATAAACACACGTAGTAATTGACATCCTTAAATGAAGGGTACCTTTATTTTGCTCACCCAAATCCAGGGACATGCTTTACAAATATTTCCTTCCTTCAATTTCAGTGTTTCTGAACCAGATACTGACATCTAATTTATTTGAGAGTAGTTTCATATGTCATACAGTCAGTTCACTTATCTGACCAACTTAGCACTAGGTTAAAACAATTCATAAGAATTGTTTCCCTCCTAATTCCTTGATAGATAAAACTAGGAAAAAATGCATGCTTCATTCCTAATAAAAAAATTGTATTCTCAGTTACAAAGTACTTAAAATCATGTGGAAAGTTAAAAAAAAAATAAAAATAGTGAAAATTCAACTGACACACCAAATCTAGTTTCTGTACATACCAATCCCTTACAGAGTTCACTTGCATGCGTTTGAACCATCAACAGCTCAGGTTCTACACTGGATAAGATAAACTATGCCCACAGCATAAACATATGGACAAGCTTTCATTTAATTCTAGGTGTACTGAAGAAATGAACACTATTTTGATTATAGCACTTCCAAAGAGACTTTGTAGCTAAAACATTGATTTCTCCTCCAATACATGTCAGCTTGTGGACACAACCTGCGTGTTGGATCCCTGGAGTAACTTTGTTTTCTAAGAGTGTTTTTATAATACCCTTAGCAATCACCTTCTCTAGAGGGCTCTCATTTCTGGTGCATGACTTCATTCTGGACACTTTTCAAATTAACTGATATTGAAATGCTACAGCTTCTCATAATGAGGAAGTGCTATTTATTCTGCTACCATATGGTGCAACCTTTCCTCTGTCCATCCAGGAAGACAAGAGTTACCAAGAGATGATACCACTTCCCAATTATTTAGACTCTCCAAAATTAACACCTGCATCACCATATTTTGTCTACGGACACTGTTCTTCTGAATCCCATTTCCTGGTGATTTCTTCCTGTGAATCTCTAGTTAGCCCTATGGCCTCAAACACAGTCACATCCCCCCCCACCCCACCCCCCAATCACATTTAAAGGCCAATTACCTGGATTTTGAAACAACATTCAACTATCCAAGGTAAAACAATCCAGGTCAAACTGTAATCTGCTAACCAATGCAAATAAGCCCAGCAATGAGGCAGAGGCAACTCAGACGCATCGTCTGCTATGAAGTCCTGTTTCAACCCAGTTATGAAGTTACACATACTGTCCCTTCAAGGCTTATCAGTGAAGAGGAGTGAATGTACTTTGGAAATTAGTTCAATTAAATCTCTGGGTTTACACATTTAATTTAGAGAGGGAACTCTCTTAACTGCAAGAGCCTTTTCATGCCTTGCTTGAAAAAGAAACAATTAGAATAATCTGAGACAAAGTGAGTGTGAAATTTCTCCTCTACATCACATGCCACTGCAGCAAGTGCAGAGACACGTAGCAGATGGTCAATTTAACTTACATTCTCAGTTATTAAACATTACCTGCAGGTCCATTAAACTACTTTTTGACTGGAAACACTATATAAATTACTTGGTACCCACAATCCAAAAGATTACCTTGACCTTTCTCTAGGGCGTGATACATTGCTGCTCAAAACCATTCAAATACAAACCTAAAATTATATTAGCTGTTCTTATAGTGTCAAATTTTACAGTTACATCTTTAGTAGGTGATCTGGAGAGTGTCAAATCATTTACTTTATTGGGTCTTTATGACAAACACCTTGGAGTTAATGGTTGCTAGGAAAAAAAAAAAAAAGCACAGCAACAGACTAAGGTACTATAAAAGTCATGGGAGTTCTAGAACTGAAAATCCAAGTCGGCACAGAAAGGAAAGGAAAACCCTGAAGTACTGTTTTACACTGCTGCTATCTGTGCCTGTTACACGCAATTTACATGACAACTTTTTCCTATTCTTATAAATATGGTTCAGTAGATCCTAGAAATGGCAATACACAATTACTAGACCATTGGTTTTAACCCTTTGAATGAAATAATTAATATACTAAGAACTTGATCAAATACTTTTTTTACTCAAAGTTAATTGCTTGCCTTGTGTCAAGCTACAATTCCTTAACTACGTATATCACAATAACTTTCTGTAATTGAGATGACTTCTGAAATCTATCATTACAGCTAGCCTAATTTATTTTATTTAAAGTATTCAGATCCCTATAATTAGTGGAGGATGAAAAGCTATTTGTTATATTAAAACCACAAGTAGAATCATAGAATCATTCAGTTTTGAAGTCACCTTCAAGGTGATCAGATCCAACTGTTAACCCAGCAAGTAAAACTATTCCTGCCTCAAGTGACTGCATTTTGGGGAGGTATGAAGCCAAATTCTCTTGTGCTTCCTATCATATGACTATAACACCTGAACTCTCAAGAAACAAACTTTTCATCAACCAGGAACCACGCTTTTGCTTGACTGAGCTTTAATTCACAGAAAAATAGGTGAAAAGGAATACTACTTTGCAGCACAGAAAGAAGATTCAGGGATATATTTGGCTGGTACACCATTATGAATTTAGATATATGAGCGCTGTCAAAGCAAACAGAGCTTTGAAAACACTGTTCTTTCCACATCATGGCTTCAACACACAAGAGCCCAAGGAAGCAATAAATATTCCTCGAAGCAACCTGAACAATTAAGAATGTAACTGTATTTCTCCTCCTCCTTCAAAAACATTTATTTTGGAATAACAAGGATACTTATTTAGACCATTCACTCATCCTGCTCTTTCCCTGAAAAGCAGATTCCTTCAAATATGGACAATGGGCACTAGCTGAAACACGGGAGGCTCCAATCTGAATACCAGGAAACACTTTTTTACTGGGACCAGCTCTAGGTGACCCTACTTGAGCAGGAGGGGTTGAATCAGATGATCTCCAGATGTCCCTTCCAACCTCAACCCTTCTGAGATTCTGTGAAATACAGCAGTCTGGCCAATGATGAAGAATCCCTTTCTGTGTAAAGCAGTTCCCACTAACTGCCAAAAGAGCTTCCCAACAGCACTAAGACCACATTCCTCATGCTACTGCTTGATAATAGAAACAAGCAAACAGTTTGGACAGCATGTGGATCATCAAAACAACAGCATTCATGAAAATCATGTATCATCTCTTATTATCAACTTAGAGGAAACATCTGTATTGTGTTCAGTTCTGGTCTCCCCAGTTCAAGAGGGACAGGGAAATACCAGAGAGAGTCCAATGGAGACCTACAAGGTTGATGAAGGGAGAAGAACACATCTCTCTTATGAGGAGAGGCTGAGAGACCTGAGGCTGTTTAGCCTGGAAAAAGAGAGAGCTGAGAGGTGATCTTATTGATGTTTATAAATATCTGAAGAGTGGATGTCAAGAAGGGGGCCAGTCTCTTTTCAGTGGTGTCCTGTGATAGGACAAGAGGTAATGGTAGCAGGGTGAAACACAGGAAGTTCCACCTCCACATGAGGAAAAGCTTCTTCACTGTGAGAGCGACAGAGCACTGGAACAGGCTGCCCAGGAAGGTTGTGGAGCCTCCTTCTCTAGAGACTTTCAAGACCCACCAGGAACTGTTCCTGTGTGGCATGCACTAGGTATTCCTGTGCTGGCAGGGGGGTTGGACTCAATGATCTCCAGAGGTCCCTTCTGTTCTATTCATTACGAGTCTATGAATGACCTACATCCAAACAACTACAGGTAAGTATGGTAGTTAAGAAATGGCTGCATTAGGGGAAGTTGTATCCTAGCTGATGGTGATGATCTGGCTTCAGACACAATCAGTTTTGTCCCACCCTGGATGCTCTATTGCAAAGCTGATAGCCCAAACCCTCAGGGAACTATAACTAGTGCTGAATATAGCAGCTATCACCATGCTGTAAGTAACATGTGAAACCCATCCATATCTTTATACAGGCATCTCAGAGAGGAAATTCAGGTGATATCTCAGATCTTATCTTAACCCAGTTATTTGACAACATAGTACTAGAGGGTATCTGAAGAGAACCATACAGTAAACTAACACACCACAAACTGCCTAAAGCGAGGATGATGCTCACCTACATAGCACAGACTCTTCTACACCGTCAATTCCAGTCTGCATAATTAATTCCTACAGAAACTAAACCTACTGCAAATATTATCAGCATCTGGCTTTCACTAACAGAAGTATAGAGCAGAGAATAAAATATTTCATAAGTGCCCTAAAGGTTTACCTTGGGGAAACAAGAGGAGGGGAGAAGAGAAGAGGAGAAGAGAGGGGAACCTTCCATAACAGATGCTAATCACACTGCTTAATTAATTTCAATCATTAAAATAAGGAGAACTACATGTGAAACAGAAACATATACCACGGAGGTAAATTCATTTAAAAATGCCACATTTGAGACAACGCTAGCACTACATTAGCACTCCAGGGCACTGTGAAAACTCTACATTTGAGGCAGACAAGTAGCTATGATGGAACTCCATATCCTCCAGAAGATCATGCAATGCCACAGAGAATAAAGAGAGCACCTGTGCTCTTGCTGGGCAGAACACTGACATGAAGGGCAGCCAATGGCTTGGAAGCATTATTCTGTAGGTATTTCAATACAGATGGACATCCTTCAAGTGCTTCAGACAAGAGCATCTGTAATGCTTTCAATAATCCATAATGAAAGATGATAATACCACCCCCCACCCCCCAAAAAAAAAAGCAAAAGCAAAACAAACAAACCACACAACAAAATCAAACAAGCAAACAAAACNCAAAAAAAAAACAAAACCAACACAAAAAAAAAAAAAAAAAAAAAACACAAAACAAAAAAACCCTAAACAAAACAAAACCACAACAGAAACAAAAACACCAACCACACAAACAAGTAACAACCCAAAATACTTCAGTAGTAACAGAGAGTTCACTTGAAAAAAGTCTCTGGATTTTTCTCAAAGATACCATGTAATATTGTTTAGCTTCTCTCATGAATTTTAACTTGTTCTCCTTTTGTTTACACTCTTGTTACAACAGAATTTTCTGCATATTTTTGTTTCACATCCATTACACTGCAAACTAACTCTCATTTTTGTCTTGTACTATTGACGAGAACTGAAAGTATATGGATCATAACTGTAAGATTTGAAGGCTTTTACCAAAGCAAATTATTTGCATGTTTACACTTCATGACATAAGGTATTCTATCCCATATTCCACATTCAATATTAGGGTATGGCATCTGATAAATTAAACTATGTATAAGAATGTCTGGTCTTCAAAATAGGGAAAAGCATTTCTTTCCTTGTCTTTACACAGAAAATACTTTATAGATACACTTTTATAGACCCACACGTTCATTTTGTTTAGCACAGTTCAGTGCAAAACTCCATTATCACTATTTGGATCTACCACCTTGCTTTGGAATTTATTGCATCTGTGGTGACAATGACTGATGCCATCTTCTCCACAATGACTCTCATCTTTCAGCTAATGAAACTTTCGTTTTTGGAAACACTTTGTAACTGTACAATCTTAGCGATTCTTTGCTTCTTTTAGCAATTCTTACCTGTTAACATTTTCATACTGTGCGATCAGTATAGCAAAGACAAGTACCATATATGAACTGAAGAACAAAACCAGACATTATTGTCACAGTTTAGGGTTGGGGCAGCCAGCTACACCTACAACAGATGCTCTCTGTTAACCCCCCCCCCCTCCCCAAAGGGAAGAGAAAGGGAATAAGGGAGAGAGA
>VWZY01002645.1:136825-157405 GCA_013399075.1 Chloroceryle aenea | reverse complement strand
CACACAGAAAGCCTTTAAAAATTCAACTCAAAATGCAACATTCAGCATTTTATTATCCATGTAATTTTTTTGCCATTGACACTGAATGCAGACTTTCAAAAAATATAGAGCTTTCCCTACTGCAAGAACCCTGGCTGCTTGTTCCTTCTCCCACTGGCTTCTGCCTCCCCAGCACCTTGCCAATCCCCTCCTACAGCTAGGGAGCTGTTGTGAGCTCACTGTGAATCATCACTTTTCTTTGAACAGGAAGCTGTATTTTTGACCAATGCACACAGTAATTATGAAGCCAAGCCTAAATAGTAGAAAAACCACACAACAAAATTCTATAAACACTTTTGTCATTGTAAAGTAAAACTAAAATTAGAAACCAGTTTTTGTTGTTTTTACTGAAGATCGTCACCTAGAAGATTTATTGTGTTAACTAGAGCACTAGGGAGTGAAGAATCTTTTCAGGCTTGCTGGTAACTTTCCAGCACCAGCGGTATCACTTTGTACCACCACCTCATGCAGACTCCACCATTCTTAAATTTACTAATTACTGAATAGCTTCGATGGGTTTCAAAAGAATAGTGTGGTTTTCCAAACCATCTGCTAACCCTACAAAATTGAGTGCAGCACTATTGTGCAGTGCTTTCAATAAATTTGACAGGAGTGGCGTGACATACTGGCAGACTGTAGATAAAGAGCAACTTATATTTTTGTAAATAAGATGTTTAGACTGAATCTGATAATTCAGTATGAATGCACAATTTTTTTTATTTTTACACCCTTTTGTCATCTCTTCTTCCCTACAGATGGAGCTCTGCATATCCGCTTCACTGGCTACTGGCAGAAGAGAAGATATGGCTGTGATTTCCCAAACTATATTGGGAAGCCAGTAGCCAAGCTACTGAACAGAGAAAAATGAAATATTAAAAATCTTCAAAAGTGAGTGCAGTTTCTCTGTGGATTCTGTTCCAGTTAGCTACAACACCCTTCACAGACTGTCAGTACCCAGTAACTTAACCTTACCCTGAATTTTTAAACATGAAAGAGTCCAACATCTCACACATAAAATATTGCCAGGTTAGTTAAGATTAATTTTCAGTTCCTTTGGAAAAGTAATAAGCATACATATAGAAACAAACATTTACCCTAGTCATAGTCCAGTACATTTCAAGCGTGAACATAGCTGAAAGCCTTGATCAGAAACTGTAACAGTTTTGAAACCTCATTATAAGAGTTAAAAGAAAAAGCCCAATCAATTTAAATACCAGACAGCATAGATGCAGAAAATTCCTTCAAAAATGCAGCTCACATTTACCACGTATACCTACACGGAAGAGGATGACAGGGGGAAGGGAGAAGCATTATCACAAATGACTCACCACATTAACAAAGTATAAAAGCTCTTAATGTCTCACTTATTTTCCCTCAGTGAAAAACACTAGAAGCATGCTGCTCAACATTTTAATGCACATCTACTTCTTACAGAAGCTTCATAATATTGGTTTTACAATTCTTGAATGCTGTGGGTTTGATTTCAAGAATTTAAAGAAGCTACCACAGATCATCTAGTTTGTAAGGAACACTTACCACTGATGATAAAAGACAAGCAGTTTTCACATTGCCTCTCAGAAAGCTATCAGAGATACAAATGCTTCCCTTTAAACTTCTTGTACTGAATTCTGTAAGGTATTACCACAATGATGGGTGCATATCTACCACTCATCTTCTGAAGCAAACCAGAAAACAAACAAACAAACAAACAAAGTAGGGGGGCAGGGACATGACAAAGAACTGTTTAGCATAAGAGAATTACTTCTAGCAGACACCTGTAAACCTGGCAGCACAAACCACTGCCATCTAAGACACAGAGATCTCAAACTCAGTTCTCATTTAATGAAGGGTTTTTTCTGTTCAAACAGCTTCCCTACTTTCTTCTTTGCATTTCCGTAAATCAAATTGCATTATTTTAACTTTCACACAAATCTTAACGGGGGGGGGAATCATTCAGAGTGAGAATCAATCGTGAGTACACTCTGCCTAAAGCAGGAGCTATGGCTTATTGAGAGTGAAGTAAATGCCTCAGATTCTTTACATCTATTGGGAGACAAGCTATACCCAGTATCCTGTGAAGGTCTTGATTCTCAGAAGAAAGGCGTAAGGAAATAAAAATAATAAAAAATAAAAATAATCAATGTTCCTCTCACTTAAAATTTAACCCTAGAAAGCTCACACTTGTGTCTTGCACTTTTTTTTTGTCAGGTAACATAGGTGCAAACCTAATGCTTTTATTTTATTCACTCTCTAAAAGCCTCTAGGCCCAAATATAAATCAAATGCAAATATGCAAATATATCACGATGTTTGACATGAAATAGAAGAAAAAAATGCCATTTTGCTGCTGAGGAATACTCAGATTTTAACTTAATTCCAATTCCTCTTGGTATCTCATCTGGTAGACATCACGGAAACAAGCATTCTTCCTTTGCTCTTTGTAAAGATGAAGCAATTCCATTAACTTGTTTGCCTTTTATCCTCAAAGTGATTTCTGTAGCCCATGTCACATTCCAAAAATAGATCAGAAATCCTGTATCATCTGCAGATGGACTAGGTGTTCAAACTGGTTTTACTTCACTAGTTTATGGCTTTTCACAAACCAAAGCTGCTTTCTTCATAAAGGCTATTACAGCAAGAGTCAGTCCCATCAGATGAGGCACACAACTTAGACTTTTGAAGGAAAAGTCCCTAACTGTCCTGTTTGTGATCTAAATTTCAACAACATGGATCAGAAGAAAGAAGTTAACTCTAACCCTAACTTTCATATCTCAACCAGTGGTCTCCAACCAGTGCATACTGTCACTGAACCAGCAGTTCACGGCAATTTAAAATGCCATAGGTGTAAAAACATCCAAGTCTATTTAACACTGGTTTTGATTTATATCTGACACAGATAAAGATAATTTGAAGAAATTTACTGAATGTGTTAAAAAAAAAATACACCTTATGTGATTCTGCTGCTACTCTACAAGAGAGCAAGACACTAGAAAAAATCCTCGAAATACGTAATTGTCCCACAGAACAAGCTGAAGAAAATTTTCTTCCTCCTCAGCTATCACACATTGCTGGCCATCCCACCAGGAGAAAAACAAAAAGACAAAAGAGTAAAAGCAAATCACTACTTGCCTAATGAATGTAATAGGTTCTGAAATAACCAATTTAAAAACTCCCTGTGAGAAAATTGAGTGTTTCTTTATAGGGCTGTTAATTAGTGAATTATTTGCCATTCACCTTTTTTCTGTGAAAGTGTTGAGTGTTTTCCTTGCGGACGTCACCCCTCTTGGCCGCATTCTGTGCTCCGTCACTTCTATCCAATGTAGGTGTTACCTACATTTATGCCTAAACTTTATCTGAAGAACTGTAAGTCTCCAAGTAGGGTGGTGACATTATCTTAAAAGCACAACAAATAGCATCTTTCCCCATTCAAAACCATTTACTGGTTTTGCTGACCACTTAGTTGTATTTCTATAAACTTATTAATTTCCTAAAGTTAATAGCAAACACTTCATCTAGAGTATTTTGAAATTTTGGTAAAAGTATTAAACAGAAACCGAACTGTAAAGCAAATTTGTCTTCTACAGGCTAATAGAAATTCTTTATCAATAACTTCTAGTTAGGACTGACTCAAATTGAATCAGAGCAAAAAACTGTGGTGAAAGCATTTGTAAAATGTCAGCTCCAAACCTTCACCCAGTTTTGCCAGAAGACTCTTTTCAAAGCAAACAAAAAACCAAAACCACCATGACAGACATTTAATTTCAAACAGCTTTCACACGTCTCTGAACATCACATGGAATTCACAGCACCAAACAGCAAACACCTTCACATTCATTATTGAAGAGGCATTAGAATGCTGCCCAAAGACAGAACTCCAAAGACTTGATACTCCTCGCAGTATCAGCAGGGACAGACATGGGCGACTCTTCTTCTACACTCTGGCCTTTTTCACTGCGATTTCAACTTATCCTTACTTGCTGCATTCTCCTGATGTCCTGAATGCTCCAAAGGCATCTTTTTCATACATGAAAGTAAATCTAAAGCAGAGGTTGATCTCACAATATAGTATTTCTAAGGGAACTGTACTTCAAGAAAGGTACTGCTTATCAAACAATTAATTTTAATATTCCAGCAATAAGAATTTCTTCCTTTACATTCCGATCTGAAGACAAGAACAAGTGTAGTAATAGAACGTCAACATTAATTTAAGAGAAGATGAAAAATGGCTTAATAAGACTGCAGTAGGATAACGTCGTACAACATGTTATGAAGGCATAAAATTTTCAACAAATTCATTCTTGAACCTCTGTATATTCCTGCTAATAGACCAGGGTAGAACTGAAAGATTGTTAATATCTTGCTGCACAAACTCATATAGCAGAAAAAACTGACAACTTTTATAGTCTCAGTTTCCCTAATCAGCAGTAAAACTGGGAAAAGAGGCAGAAAGCCTCCTACTTGCTTTCATTTGAGCAAAGGGCAGAAAATGAGTTGCAGTTAACAACAAAATTCAACTCCCTATTAAGCCTCTCTTTAATAAATGATACTAAACAGTACCATACAAAGGCTTTAGCAAATAAAATTTTCACTAGTCGGCCAGAAGAGTACAGGCCAAAAAAGCCATGATACCCATTTACTATCTAGTTTCACTCGACCACCTTCCAACTGGAAGCTGTGGTACAATCCAGAAACTGTCCCTTCATTAACCCAGTTATGCATGAATTAGTGTTTTGTAAAGGTGCCCACATTCATAATACAGTACAGTCTTTTGTTGTACACAAAGAAGGGGAAAAAGATAACTTTTCTAATAGAAGGCACAAAGAAAAGGTCAACATTTTGGACACAGTAAACACCATGCCACTGTAACTACTCCCCTCATCCAACCCTTAACATTTCAGAGCACAGGGAGCAAAACAGGAAGGCTGAGTAGAAACCAGGAAACATCTTAATCCTTGCAGTTAGATGCTTACACATGTTCTACAGCTACTCAGCCTCAGATTTGGTGGAGAACATAGAAGAGAACATGGGATTCCTTCACCTGCTCAATAATACAATCGTACACTAGTTTATGCTTTTCTTCATTTCCTTAGAATTGCTTAAAATTTCATTAGGAAAGGAGAAATGGAACGAAATTTTTTAAACCTGGCTGCTCTAGAAAACATGGTTAGATTTTCAACTTAATAAATGTTATTCTAATCCTGTTTCACAAAAGATTGATTTAAACCAAAATGTTTTATAAATTGATTATCAGAGTTACATGACTGATTCTCAGTCACTGTTAATATTTAAACATACCAAGTTGCAACAAATAAAATTTAGCACTTTTTGTCAATAAAAAGAACTAAAGAATATCTATAGGCATTTACAGAATAATTAAAGCTCCATGTTTTTCTGTTTTGTTGGTCATTTCTTGTTTGCTAGCTTGTTTTGTCTATTCATAGTTTAGTAATACATCTGAGTGCAAACTGAAATTTAATAGAAAGTTTAGAAATATAGGAATTTAAAACTGATTACTTGGTTAAATAAGCAGTTACCTCAAACGTGATTACCTCAAAATGGATTAATTTATTTATTAAGACATGCCTTGTACTTCTTTAGAGGAACTACTTCTGTTAATAAAAATTACTGTTTCAGACTGCCATATCCTTCCCAATATAGATCAAAGCAGAGGCCAGAAAGCTGATCTTCATTCTTACTGTTCTGCAATTTCATGTTAATCACTAAAATAGTTAAAAGAAACTAAAATTAATAAAATACTTTCTCTGCACTTAAAAAGTAGTTTAGTACTTCCATACCAAGTGCTTAGCCAGGGAATTCTGGAACTTCATGCCACATCTGCTCCTTTGTAGTATGTAGCAGGTAAAAGCTACTTGTAAAAAAAAAAAAATATACATAGGTTATGGTACCTCACTGAGATCATTCAGTTTCTGAGGGATTATTTTGATTAGCAATGTGACAAATTAGCATTCTAAAGTATTAAATAACATCATAATGGGAAATATTTAACATACAATTCAGAGTAAAGGTAATTTCAGAGCATTTACTTAAATACAGAACATGTATCTAGAAAGAACGTATATACTTATAAAAATACAGAATGGGTATGTATATGCATATGTTGTTCTATAAACACAGACCAACATTTTAGCTTATATGTATACTGGATATCTAGACACATAAAATATATGGCCCAGATTAAGAGATCTTTACTCTGCTCCTGTCACAGAACAACACTGTAGGGAAGAGAAACTGGTAAAGAACTTCAGTATTTTCCCTGTGCACTGAAGAAGAGTATTTAGGAACCTATGTAGACAAGAACATTTAATGTGGTATTACTCAAACACAGTCTAAGAAGATGCAAGACTTCTACTTGATAACACAAGCCTTGAAATGTCATCTTCACACACATTTATATGGGTAAATGTATTAAAAATCTGCTTCAAAACTTCTAGAACGGTTTCGAAGTTTCCTTCTAAACTAAACTAAACCCTTATAAAACCCATTAAATGGATACTGATCAATTTTACTAGAGTACAAAAAGTGTTACAAATAGTTCTTTTTCTGCATAGAAGACATCTTCAATTTGTTTATATAAATTACCTGTCATCACACTAATAAGAGAACTTTTCTTTTCTTAAGCAGCTAGACAAAACTGAATACCTTGGTACACCTAACAATAGAACAAGCTTCCATAATAGTATACAAGGTTTAGTACTTGGAATATTTTCTGAAGTCTCTTAAAAGGAGACACACTCTCAGGTCCTACTGACAGCATCTTCATAAGTCAGAAGTGAGCACACCAGAAGTTTCCTTCCCTGTATGTTAAGACACAATTTAATTTCTCAGGCTCAGGTGCATGCACAGAAAGAGTCACAACTGACCATTCATTCTGTCTCTACAGGGTGTTAGTTACTGCAGTTTGCTGCATGGAAGAGAAAATTCTTTGAAGTTGAAACCAAACTAGTTACTTCTGCTCTCCCGTAAATAGACATTTTGTATTTTGCTACAGTACCTACAGAAAAGGTCCCAGTAAATATCTTAAAATTCTTTTCACCATTTACTAAGGCATGGTCAGCAGAACACAGAGCTGCTCGCAATGTCAGATGTTTACGCAGTACTAACTCACAGTAAATATCTTATAAATCAAGAACAAAATAGCTTTCATTCTGTCAAAAAGAGCTGAAATGAGAACAAATACATGAAATCTGACCTTTAAATACAAAAAGCTCTCTTGGTTACCACCAAGAAAAGCAGATTCTGTTAAAAAAGCTTCCATCACTCTGCATTTCTAAACCTGTTTGATGAATATTCCTATATATTTTCCTCCAACTGAGGCACACCAAGACTCTTTCAAAGAACTGTAAAGTAAATAAACAAACATACACACGCACACCCCCCACAAACATGGACTAAAATGCACCGGAGACCTACTGCTATCTACAGCTACCAGACAGATTGAAGAATATCACCAGTCACTTTGATTTTTAATTCAAAGATTTCTTTTTTTTTTTTTTTCTCTGTTCAATTGTTCATAGATCCAAAAGCCCTATTAATAAAAAAGTTAGTCATATTGGAACTCCTACAGTTACCTCTGACTAGCGGCAGTCATACATCAGATATGATTTTCATCTGCTAATTATCAAAAGTAACTGCCATGTCTACCTCACATCAAACCCATGCAGTTAAATGTTCCCAGTTATACAATAATTTTAACCCTTTCAAAATAACAATTATAAACAGTAACAGAAATGGTGCGGAATAAAGACAAATATTTGAGGTGATGTCAACACCCACTACAGGCCACTGCATTTTTAGGATTATTTCTATCTACCACAGTTTTCTCTAGACACTAATAAGTCTTATTGAGAACATAAATAGAAAGAACCAGAGCTGTCAAAATCTAGTTTTTAAATTTCTGCTCAAAGCTCTTCACCAGATGGCAGTCCCACTGAGGACTTGAAGTGGTGCACAGACTTTGCTGAGGCACAGAAAATGTCACAGGGCAAGAGTGCACTCACCTACACAGGGATCAGCTTTCTGTCTCTCTCCACGCTCTGCAGGGCAGGACATGTCAACTGGTGTGAACAAAAGCTTGTCTATTAAGAGCAGTAATACTATCCTTTAATACTATACTTTAATGATGTACAATATATTTAATTTCCAGCCTAGAAATGAGCTAGAGTATGATATTTACCTCTCTGTGACAGAAAACAGAAGGCAAAAAAACACCACCTTGGGTTAAGAGAGTAAACCGTGTAATTTAAACAATTACCAATAAAGAAATGCATCTTTTATTGCTGATTTATCTCACTGCAAACAACTTTCAGAATTTAACTGGAAGCAAGTAAATACTAAGTCCACTTTGAGCAATCCTAAAATACTCAAGATGCACAAGTCTACTTTTGGCCATTTCTAAGGCCTACAACCCCCCAGTACAGTTATCTGTCTGTAATGTGCTCTCCATTTATATGGGACCTTTCCCACAGACTGGGCAGAAATGCCCTAATTCAAAATACAAAATCGCCTGTTGTTTAGGAACTGAGATGAAATAAAGCTACCTGGCTTTTTTTGAGACCAATTTTACTGAATTGTTAATGTGTATATAGGTACATAAATACCAAACAAAGTTTAGAAAGCTCCAAAGTTTCCTCCTTATATGCTAACGTTCATTGATGTTGTTTGACATGAAATCTGTGTGTCCTTTTATTCAAGGAAGAAATAGCTATGTTAGGGGTAACATTCAGAGTTAAAAATACAGAATCAAGAGCCTCCCTCCAAACTTGTCCCATGACAATTCTTAATGCAGAGAGAGAAAAATCTTGCATTATGTTCCAAAGACCATTCCTAAAGCTAACTTTACAAGCTCAGAAGGTGGACTCTCTAGACCACTCAGCACTAGACTGCTCATTCACCTCCAGCACTTCTGATCACAAGTGAGACAGAGCATTTGGGTTCAATTTGTGACCTCACTGCAGCCCAGCAGCTCAGAATCAACACTCCTGATTCATGGTTTCCTAATTCTTTAGCCCAGTAACAGACATATTCCCACATAACTGAATATACATTATACCAGAAGGATGGGGCAGGATTACAGGATGGCAAAATCCTGCACCAAACTTCAAAAGCCAAGCAGTCTGCAATCAAGAAGTGTCTGAATTAGTGATTTCTGTACATTTGTGATCTGACATCTTTATTTGATTTTAAATTGTTTTCAAAATGCATGCAAACAATCACAAAACTTCTCTTTTGGAGGACTCTTAATTTACTTTTCGGGTAGAATGAAAGCTCAAAATGTGGAATCAGAATTTTATGGAAAGCAAAGCTCCTTTCTGCTAGACTCTTGACTTCATTTTAACTCCCATGAAAATCATGAAAAGAAATCAGAGAGAACTGCATTCTACCCACTGTCTCTGCTACAGAATCCCTACGTGACTTTTGGAAAGTCTTCCTACTCTTTACTTATTTTCACCATGTTGTAACAGGTGTTCTTGGCTCCCCACTAACAGAAGCATACGCTTACAGTTCCATAAAGTTCAGGAAATCTGTACTTTCAATGTTTAAAGCATCATAAAATTATATGCTTTGGAGGAGATAGATTAAGAAAGGATTACAGTCCCAAGGCATCTCAATGTTGATATCAAATATCTGCGCATGTTTGACATTTGTGCTTTAGATTCTTATCTATGTATAGTGAAGACCAATATTACCACCTCAACTCATAGAAATGTCAAGGTGGTAAATTACTTTTTTCTTGAAGCACTAGGGGTCTAATTAGTTCTCTAACTAAACTCTGTAAAGAAAAGTAATTATTAATTCAGGTCAATGTGCAAATGCTGTAGTAAGATATAGGGCATGACAGAACATCTTCTATTGCTCCAGTATAATGAATAGAAGTACAATTCTGTGGAAACACCCCTATAGTGTTGCAATTAAAAATGTGTACCTTTTTCCTTACTTAAGAGGGAGTTAATTCATTAGAAATATTACTGCCTGTGGTGCATGTGGAACCCCTACGTGTCTTCACATTAAGACAGAGTATCTGTGTAAAGACATTTTCAGCAAACAGAGCTTACCTAGATGATATTTAATGACCTGTGATTTAAACCAGGAGATTAGGCCAGTAATCTTATGCTTTCTGGTACTCTGATCCTTTTAGCATAATTAAAAGACAGTTATAATGCATACAAACAGATTGGATTAATTATTACGGCACCATAATCTATCATGCAATTTCCTAAAGCTTTAGTGCCAGATTCAGCCAACAGGCCATGCCTTCTCAAAGGAAAGGAACAAAAACTTACACGTTCAGTTATGAGAGATGCAGTTATTTTAGGTATCTTTTCAAGAAAGACCTTATCTACAGTACCGCAGGCAGAGATCAACAGCATAAGATTCCCTGCTAACCCCATTATGAAGTTTCATCTATTCACAATAAAGTTTTAAGACCAATTTCTGATGGAAACTATTTTAACCTACTATTATTTTCTGTGACTGATTAAGTGATAGTTTGATGTGATCACAAGAAAAAAAAAAAATTATCTGGAGGGATTTTCCCCCCCACTACAGTTCGCAAATTAGTCAAACAGTTTAAATGTTAACTTTAAAAAATTCCCTCTCATTCAACATAACATCCTAACTTCCATATCTCTGCAGAAGGCAAGTCATATTTCTCTCTTTCCACCCACTTAATGCTACATGTAAACTCATTCATATACAAGGATTTGTTTAAAAAAAAAATAATACAATTTAAAAAGTTTTACTTGTATTGACTAAATCTGCATGAGTAGTTTGCCCTCTGGTGACTAACTTTGTGAGAACATACAAGATTTGTAATAGATGTATGAAGACTGCTGTGAATAAAAAAAGACTGGAATGTTTGCAGGTTCCACGAGAAGCAGCATTTAAAGGTTTAAAAAAAAATGGTACACCTGAACTGTAACACTGCAGTGTGATTTCATTCAAATTGAGAAACAAACTGAACTAAGAGAGTCAAGAAGTTGAAGAGCAGAAGTGCAACTGTAGAACAGCCATATATGGGAAAGAAGAGAAGTGAAAATCCAGAATTTTGCCTAAGGCTAAGATAAAATAAAGAAGCAAGAGGTCCCTCACAGCATACATTCCTCAAGGTATAAAAGGCAAGACGAAAATCAGCTTGTTGTCTTAGTGAAGGCTCAATAGTCAGAAATCTTTGTGTCACATACTGGTGATGGTGGTCAGACTACTTGGACAGGCATCTTGGGGCTTATGAGTGTACAGGTGTGAAAGCATAAATAGACAAAAATCAACCTAATTACAGATTTTTTTAAATAAAACTGCATTCCTCCTCCATAAGATCTGACACTAATTTGTTACACTAATTTCCTGCACCATCACCAACACTATGCTAGAGTTTGAGGGTGCAATAAAAATTTGTATGACATACAAGCAGAAAATCAAGCTTCTATCCCAGTTTGCATGATTTAGTCAGCCAGAGGGCCTTGACTCACTTTGAAGACAGCCAGTTTCCATTTTAGTCTAATATGGGTTAATGGCATGCTTACCTACAAGCTTATTTGCCAGAGGAAAATATAGTATTGCTCCTCAAAACAACCTTTTGCATCCTAGGTAGGCTCTAGATTTATCTCAGCTCCTTAGATGACCATGGTCACTGTACTAAACATCATACATACTTTATCTTCAAAAACACTCCAGTGAAGCATCTCTCAGTAAATGATGAGGAACAGAAGTGGAAGGCAAAAAAAAGCAACTTGTCTATTATCAGAAAGATATGTTCATTGACTGTAAAAAGGAAATCAGGTCTCAAGTTCCTAGCTAGCTGTCTAGCTGCTAGATCACATTCCTTTCATATAAATTTGATAGACAATTGCAAAGTCACCAGTTACATCTTGTTCTATTATCCAGATCACATTTGTCCTGTACACTTGATTACCTAATAGCTTAAAACACCCTAGTGAAGAGGTATAATTCCCTTATGCCTAGCTGCTGAGCTAAAAGGTTTTCTCAAGAGAGGTTTTTCTTGGTCTCTCCTTGCTAGTGTATGCAAGGACTGTTGAAATGTTGTGCGAGTCAATCGCCATGACTGTTCACCTAAATTCTCAGTGTCCTTAGCTGAAGGTTGTTGGTGTATGGTAACTTCTTCCCTTTGAAGATATACAAACATGTAGAATGAGCAAGTTAGAGTGAAGAGGGAGGAAAAGAAATGTTGGGGCTGTAATACAAGAAAGAATTGCAAAGTAGACTTATCTTCTGAAACCGTTGTTGTGTCTTGCTTGAATTCAGCAGAAAGTTTAGTTAAAGACCAGTAGAATGCTGAATAATTTCTGCAACAAGCACAAATATTGATGGTCATAGGAGTTACCCTTTCCCAGTTAATGTGAAATGGTAAAAAAACAATGAGCCCTTCATCACAGACACCTAGCACATAAGGTCAGCACTCTTATTAAATAAGCATAGCTTCTAAATTCCTTCCCTTGTAAAAAACATTTTGAAGCTAGCTCTTTTGCACCTGGTGCTCTCCCTATCCTACCTCAGCCTCTTGGGCAGCAGTACAAAAGGAAAGAGAAAGGTTAGATGCTAGTCTTGTACAATTTTCATGTGGCACTGGCAATTAGAATCCTTGAAAACACACAGGCAACTCGACAGCTATTGTGCTTTCCTAAATACTCTGCATGCAGTACTGTGCAACACTTCTCCAATGTCAAAGTAAATGCTATTTGCAAGATGAAACATGAATCTGCATCACACTTCTCAAAGGAACGAGCTGAATGTTCCTAAAATGTGCTCACCAATACAGACCTCTCTTCTCAGAGAGAAGGAGTTAAATATCCTCTCTTATTCCCCAAGGGCTGCTGGTCCCACACAGAGGTGCTATGTTTTATTTAAAACATGCCCTCTCTCAGTAACCACTTGTTCTAATTGGCAAGGCAAGGCTGGGTCCCCAAAGCACATAGCTCGTTACATTCAGTTTGGATTACAAAAACATGATGAAACAAACTGCATCAAAATGTACAAATTAACAGCTCAGGAGTGCACGACACGGACATGGAATTAGATTGTAATATGGAACAAACTCCACAGGGAGGCTAACGAACAAATCACTGGTGTCTCTATAAACTACAGAAGGTTTCCAAACGAGGAAATACACAAAACAGGGCACAAGACTTTGCTATAAATCAAGCAAATTGCTAAATGGGGGGGGGGGGGAGGGGAAAAAAAAAAAAAAAAAAGAAAAACATTCCTTCTCCTATCTTATGCACATATTTATAGGAGAATGGAGTTATAAGAAAGTTTAATAAATTAAACCTGTGGGTTGCACATTGTAAATAGGGAGCTCTGCTTTCATGCTGGCAATGTGCAAACATCATGGCAATTAAGTCATATTTCTAAACATTTTTTTTTACATTATCAGAGAACCTATACACAAGAGACTAAATTACAGCTGGTGTTTCAATGACTCATTTGGAAAGGTTACAAGTTAGAAGGTGAACAAGATATTAACAAAATAAAAAGAAACTGGCTGTACCATAAAGAAAAAACACTAGAAAACAGAGCTATGAAAACCTAAAAATAATGCAAGTCTAAGACAAAAAAAGGGATGAGCTCTTTTCTTTGCTTGTAGATCAATCTGTACAATGGGACTTGCAATCCTCCGAGATAAGGAAAACAAAAACCCATGGAATGTATCATTGATGTCTTGTCAAGACAGAGGAAAAAAAAAAATTAAAGACTATTTGGCAGTCCATTCAGGTAGCCAGTACTAAGAGGTCATATTTTTCTTTGAGTGTAATTTATATTTTTAACAAATGAATCCCAGGCTACTAAACTGTGAATTTAGCAAGATGCAATCGAAAGAAACATCCACTAACATCCTACAGGGTAGTCTGCTGATAGGATTGATTGACTGTAAAATGTTAAAGTTCTTAATTAAAAGGCATTCAATTTTCCTAGACTGTGTGGGTAAAAAGACACTTTCAAATGTGCCTGGAAAGAGCACTACTAAACTGAAGTTAGTATTAGCCAGAAAGAAGAAAAGAGAAAAATACCTGTCCTCCACAATATACAACATTTAAATGCCAGACATGAAAGAAATTCTCTTTCTTCCATTAAAGATTGTAAAGAAATTGAAATACTTCATGGGTCTGTCTACCACTGCTCGGCCCTTGCCACCATTTTATATGGGGGAAGATAATGGGGGAGGAAAGAGGAGAAAAATCGAGCAAAATCAAACCAGGAGCTGAGCCATTTGCCCTATGAAACCTTACTACACTGCTCTGCTGTGCACACAACACCTTCACACAGCCAGGTCCCAAGAAGATGAGGATTGTGTCTTCCATATAGCAACTTCAACGCCTTTCTACATAATGCATACTAAAATCATGTCAGTATTGCCACAAAGCAACACAGGAGTCCAACAGCTCCACAACTTCCATGCAGTAACAGCATAGGTAGGAAAAAGTGGACCCCTCAAGTAAACTTACACTAACATCACTCAAAATGAGTTCTCTATTTAATGTTTAAGCAGGCCTAGAAAGCTTCAAGTATTCTTCTCTCCTGTATTTCCAGTTCCCCTGTATATACTGCATACTAGGAACATGTAGCATAAATATGCTGGATAATTTGGTTGATGATCCTGTATTTTAGACAGAAGTAAAACAATTAGTCCTAACTATACTTGAATAAATTCGTTTTCTTTTGATTTGCACTTCCCCAACAAAGCTTTAAGACCAACTAGGGGAAAAGGAGTCAGCTAAAACATATAAATCCTTTCCCAATCCTTCCACAAAATATTGTCCTGTTGTAAAAACCCAAACAGAGCTATTACTCAGATCTTTACATCTTTTTAAAACCACAGAAGAATGCATACTAAGAGAGTAAAAAGAATCTTTGGGGTCAGCAGTGTATAAATAAGTGAAGTCCAACAAAAGTAATTAATCTTTTTTTTTTTTTTCCCCCCTTAATTCGATTTCATGATGATTGTATTTGTCAAGTCTAGCATACATCTCACCTTTTCAGGTTTACTAATTATGCTAACACACCTCTTCCCTATAAGCTTTCCCCTTTTAAAAATGCTTTGAGCATAAGAGAGATTAAATGTATGACAAACAATATCTATGTTTATATCTGGCATGCTACAGTTCTTTATTAGGAGGTGTTCTAGAAATTAGAAATATCTTTGTTGCCGCGGTAACCAGCTATACAATTTTCCAAAGAATTACTTAGCTGCAAGGCTGACTGCCTAATAAAAGTGGAAGATGAAGCTTGACTATTTTCAAGTGCTAGCCAGTGAGTGCTGTTTTTTGTAGCAAGCAGTCCATGTACTTCAAAATACAAAGACAGACATGAATACAGCAACCAATTCTAGCCTAATGAAGCAACAAATTGAGGCACCAGTTTCTATTAGGAGCCAACAAAGGGAATACCACACTGAAAAAGAAACATTTCATGTACAGATAAAGCAAACTATATGTAGTGGTTTTTTTCAACTTTTCTAGAAAAGCAGCAAATATTTTAGAAGTACTAAAATACCTGGATTCACATCAGAAATTACAAGGATAAGGACAATGCAAACCTGACAGATTTTTAATCGTTCATTTAGAAATGAAAACTTTATTAAGAAGAGAGGGATGAATAAAGCACCATTTATCTTTGCTGTATCCTGTTGTATGATACAAGATAACAAAACCTGAACTAGCGACATCCCAAATGCACCTGTTGAAAAGGTTTCCAGTAAGCAAGCTCAAAACTTAACTGAGGATCAAATCAGCAGTTGATTAACAGCACAATCTATTTGGAGAGAACGTTGAGTTTTGCCAGCTCATGCTTACAGTAGGTGTTATTTCTGCCAGACAAGGCAACATTCTAAATAGCTCCCAGGATTTATGAACAATGAGAGAAGAGGAAATTGTGTTATTCAAGTGACTCCGAGTCACATAAAACTCCGAATTTTATAAGCTCCAAAAGCTGTGTGCAGCTTAGCCATAACAAAATAAAAGGTCTGCTCAAGAAAGCAGAAGGGTTAAGATGCACAAAACCATGAAATAACTCTGCAGTCAGATATCTGAGTGAGTTCAGGAAATAGAAAGAAACAGCAAATAATATGATACTTCTAGATTCAGATAATATATAGAAGACACTAGTGTCAGGGGTTTTCTTCCCTTACTTGTGAGATCTTTCAAATTCAGGAGAATAAAAGATACTATTGAAGCTATAAATTTTCATAATCTAGCAGAGAGCTAAGCATATGTACAGAAAATACACACATGGTTCTGGCAATACTGATTTCCTACTTAATAGATGGAAAATAAAAATCAATACTCAGTTTGTGAAAAAAAAGTGTTTGATTTCACACTAAAAATAAACCTGAACCTTAAATCTTGGGAGAATTTTGGGGTTATATGGTTGAAATATTTTCTCATACTCAGTGATGCTAATCTAGCCCTTCACAGACATAAATGTTGCATAGCTGGATTAAGAATGGACACCCACCTCTAGAAGTTTCAATTACACCTTCAGACAGATGTTCTATGAAATTAATTCAAAACCCCATGAATATTCTGATCACCATTCTATCTTCTTGCAGTTTTCCAAGTGCACCTCTCCACCAAACCAGCCAGGGCAGAACTTACCTTGAGCTTCACATATGATTGAACAAGTTGAAATCCACTTCCTGCACCCCTCTTTCCAATGCCTGTAGCACCGTAACACAAACTAAATTTTCTAGACTCACACTCAAATGGATTAAAGGCAGACTGCATTTTTGCATGATCTAAGTACAAAGTCTAGTTGTACCATTTTCTGTAGTTAAATATTTGTTCTTACTCTGTAATAGTTTGCTCTCTTACTGTTCCCAAAGGTTCCAATTAAAATTGAGTTCTTGAGGTACCAGGTGTTGCTTCTGTGAACGTTTATAGAAATCCTGCCCTGAAAAAGCCTATTTTGTAAAAGTGGCTTTTCAAAAGTAATCAATGTCCCCATCTGAAGTTGATATTAAAACTTTCATAAACCTGATGGCAGCAAAGATAGATTAAGAAAGCATACTTTTGAAAAGTTTCACACATCACTGTCCTCTATTTTAATCATTCATATTTTACAGTTTACCATATTGAAAGAAGAGAGGTTGCAGTATGAGCAAAAGATGTGGTGTCATAAGGGAGATACTCTGGCCATAATTTGCATTTTTTCACTTACCAGTCTATATTTCGATTAAAAAAACCCCACACTTCATTGCATTTGTATTCTGGATGTGCAAAAAGTCTAAAGCAACTTTGCCTTAACTATCTGAAGAGCAAATTTATTTAAGCAATATAATATGTAGGATTACACTTGCACTGTATCTGGAGACTTTGAGGCTTTGATATGCACATGGTCAGCACTGAACTGGAGACAGAATGTTGTAAAGTACTTTGCATAAGTGCTATGAACTTGAAATTATTTCACAGAGGCTCTTGAACATTTCAGAGCCTGCTACTTCCACAGGGCTTAAATAAAACATGTCAGGTATTCCTTCTTGGAACAGGCAGATCGTGTGAAGAGGAGGCAAAGAGGGCTGAAGAAGATAGCTAATTTCAAGATCATCTCCAGTATTTATCAACTTCTATGTAGCCAAAAACTAATCTGTAGACAAAAACTAGTCTGTATCAACTGAAGAGCAGAGTTGCAGTTGTACAGAAGAGCTTAAGTGATCCTTCTAGATCTAGGTCAAAACCATTGGGCTCTTCTAAGCAAAGGGTTGACTGTATCTGTGCAGTATCCAGCTCACTCTTGCCATGAAAAGCTGAACAACTTAATTTCTATAATAGCCTGTGAAGAGTATTCCCACGTGTAATAGTGGAAATGTACAAATATAGCCAAACCAAGGAATTCTAGTCTCTGACCTGCAAAATTTGGTTGCTTTTACACAGAATCACAGAATGTTCATGGTTGGAAAGGACCTCCTAGATCACAGAGTCCAACCATACCCGTAACAAAAAAAACACCAAAATACCCTGATCATTTGCCATTTGTTTAATCTTCAGACAAGTGAGAGTGAAAATTCAGTGGATTTATCTTGATAATATAACTTTGCTCAAACAAGAAGGCCAACTGACAGCCCCTGACCCCTGCCCTTTTCTCCATTTCTGTGCTAATTAACATCACAGACATCAAACTATGACCATTTTTGCCAGAGGACAGGAAAGAGAGGAAGGGCAAAAGCAAAGAACAGCTCATGATTATGTATTTACAAACTTGTACATACTTCAGAAAGTCTGTAAAGTCGGTAAAGATAGGAAGGTTCATGTAATAATTCATACTGCAATATATACCCAACAATGTTTTCATCTCTTAACAACTTCTTGCCCTTCTCCCTGACCTATCCAAAAAGGCAATGCTTACAGAGACGTAAGGGACTTTGCTGCTGTGTGCATCTGATTTTTACTTTTTTTAAATAAGACGACTGAATTCTATCCCTTCCCTCTGAAAAAATAAACAGTTATTTAACAAATTTACTAACCTTTTTCGTTGTGTGGATTTCTTTTTTCTAAAATAAAAAAAAAAGAAAGAAAATGACGGTCAGGAGAAATAATAATTCCCAATTTTCCCCTGCACATAAATATGCTTCAATACATTTGAATTAATAATTTGCCATATTAAAACAGAAACGAGAACAACTTTTTGCACATCTTATCTCCTGAGTGCCTGGAATGGTGAAAAACATCTTTCAAGAGCTTACTTGCCTAAAATCTTGATATCTATGGTGATTGAATTTACAGAAAGAAGAGTATAAATCTTTCCATTTCAATACTATGACTGGAAGCCCAGTATTAAAATATACAAATATGCTACAAATATTTTAGTAACACCAACAAAAAAAAAAGGAAAAATAAGACTTATGTTGGAATTATGACATTAAGAGGCTTTCAGTTATTACTCAAATGGAACTCTTTGTTTCATTGCTACTTGTTGAAGGAACCATAGTTAAGGTCTAAAAAGAGCAAATTTGCCTTTTTCTACAATAGCTGGGGTTTTTTTTTCCAACTATCAGTAGCTTTTTAAGTTATTCAAACTCTTCAAAAGTTTTCTTTCATTAAAATAAACAGGCTGTAAGGAAAGTCTTTAAATTTTTTTATAAGTAAGCTTCCTCCAACAACACACACACACAGACACCACACACACCCCCCATCACACAAATATTTAGGTCTCTTGTATTTTTAGAATGGAAGAAATGAACTTGATGAGAGGCAATGGCGTTTCAGGAGAATTATAGACTAAAAGCCAATAAATTTTCTTGTTAAAAACAAACAAAACAACAAAAAAGCATCCCACTAAAGCCAAATTAAAAGATGCTCTGCTTGATGTCTGATCTGCTGGCTGTGAAGTTTTGGGCACTTTGTTAAACTCCGAATATGAGAGAAGTGCCATTTGGGTATCTCAGAATCAGAAAACTCCACATTTCTGAGGTACACAAACAGTATACAGTGCTAATATGAACAGGTACAGTGCTAATATGAACAGAACGGTTGTAGTGAGTGAAATCAAAAACCTAGTAGCTTGTTTCTGACTGCAGTCAGCAGGGAAAGAGTACAGGAAAGGACTTGCACTTTCTTCAGTATATCCTTTCCAGTGTTCCATGGCTTTGGAAAACAGACAGAGAAATACATGTATCATTTTGCTGAACAGTCTTTGACAATCTTTACTTCCCATGTGTTTGGTTAATGAAGTGATGATGAACCCAAGATCCGAAATCTACAAGTTGGTTGGGTGTTTTTAATTATTTTTTATTTTTGTAAAAAAGAAAATCTCAGTAAAAGCTTTAAAGGTCTTTTTAAACTATGAACTTTTTAATATTGTATCTCTTCCCCCAAGAGAAATTAAAAATCATGAACTATAACAGCACTTCAATTACAATTAAAAATAAGTGCACAGTACTAAACACTCAAAAAAAAAAAAATCAGAAAGTCAAAGCTAGAAGACTCTAACAGGAAAAGGTCAATAGTAATTCCTAACATTTTAGACAGTAGCAAAGACCTTGAAATAAGAAAATAATATGTAGCAATTAGAATTAGTCTATTGATAATTTAATGTTCAAGGGCTGGAAGTTGAAAAGAAATGGAACAAGATGTGTTTTATATCAACTTTGTCTTTCCTTTTTTTTGTCCATACCGTATTTCAGAGGTTATTACAAAATAAATCCCACAAAATTCCAAATTACAATTCAGACAGACATTTTGAAAACCACATCATCCGTATAGCAGCTGTGCTGACAGCAGAGTGCTGTATTTCAAGGGTGTTCCAGTATTCCATAAACTTCAAGAACAAGGTTTGATTGGTTCATTTACACAAGAGGTTCTTGATCAGCAAATAAATGAAGCACCTAAGTGAAGAAAATCTGATTACATATACACACTGAATAAAGAAACCCATGCACAAGTCCTGAAGGAGATCCCAATGTGGTTTTGATAATCTAACAAAAACACAAAACCTTTCGCTGCACTTACCAGCAAAGCATTTGGAACAGAGATTCATAGTCTTGCTGGACCTGGGGCAAAAATAGAAAAAAAAAAAA
>VWZY01002645.1:103985-134668 GCA_013399075.1 Chloroceryle aenea | reverse complement strand
AAAAAAAAAAAAAAAAAAGGCTGTCATTTACTCATAACACAAAGAAACACAGATTTTCTGAAAGGATAGTGCTATTGTGACCTTGTGAGCTAAATAATTTTAGTTCACTGTAACAGTTTCAAGGATTGCTTTCCCTCTGATCATGCTTTTTTAAGGCATCCAAGTCCATCTGAGACAGATACCTAAGAAAAGAATCTAAATGTTCAGTATTTTTTTTTCCTTTCTTTTAGATTCTTTTAAACAGTTACTTATGTCACTGCAGATCCATCAACATTAAACTAGAACTAAGAAAATGTCATTTTTTTATCAGAGACAGTAACAACGTTGATCAACAATCATACCTTTTTTGAAAGTGCAGTATTTAACTAGAGCAAAAGCCATACAAAGAAAATGCATTAAGCCATTTACGTACATCAAGTTTACTAATATTTTCTGAAGAGTCATGTCAATTCCTGTCAAGTAAAATATGTTTGACAGCTCTTTGTTACACTGCAAATCCCTCCTCTCATTGCTAGGATTTCCTCTTCATGGCAGGCAAGGGCTCTCTCACCAGACTTAAAATCTAGCAAACCTGCCTATTACTGTTTTCTCTATGAAGTAAATCTTGTTAATCACATGGCTGTTTATATTAAATACTTCCAAGTGACACCAGCATTCACCAGAAACTCATGCTGCCAGTCAGGAACACCAAAATATAATTTTTTTTGCTCCTGATAGCCTTTTCAAATATATTGTACATCTGTAATAGCTGTTATTTCTAGAGATAATTTTGTTTTAAACATTTCAAGCTCTAAAATATCTAATCATCCTGATCATGACACAGCTCTATTTTTACTTCACAAGAAAGATGGTCAGAGTAGCTACCTCTGCTTAGAGCCAGTGACCTCTAGGAAAGCAATACATTTCAGATTTCTAGGAACATATAGTAAAATCATGAGTGTAAAGATGAACAAACCACATTGAAGCTAAAATTCAAAATCTATCCTGGAAATGGAAATGGCATGTTTTAGACAGCAAGTCTTTAGGCCGACACACAACACTGGGGATATTGGACATTCTTCTGAATCAGGTATCACCTGATTCAGGCACCAAGGCATTTAAACAGACATATTAAGGTAAAATGTCAGCTTCATGCTTAATGCCACCTATTCCAGAATTACTACAGTATATATTTTATACGTACAATATCCCTAGAAGGCCAGCTTTATATCAATAAATTACAGTCTCAACTTGTACATGATTTAAGCCAGTATTCAGGAAGACATTTATATTTATGGACAAATAAAGTCAAATAAAGTGGTATTATCTCCAACGTAAAATAGAAAGTTGAACCCTATTTGAGGGCACTTCCATCTGTCAAAAAAACCCAAACTGCTTAAACTAAAGGGTGACATAAAATTATTATGTAGATTGGAAGCCACAAGGTGAAGCAAGCTCAGAAGGTCAAGTGGCAATGCAAGTTAGAGACAGAGGATACTTCAAGCCATCTGGAAAACCCCAGAGACTACAGAATGATTCCATGAAAACAGTTCCACAAGGCTCAGTCTGAAGCAAGTGTAGGTATTAAAAGTGCTTCAGCTGTCAAAGAAAACAAAACAAAAAAACCCACCAAACACTCCCTTACAACACAGTCATGAAAGCAGCAGCAAGGACACAGGCATGTTGAAAGAGAAAGAAATTTACAGAAATGGAAAATCCTGGACATATTTACACTTGAAGCAATAAATCAATCACAGAAATAAAAAAAAAAAATACAATTGAGGCTATTCAAACCATAATCCCTTACTTGCACTGTCATGACTACAAATCTCCACAGCAAAGGAGACTATTTGAGCCTTTGGACACACGTACATGCAGACCCCCACGACGTACTAACTTCAGCAAGATCATCATCTGTCTCTCCAGTTAAAGGTGCATAATGTAAAGTGACAGCTAGCAAGAGGCATTAAATATAAAAAATAACCTACTTTGAATCCTATGTGTTAAGTAACTAACAATTGAAGAGATTGCTTCCCTGATTCCAGTTATATAAGGTACTTCCAGTAGATTCTTATGAAGGTGCAGCCATATCTACTCCACCAAAATCATTCCAAGTTATGCCCTATACTACTAGTTATTCCCATTACTTTATTGCCATTTGGCAGTATGCCATCATGTGGTACCATTCAAATCAACACATGCTCTACTCTGTCTGCACTAGAAGTTTGGGTTTCCTTCCCCCTCTCCCAGTAGATAATTTTATCAATACAAAACCACATCTAGAGAATTAAGTTGAAAATCTGGCCATAAATCTCAAACCCAAGACTTAAATGTACAGTAGATGATCAAAATAGCCAAAATCTAAAAAAGGCAATCTCAATATTCAAGAACAAGTTACACATAGAAACTTTGCACATACCAAGAGTTTAAAAGTATACAGAAAGCTCTCTGATCTCAGGATACTCAGTCCCCCTAATGAAAACAATTTTCTGCCAAAAAACTTAAGACAGACAAACTATTAACAGCTTAACTCCACACAAGTGCTAATGGGTAATACAACATATACAGTTTCATGTGTACTGGGATGTTTCCTACACTTTTTAAGGTAATACTGAACTAGCATCATTAATGTAAATGTTCACTAACAGCAAGAATCGTGCGACTGCACTACAGTAAAAATAAGTAAAGATCCTAGTATAGGTGTATATCCTAGATCCTTGAAAAACAACACCAGAATAACAGCCACTCTTGAAAATAATTTTTGTTCAGTTGTCTTTTAGGATGGAAAAATAAGAAGTTTGGAAAAAAACGCTTTCATATAGCATGCATGAGATATTTAAAGATTTTTAAGCCACACATGCTAGTTAAGTACGACTGCAAAATCCCAGATTCTGCATTTTTATTCAGAATAAGGTTTTACAGCATATTAAGTAATGACTCTTTAGTAATGATTCAGAAGGTCCTGTGACTCAGTAGCAGGAAAACGTACCTGCTTCCATGGCACTGTAATTGCATTGGTAGTTAAATGCATCATGTTAAATGCTTCTTGGTCCCCTTCCAGTACAGCTATTAGAGTGGGATCACAGTGTCACTACAGTACAAATGGATCTTTGCCTCTGAATGATACCTGTCCAATACTGTCAGGGGCCATGTGTTTGCGAAACATTAACATCATATGAATCATATCATTAATTACTTGAAACTACAAAGAAGCCTCCACTTTATCCATTCAGCACATACTGTTTCATGTATTTGGCAACTTAGGACAATTATACATACGTTAAATCAATGCATTAGTACTACTGCAGTTAATGGTCTGTCACTATTTCCATTATAAAGCAATTTTCAATGGTTTACAACTCTGATGAAGAATTCACTCTGAGCTGAATCCTGGCACATGACAAAAGCAAAACCATAGCCCACATATGTTTGCTTTCATCCAACCAGACTAGAAGGTTTTTTTTATCATTAAGGGAAAATTGATCCAATTCTCTATTTCCCTTACACTTTTCATCATTTGCTTAAGAGCATGTAACACTTCACCTTCTACAGGAAGGAGGTTAATTACACTGTGCTAGTAAGACCCTTAATCGTCCTTTGAAAGTGCTGTATGTCCTGTACACTAGCTTCTGAAGACTGCCATTTTAATTTTAAAAATCAGTCAGAAGTCACCTCATTGTTTTCATATATACTGCATCTTTCATATTTATAGTCCCTCCTTCATTTATGATCTTGCTAAGGGGATACGGGCAAGGGTTTTTGGGACAGTTTAAACAATAATTCATAATTTTAGACTGGTACAGCTCAGTTATTTGTCAAGAACGATGTAAGCAATATTCTTTTTGAATAAAAGAGCAGAGGTGGAGCAAGTCAATAATATAAGAGCAAATAAAAGAGCAGAAGTGGAGCATGTCAAACAGACATAGACCTGTACAGAACTTGGCAATCAGAAACATTCACGCGCACTGAGAAACAGATTTTCAAAGTGAACTAAAATCTGAAATTAAATATCCCACAAATGCTGTCAATGTCTTCTACTTCATCAGCTGTTCCATACTCATACATTCAGTGATAAGAACTCTAGTTCAATTGAAAACTGTTATCAATAAGATTTTAGTATTATTACTACTATCACAGGAGGTTTTGCTTGGAAAATATATGATTATTCTGGTTTTGGACTCCTCATTTTCATCATAAGCCACTTAAATGCTGCTTACCATTTCAAGATTAAGTGGATGAAAATGATGCTTCAGTTAGTGAGTCACATGTTCATCAGGCACTCATCATCCTGACCTCAATTTGAAATGAAATGGGGGTAAACTTTATGCACATCACAGTGTACTAGTGCAATGCCCTTCTGGCAGCTTTCTGCACTCAAAAGATATGCTGATGCATCCCAATGAAGTAGCTGTATCTTGATTTATTTTTTTTTTCCCGATGGCTATACTGAAGCATTCTTTTTTCAGCTCTGTGGCTGAATCACTTTTCAGGTTTTAAATACACAAAGACATTGAAGTGCTTTGTTGACAATAAGGGCAGAGGAGCACAAATACACAAGAGTAAGAGATGGAAGTAGGGAAAATACACAGCAACAAAGTAGCTCCTTACTCTTAACAAAGAATATCATGGGCTTTGACACAAAAGCACTGATAGAGTTTCAATTTAAAACCTTCTCCAACAGCTCATACAATGAACAGCAAAGAATCCAATGAATCTGAGCTAGGTAAGAAAGGTTGTAAGAACTTAGATCTGATTCAACTGGGTTTCTAGCTGAGCTTAGAAAGTTGCTGCCCTTCAGCTAAACCTAAATGCTTCATCTTCCCATGAATATGTCTGTATATAGTTTCTTAAAAAAAAAATCCCAGCAGCTAAATCCTATACCAAGCATTCCTCTACAAGTCTTCAAAATCGTTTTCACAAAGATGTGTAACCTACTATTTGAGGGACAGTAAAAAACACTGAAATACTAAGTATTAACAGAGTCTGAGTAGCCTTTAGTAAAGTATGAATAAAATTTGAAGATCTGATCTACCCAACTTCTAGCAAATCCTCAAAGGACATTATTATTTATGTGCACTGCACACAATAACTAACACTGCCCTATAACAGCACTCAAAACCTAATTCCATTTCTGTTACTCCTTTTACCACAGGGGCAGTAATAGACATTAAATAATAAAACATTCTTAGAAAAAAAAAAGAGGCTGAAAGAAACCTCAAGAAAGTATTAACTTTGTCCCCTGACTTAAAGGCATAGCTAATTATATATCAAACCTCCCCATGAAACACTTCCTTACCTGAACAAATAGATTTACCTTAGAAAATAGGAAAACTTTTAATTCTTGCTGAGTTTAAGCACAGCATGTCTCTAAGCAGAAACACAGAGAAGCATTATCTTATTTTAACCTGTTATTTTTCTGTTAGGGGTAAAAATGAAAAAGACAACTTTAAAATGCCTGGCATTTTGATGGCTTAGAATGTTTAGAACTTTTGAATGAGAAAAACAAAACAAAACAACCTTGCAAAGTATTTCAAAGACCTTGTCTGGTTTATGCATGTTAAATAACATTTACAAGGACAACATATCTAAACCAGTTAAAAAAAATATTCCTGCATATTAACAACAAAATACACTAACAAAATCTGGTTTAAGTTCTGAGCCATAAGCTAGAAGAGTATCAAAACTTTAAGATAAACTCCTTTGTTGTAGAGATCTACTTTTCATGGCTAACATGTCAAACATTACACAAGCAAAAAGGAGTTTACAGTGTTGATCATCCCAAAAAGAGAGAGAGAAAGCACTTGAAAGTGTGCATGCAGAAGATGTGACTGGAAGAATTAGAGCCCCAAGAATTATCTCAACTATTCATTTCTGTGAGTTAAAGCACAGGAAAATAAGTTCAGAAATAAAGCATCCAGAAACATTAGGAAAGAGTGTCCCTTGGACAAACCAAGAAAACACTGCTGCTTCAGGAGTGCTAAGGAGCTATGTCCTATTCAGTAATGAGCAGGTTGTCCAGCAGGATACCTCACTTGCCTTGACCTTTCTAAGCCACCCCAAAAAGCAGCAATATTACAGTGTGCTCTTGTGAATGAATGACAATCTCACTTTTACAGTTCTCTGCACTCCTCACTTACCAAACTCTTCTGGAACTGCATGCAATGGTAGCATTGTAGCACTTCTCAAAAAGCAGCTGAAGAATTTTGACAAGGTGCCTGCAATCCTATCTTATTACACTGCTCATAAACATACATGTCTAAAAGGAGCTACCAGAATGTATGCTAGAAAGCACTCTTCCTCCTTCCCATTTAAAATGGGTTTCAGCAAAGTCTTCAAAACATTAGCTGGAGGTTCACTGTGAGAAATTAACTTTCTTCCATCCTAGCTAGCCTTGTACCCAACAGTGCAGTCAGGAAGCAACATAGCTCTTACTTCAGTCAATGCTGCCTCTACACCTGACTACACACAGTCATTTTCAGTTCTCAGGTGGGAAACTGTAGCCTGATCTCATGATACTGCTCTAGAGAATAAGAGTACTTGAACTCTTCCTTCAGGAGTTTGAAATGAATCATATCAAGGATATGCCTACAGTAGGAGCATAATACGTGTTAACTATTTAACTAAAACATTCCTAAAAGCAGATCTACCTAGACTGGCAGAAAACAATTCTACCCTGCTGGTACAATGAAAGAAAAATAAGAGAAAGAAAAACAGAAAAATAACATAAAAGTCACTTTTAAAAGAAGTTCTATAAACAACCAATAATTCATCCTAAGCAGTGCAAAGAATACTGAGGTCCTTCCTGGCAGACTCTGTCAGTTGTATTTCAACCACCCAGAACTAGTAGTGCTTCTGGTAGTAGCACTACCAAGTTTGAATGTTTATCCCAGTCAAACAGAAATTGTGGTCAGCATCCTAATAAACTGAAATCTGTACAAGATTTTGGATCTCTGAGGTAATGAACAGAGACTCCTAGCCTCAAAAAAACCCACCCCCAAATAAAGAAACAGAGTACTACTCGCTATACTGAAAAAATGTTACAAAATAATACTTGAACTAATACCTTACACAGCCTTGGACCAGAAGAACACTTTGGATACTTAAACTCGAGATCTCCTCTCATGTATAACTTCCAGATTTTCTGCCACCAAGGCAGAGTTCAGCATAATTCCAAGGAATGCAGCATTTCTAACCAGCATAAAACCATTTATAAACAATTCCTTCAAGAAGTTTGTGTTAAATATTCAACTTCTGAAGTGTCTGGGGGAAAAAAAAAAAAAACAAACAAAAATCAAACCAACCTAAATAAAAAGTTCAAGGAACAAATCAATGTAAATATAAATGTTTGGCAACACCACTTAAAAAAGGCAAACAAGCACTCTAAAAAAAAAAAAAACCAAAACCCAAACACTGTAAAAGTTTGGATGATAATGACAGAGAGACTTATACAAAGCAAGATATTTATCTGAACATAGAAGAAGGTGGAATTCTTTTTTTTTTTCATAAATTTGCAACCAGAAAAAACACATATAAAGAAATACTAAAGATGCCATACACTAAGCATCATTAGTTCAGAGAAGGATGACATATGATGAATTGTTACAGCTTCACTGATAGTTTATATAAAAGCAGCATCTTTTCAGATAAGTGATTGGTGTAAAGTTGCCTTCTCAGAAGCTCCTAAGACCCAGTAGATGCTGGTCATGAAAACTGCCTTTAGCCCCCAGACCCTTCATTTGTCATGAAGGATGTATGATTTATAAACTGTCCCAAATCATACCCATTAAAAGACAAATCCCAAAGCAGAAGGGAAAAAAACCCACCAGCAACAACAGCAAAACCCTGCACAGTTAAGTCAAGAAACGCAGAATGAAACAGAAGTGCTTTAAAGATTCAGTAGCAAAGGGAACAAACACTGTAAACCATCTAAGTTTTGAAGTTTTTATGCAAGACACCATGCAGTACATTATGCTTGTTTCTCTTCCCCTTCGAAGAATCACTGCCTGTCCTACCACTTGTGATCCAGACTCAACATATTCTTCATGATACTTAAAGCATTTTTTTCTTTAGGGTTGTTTTGTGGGGTTTATGGAGGGTTTGGGGGGGATCCAGAGGGGAAGTATCATTTACTGTTTTGTCAGGTTTTTTTTAAAGCAGTGAATAAAATAATAAGCATATAAAGGATATTTTAATGTCTGAAAATCTCAGCTGCACCCTACAATTTCTATGTGATTTCTGAGACCTGAGCTTGACACTGGTCAAATACAGCCTTTTTCCAAGTAAAAGATGCTGGAAAGTCAATGACTCAACAATGTCATAGAGTTCAGCAACTGGACTGCAAGTAACTGTGCTGCTTCCCTCAAACCCTGTAACTCATGTACCCAGGAGGAAAGGCTGCCTTAGCTTTGCATTTTGTCCAGCTACACTATTTCAAAACTCTTCTCAATTTCAACTTGAATAGAAAAAAGCTTCAAATACATTTAACTGGGAGAATTACACATTAAAGAACTAATTAAAATATAGGATCACTGTAATAAACACCCTGAGTCCAAATCACTCCAGCTACAGTGTCCAGAATTTGTGGCATAAAACAGGAAGCAGCTTTTAAAAAATGTAATGCTCTGCAGTGTCAGTGACTTGCCTTTTTAAGCATTCTGAATGCAAATGCCTGATCTCCAAGAGCAAATACAATAGAAGCAGTAGTACTCCATTTTTTTCAGAAACAAAAAGCACCTCCACCCTAATTCCAGGAAGGCAGGAGGGGGTTACTTGCAAAATACAGATTTAAAACCTGCCCATCTCTCTGGAAACAATATACAAAAATCTCACAGCAAATACAAAATTATCTTCAATCTTCTAATTAACTAGTGAACTCATATGGCCAGATACTTGTCTTTCTGTAATTGTAACAATACAATTTAGTTCAAATATAGAACAACTAAGGAATAGTAAAGCTCAAAAACAGGATGAAGGGCGTACGATGCATTCTTTTAGTGGTCAGTATTCTGGTCTTATATTTTCTTTTATCACATGGTAATCCAAGATAACATGCAACTTACTCACTGAATAGAACTCACATATTACCAGTCTATGTTTTTTAATTTCTTCCACAGAGAAGACTGAAACTCTTGAAAATAAACACCTGATAAGAGAGTAACTTTCTGTAATGAGAAGGTTGTCTGTCTGTATGTCTGCGTATTTAACTTTCTATATAAATAATGAGAAAAAAAAAAACACACAAAAAACCCACCACAGAACCATTTTGAGTTATAACATATAAATGTTGTTAGTACAATACAGGTGCTTTTCCTTTTTTACTTTTATATAGGCAAATAAAATCTTTCTCTTTCACAGCTATAGAGTCACTACCAGAATCACTGCATTGAACAAGAAGTCAAGAGCATGAGGTACTTTCCATACAAGAAATCAAGAGCATGAGGTACTTTCCATAGAAATAGAATGATCATGGTACAAAAAAAATAATCTAGACCAACAGCAACAGTGCCAAATTGGATCTAAAAGATAAGTCTGTGCTTCTCGTGGAGCCAGCCACCCCAGCATTTTTAGGCTAGATTATTTTGTGTTTATCTTATTTCTTCCATCTCTCTCTACCTCTTCAAAATATATATAAAAAACTATTTCTCGAAATTCTAAAAGGAAGCAATAGCAATTCACTCCCAAATAGTAGTTAATATTTCTAGCTATCCCAATAAAACATTCTTAATTAAAATGTATGAAGTGGTGAGCACCTTGTCAGAGGCCACAATTGTTTTCTGATCGTGACTGAGAAGTGGTCTCTCTTTTTCATGTTCAACTCCAGCACTCCTGAAAATTAATCCCTTATATTCCAGTATGAGCACCAATACCCAGGAAAGAGCAAAAAGGATCAGGAGAGAACAGATCCACAGATACCCTTCTAATGTCTTTCCTCATTACATTATTTTTTTCCATTGTTATGCAAAAGACAAAGAAATTTCTCTGCCAGTGTTCTTCATTCATTACCCCTACCCTCCCAAAAGTTACTATCAGAGAACAAGACAAACAAGGCAAAATACTGAAATGAATACACAAGAAAAATATTAGCAAACAATCTAACCCAATCCTCTAGTTTTTGCAAGTTAGTAAAAGGAATGATGGGGGGGGATTAAAGTATTCTTAGTAGTCAAAATGAAACACAGACTGTTAGAGGTAAACACTCTAATTTTGCTTTAACACCCTCATCACAACTATTGGAAGGATTTTGTCTTCAGTCTAAACCTGACACCCTTATTAAACTTAAAATGTAACTACTCTGTTGCACAAAAATGTTCAAAAAAAGTAGTCTCACCTACATAACCTGCCTGCATAGACTGAAGATGTAAATTGAGGGAAGGAAAACTCCATCCTACCCACTGAAGTATAAGGGACTGAAAAATAAGCAATCACAATACTTAGTCTGCTACCACATGAGATTGCATAGAGCTCAAATTATTTACTGACATAAGAGAGCATACAAACTAATGCACGTAGTAGGTCATGACTAACACCAGGACACACACTTTTGCATTCAATTTTTAGCTATTATCTTCTAAACAGCACAGGAAATCAAAGTTATAAAGTATGGACATTAAAAGCTACAAGACCAAGGATTTGACTTTTCAGCACGCACTCACCTCCTACGCTTAAAGGGCTCATTATTTGAAAATTATTTTAACTCACATTCATCACTATAGAAGTTTCTGTGCTGCTACTATTATCAGACAAGGAGCAAAACATTGTACATAATTCCTTGTGCTGTCAATCAGTGCTGCTCCCAAACATACTCAAATTACTTACCCGAAAGCATACTTTCAGCTACCAAACATCAAACCTGGAGACCCCCAGAATCTGTTAAATTAGAACATCAGAGGCATGAACATCAAACCCCACTGCTTATTAACTTGATTATCAGTTGAAAAGGCATTCAGATCTACAACAAAAATATTCTCTAATCAGAACTCAAATCTTTATTTTTTAAAGGTATTGGGAGTGATTGAGAGCAGAAGAAATCATGCAGGTGTTGTGATACGCAAGCAACTGTCACCAGCTTTAAAAATAATTCTTAAAATCACTTATCCTGAGAGAAGTTTCTGGTATGAGCTAGGTATCGATTAAACTGAAACAGCTTCTAAGAAAGACCACCTATGTCCCATGGTGTTCTCCACTAATACAGGCTGTTATTTAATAGTAAATATTCCACTTGTATTTTCTTGAGCACATCCTATGAACAACTGGCAAATTGCTCCAGTATCTAGTTGACCTTCTAAGCAAGAGTGTCATGGGCTCCAAATTTCAGTTTAGCTCTTAGGTTAAAAAGTCTGCAGAACGCTCAAAAAATCAGACATGGCAATACAAAAAATGGCAAAGGAAGTTTGGGATAATTTGTTCAACTTAGACGGTGCTCACCTTCCCTTGGCCTTCACACATAGCCAATTTAAATTGACTGCTTATTCAATAAAAACTCTGATGACCTTAAATACTTTCAAATATCCTGTAAGTATAACTAGCTAATGAGTTGTACCCACAACCCCTTAAAATGAGGGGGCATCACAGAAAAATACCCCACAGGACAGAAGTTAACAACCTGCCCTTCTGCTATGTTACAAACTGCACTCTGTGGGTCTCTCCCAGTTTGCACTGAACATTCATAGTTCTCAAGGTACTCTAAACATCTGTGAAACATTTTTAAACTCAAACTACGATCACACAAGGGTTCCTGCTATTGTAAACACTGAATCGACTCAGCAACTAGCAACACTAATGAGAATTTACTGCACAAAAGAAATGCATTGCAGAAACAGGTTACCACACTTGTGTACCAATGGATGAGTCACAGTAGTACTCAGCCCAAGTTCAAAGGATCACCCCTCAGCTCTACAAAATCCAAGTTAAATCATAGCCAGCTTACAATTGTATTGCAAAGCTGCAGCAAATGCCATCTGCAGTGGGCACTACTATATGATAATCCAGCCTGCTGTATCTGCAGATCCATAGGGAACAAATACCACTCACAAAAATAGGCCTGTACTATTACGAGCCTGTCAGTATCGCATAGCAACCAAACACATTTATTGATGTGGTCGTCTTGTATGCTATTCATGGGAAGGGAAATGATGAATATTATTTAAGAGAAACAGGATAAATCTTATAACTTATTACAGGATTCAGGATGCGAAATAACCAAGCAAACTTCACCAGTAAATGAAATGTGAATAACCTACACCAAAAAAATTATTTGAGTCTTTTTTGTACTGCATGACAAGTTCTGGGCTGTTTTTTCCTGCTTCTCTTTTCAGCATAAGAACTAGCAAATGAGAAGGTGGGAGAATGAACACATTCAGAGGCAGTATTTAAAAAAAAAAAAAGAGGAGGGGGGTATCCATAAAACCAAACATGAATATTTTATCTATTTAAATAAGACAGGCATTCACAAAATGCTCGAGCAATGCTGAAGTGAACAATGCCGTATATTTCAACTCCCTGCTCCCTCAGTAAAGGTTTGGTAAAGCTCCCACTTCTGCTCTTGAGACTTTATTAAATTCAACAGAAGCAAGAAGTGGTTTGACAGTCCCAGCGGTTCAATTGATAAATTTCAAAGCCTTTAAGTGTCTCTATAAAGGTTAAAACAACAACAGGAAAAAAAGCAAGAAAGACACTTTCTTTTAGCAGTCCCTTTTGAAAAACTGAAGTGGCTCAGGCTTTTCAGTGGGCTGAAGCTTCAGACTTCAGAATTAAATATTCCTCACAATTTAAATTGTGGGTCATCTGAGAATTAGCATTATCAGAATCACTAAACACTGATTAAGCTTTTAATTTTCTATATATCACACAAGAAGTAAACATTTTTTTTCTCTATATCCTAAAGTCTAAAAAAAGCAATAGACCTTTACTGCTTAAATCAACTATACAGATTGAATGTTTGAGTTAATAAGAAGCACTAAGGCCCATGGCTTCAATATAAATTATATATATATAACATATGTATCTTTATATAATATAAGGATATTGTTACTATCATCAATTTTTAGCTTGTGTGATGTGATGTCTGGAAACCCTAAACAATCTAGAAATGTTACAAGAGACATAACACTGCAAAGGTCAAGCTCATGCAGTCAGCTCTTGGCTTTAGTAACATGAAAGTACAAAAATAATATAAATATATGATGCTTAATAGTAATTTTCTCTGGACAACTCTCTAGCCATACTCAAGAACCACACAGTTCCTCTTTAAACGCTGACATTTGAAATGAAATGCCTTAACATTATAAAACAAGTTCTTCCCTGTTACAATACTCATTCTGGGGAAAAACAAACAGAAAACAAAACAAACACCAGGAATGCTCCCATCTCTCTAACAATCTCACAGTAGTTTTCCTAAAGTAAATTTTCCTATAAGTTGCAAATCAGTGACCAACACTTTCCTAAAGCTTCAAGATGCAAACACAGTTCAACTTTGCATTTAACTAATTCAGCTGTCACAGTTTACGCACAAGCTACAGCAATACAACCATCGCTGTCAGTCAGAGGAGTAAGTTATCATTTATTATTGTATTTTTGCTACTGTATAAGAGAAGCATAACAACACTGCAGTAGTTTTCATTTTTCCTTTTTAACACCTATACTAAACCTGGTCACACAATTTGGGCAGCATTTCTTTCTGTAATATACTGAACATTTCATCTCAGAGCACACAAGAAGGTCCAGAAGCTTCCACAATAAGGCTGACAGAACAGCCCAAAAGGGGGAGGGGAGGGATGAGAGTTTTTGAGCAAACATCTTCTTTCCTCTCAGCTGCTGCTGAGACAGATTGTCATATCTGTGTTTCCTTGTACTCCTTTTGTTCCTTAAAGGTGACCATCTTGTTTTGAGTCATCACTTTCAGATGGAACAAAAGTCTTATGTGGGATTTATTTAAAAAGAAAAAAGTGCATATGAATTGGACTAACCAGATGAATACTCCGGTCTTCGCTCTTCAGTGAAGTTTCCCTAATGTTCAAAGCAATGGCCTTTATATATCATGCCAAAAGGTTTTGAAAATTTTTATCTTACCATTATACAGCTTAAGGTCAGTGATTGTAGCTGTATTCTGTCATTTATAGTATATAATAGAAAAAAAACACTGTATGATTTTATAGAATTCTCTCAAATAACTCAGAGGTTAGTTAGGAGAAAGCAGAAGGCCTCTAAAACATTAGCCTTCTCCATAAAAGCTGTGTTGCATGAAAGCTTTACATTCTATCAATATTGCATATTGCTACGAAAGCAGAATTTGTGTGGATGGAACAGTGCAGGGTTTTTTCATTACTGACTCATCTTCTAAGTTACCGAGGCTTTTGAAACTGTACTGTATCAAACATCACACCCTGGAACGTTCGAGCTTACAGCTTGTCTGGACACCAGGACTGTTTCTCACCCAGTGCAGGCACCCATATCTCACTGAAATTAAAGGGACTTTTCTGGGTCCGTGTATCAACTGTTTATTATGGTGAAGTCTGGTAGGAAAAGTGTAAATATTCCAAACTACTTCCAAGTTCATAGCATTTGATGTTGAACATTGATATTAATGGCAACTATTGCCCTTTCCTCTTTGTTCTAGCACCTCCCTCCTGAGTTTGTCAGGAAAGTATGTGAATTTGAGAATCTGCTGATTCAGGATAGCTGAACTTAAGCTGTGTTTTAGACGCTTTTTTGTTCCATGACCATCATCTAAATTGCTCCCCCTCCACCAGTCGATGTGTTTCAGTAATCCTGCCTTGTTCCTTACTTCAAGTAATTTACTTTGCCCAGTTCAGGAAAAAAACTATTGCTACCAGGAGTCCCCACACAAAGTTTCAGAACACAGTTTAAGACAAAAGGAAAGGGATTAAGGATAGGAGAAAGTTTCCCTGAGATACTTAAACATATTGCAGGATGAGGGTGCAGAGAAACTTGTACAACAGTTAAAATACAGCAAAAGAACAAACCTTCTAAATTTAGGATTTTCAGATTTTTTTCCCTCAAACTTGTAGATGATTTTGCCAGCTCTAAACATACTCATGCAACAAATCTGCAACTTTCACAGAGAGAAATTACTGTATCTTTCTGAACAAATACCTGAAGTAATTTCTAACTCTGAACTGTTTGGAAATAGTTCAAATGACATTAAAATTAGCTATACTGCTACAGAATCTGTCAAAGAAATAGTGATAAATAGGATTGAACACAATGCTGAGAATACATTTCTCCCAAACCAGTTTGTGAGCAGCAACGATAATAAATTACTGCAAAATGCTGCATCATACTAATGGGGAAAATAGGGTTTTTTTCCCCAAAACACACAAGATTATTTCTGACAGTAATTAAACATACAAAAGAGTAGCCATTAAGAAATGCCAAAAATACTGCCTTATGAAATTAAATAATCACCATACATCTATGATGAAAATAATTACATTTCTGTCCACAGCCATGGAAAAGCATTTCCTATGTTCATATGTTAAATATCAATAGATATTTAACGTACTCGCAAGTCACCGTGTATTTATGACTCATTTTCACATGTGCAAACTACAGACAGAGCTATGGCTATTTATCCTGGTTTATGGCATTCCTTCCTTTCAGTGTTCTGAAATTTTACTGCAAGACTGAATGTTAACTACAGATTAAATATATAACAGGCTTTGCTCTGCTATCCTGCCAGCTGCAGAAAACATTAGAATGTTAAACTGTATTATTTATTCCAATATGTAACTCTTTTCAAAGTTGTTAAAAACTGGTACAATATTAAATTTACACATGCTTTATAAAATAAAAGGACTACACAACTACATTTTAAATGGACTTAAGTGAAACATACACAAACCTATCAGATGCTAACTGAACTACATCACCCCACTAAGATATTCACCACATTTTTAGCTTTGGATTCAGTTCTACAAACCTGCAATTGCTGTTCAATCACATTACATAAGTATGGATGGTAACATAACATTTTCATAGGCTCCGGAGTGTCAATGGGATTTGACACACAATGCTTTGAAATCATTTATTATATTTGGACTTTCAGTGAAGGACACTTCCAAACTATGTTTGCCTTTTTACCCATGAAAGATAAAAGAGCTCTTTCTGGTTTAAACCTGATCACATTACTTTCACGGTTCTCTAACTAGGCCTTCCCAGTAAACAAATCAAAACTCAACTTTCACAAGGGAAAGAAATAAAAATAAAAATAATTAGACCCTACATTACATGATCAGAATTCAGGTGGGTTTATTTCAGTTCTTAAATTTTTCAATATTTGAAAGGGTACAAAAAGTCTAAACAACCTCAGCAAGGAAAACCCAGGAAGCTGGGACCATAACACTCTGTAGGCTAAAAATGTCTATTGATTCATGATCTCTATCAATGTAACTTTTTTTTATTATTATTATTCTCTAAAGAGTAGATAAAAATTTTAGCCATTTTCCTCACAAATCTCTTTCAGCCTTAGGCATTCCAGTATCATCCTCACTCCTGTTAATGACATATAAGAAGTAAAATAAAGTTTAAGTTCTTTCTTACTGTTTGTTCCTCAAAGCTGGAGTTTGATAGTACCCATCCACTGCCAACACAAAGCTGTTCTATGCTTCCCCTGGAATCTAATTCAAATGACTACCCACAGGTGCACAGTGTATGAGCAGCCCTGCCCTCTGCTCTCATCCAGTCGCCATTCAAATTATGCTCCTGTAAGTAGCAGATGACATACCCAGTGGAAAGCACTGATTCCCCATACACATCTTCCATTCATAAATCTGCCTTTATGTTTGCAGTAAGATTACAAATAACTTGGTTTTCAGTCTCCTATGCATTTCCCACAACTTTATAACTACACTGTTGTAGCTCAATTCATTTGTACCTCTACTAGCCTCAGGTATTTCCTGGTATATGTTGTGTAACACTTCTCTTTTACCCAACCACTTTGGGAACCAATTCTGTTTTAGGATTTTGAACTATTCCAGTGCAGAACACTGATTTATTAACAGTTGACAATTTTGCATATTAACAGTTGACAATTTTGCATAATGTCAACTTGATAAATTACATTTCCAGTTTAGGGGGCTCTTTGTGTCTCTAAAGTACAAATAAATATTTTCACATGATGTTGTTCCAAATTTAGGTTTAGCAAAATCAAAGTTTTAATTAAAAATGTCTTTTTCTTATATTTCAGTCTCTCTGTGGCAGTTCTGCAATGCAGGGTGTACATGGCTAGCACATACAAATAATAACAAATCACGTAAAGCTCCAAGAAACAAGCAGACGGCTTTTCTATTTAAAAAACAAATAAACAAACATTTCCGATTGATTTTATAATCTTAGCAGTGCAGCAGTACAAGAAAGTGTTATACAATAATCTGCCAAAACATAAATAAAACCTGCTATTCTCATCTCCTTTCAGCATCTAACTAATGAGAAATGCAACTAAGTAAACACTGTGCATGCTAAATCACGGAGAGGTCAGTTAAGTGTTTAGTTTAATAATCAAACACGCTATCAACTGCTGTAAGTCTTGATGGAAACAAGTCTGACATAACCAATCCTTTGAGCTAATCAGTGACCCACATTGAACTAGCTTGATCTACATCAGCCCACTTAAACAATTTGAACACCCAAGTTCTGTTTATTGATATAATTCAAGACAAGCCTATTCAGATTCAAGTAAAACAAAAAATATCAGGATCTCTCAAACATCTTCAGCAATACCACCCAATATGCTAGCTACTCCCTCAACACCTAAAGTAAAACTGTGTTGGTATTTACCATGCTATACTGTGTACCTTTGCTTTATCACAATACTATTGCACATAAGCAGTGAGGGATTTTTTTTTTTTCTCTAAAGAGTAAGAGCTTTAAGCAGTATGTGGAGAAGTTTGCAGTGTCTACATAATTAACAAGATAGATCAAATTCTGTGCCTAGCCACTTGACATTTTCCTTAAAAATTTATAACTAAAGCCTTTATGCAAGTACAGCAGATCTAAAATTTAATGGCTGGAGGACAGAGAACAAGGTCACCCAAAACTGTTAAGTTTTATTCTCTGACAAAAATAAAAACAAAAATGTTCTTCTTTTCCACTTATGAGGATTTAGTAAAAAAAAAGTAATAAGGAAACTAAGGTAATAATCAAAATGTGAGCTTTACCCTCCACCCTCCCCACCTCCTTCAAAGTTTTGCCACAGTCTAAATTCCCAAGTGCAGACATTTGTGATGGCCTCTCTCATGTTGTGCCTTGAAAGCTCAAAGTCAGGAACTCTTATGCCACAGCTGTTCAGGTGAATGACCCCCTAAAACTGCAACTACTGAAGAGGGCACTGTGGACCAGCTGCAAAGGTAGCTAGCTCACTTTCCAGTGCTAAATTAGTACTGGTAATCTATGTGATATGAGCTGCTGCATGTGCCATTCAGTGGATGACAAGCCAGAGAGCAGCGCTTTCCAGAAAAGGAGTCAGCTGTAAAGCCGGGATGAGACCCCCTACTTAACGCGTTCTGCATTCCTCCTATTCTACACTCTCAGGCAATTGTGATTCAATTGGCAGGGTCAAAAGAATTCAGCATCCACACTTTGTTTTAAAGTTCACGTGTTTTAAAACAGCTAGACAAAACAAGACAGACCAAACCACACCACCAATCCTTCATCCCATGACAGGAGAAGGAAACCTTTACAAAAAATGGTATTTTGGCTTTTCCATCTTCAGTGATCCAGATTAGTGCAAATGCAAACTGTAATCTTCATTTTCACAAGGTAGCTTTTTACTCTTACTATCTTGTGTTCAAAGTAGACAGCCTGAATTTGTTTACATGAACAAAAACAGCACTCAGAGAAAAACACTTTTTGTTTTGAAATAATATGGAGAAAGTGTGGGAACAAGTCTCAACTTCTTATTTTCCCTCTAGTACTAATCGAGACTGAAGGGATAAATCACAACAAGTACTCTTATTTCATTTAATTCAGACAGTGGGAAATCAGGGCCAAGTTAAATATTTCATTTGCATGCATGCAGAGCAAACAGCAAAGGCTCTTTCATTAGGTCAGGTTTTTATGTATTTCTGAAGGTAATCTTAGGCAAAGGGACAGTAACCAAGCAAAGAGTGATCATTAACAGTAGGTAATAAAAAATGAGCCCCATAACATTACCTCATCCTGAACTTTCACCCAAGCTATGGGTAACCTCTGCACACAAGGAGAAGCAGCAAGTTTTAACTACCTATCCCCTGTGACAGGCTGCAGCTGCAAACTGCCACTCTACTGCTTCATTAACTATGGCAAATTAATGCTGAATCTTAAACAGATGCAGGAGTCAAAAGGAATTTTTAAAATTAAGCATGCAAGCAGCAGTATCAGCCCATAACTCTTCAGTCAACTCTAGTTTCCAAGAAAAATAAACTTGCTTGACTTTAAGCTTTTAATCATGTATCTCTGCGCCTTCTTTAGCTGCATCCTTAATGCAAGGAAAGCCCCTTCTGAAAGGAGGGCACACAGTTTTATCTCACTCTCCACTTCCAAGAAAGCACCACAGCAAGCAGGGAAATTAAGTGGCAGTTATCAGAAATAAAGAAAAACCAAGCAATGTGTCCACAACTATGAAACTAATGAATACTAAATATGGAAATTATGAACTTCATATACATTGTTTTCTTGCCCCTTTACTTCCTAATACTTTTACTAACAATCTGCCTCCTGCAAACAGTAGACTGGCTGCTGAAATTTTTTTTTTTTATTACTTTTTTAAGCTCTCTGAACACCATTTTTCTCAAGTCCATTTAGGTAGATGTTACAGGAAAGTAAAATGCTATCTATACCCTTTTAAAAAAAATGTTTATACTCAACTAATTCAAGTAGAATCAAAGTGAAATAAACACATCTGTAGCTATCTAATGCTACAAACTGAACTATGAACTTTTACCTTCTGTGGTAAGAATACTACTACATTCAGTGTATGCTACACATCGTGCCATGTGATCTTAGCAGAAGCCCTAGTTTCTGAACAATACTGACCAATAAACAGCTGAAAACATACAGTAACATGAACTCAGGCTACCTGTCCAGCTAGCTGGTAGAACACACTTGTCTTTCATATCCTAGCAGTAGTTTTGTTACAGCCATGATGACCTAAAGTTATGGGCAAGATTGATTTTGGGGACAGACGTAATATCTAGGTATATATTTAGAAAAAGTAGACCAGCTTCCTCACATGCTGAAGAAAAGCCTGTGCTGGTCTACTTTTTCCAAACTGGGTTCTCAATTATGCTACTAAAAATGTACTATCTACCTTCAGAATTTGTCCTGCATAGATAATGGGGGACAAGAAAGCTGAGCAGAAGAAAGGAAAGCACCACTGATTAATCAGCTAATAATAAATCCTGAGATTAAGACAGTGTACACGTTACAAAATCAATATGATCTCTAATTTTATTTTTATGACATTCATAACAGGAAAAATACTATTAGAATAGTTAATCAAAGCCATGTTCAAACAACAAAATAATTCTTTTAGAGCTGTTTTCATCCTGAAAATTAAAGAACACAAGCATTCTTCTGTGCTACAGTAAGTCATTAGCTACACAATCCATCTACAAGCGTGCTGCAGGAAAAGCCACTTCTGTTTTTATAGTTATGTATCAGAAGTTGCAAATAAATGAGTTATATGTGTGTATATTTATTTAAAAAAAAACCTAAAATGCACACACAATTTCAACATTTCCAGCACAACATAAAATACTACTTAAAAGCACTTCTGTATTCAAGTCTGCAACAAATGTGTTGCTAACACAAGTCTGAAACCCACTACTAAATCAGCAAGCCAAAATAATAAGGACAGAAAGAATTCTAATAAGAAAGCAGCTAAATCACTCTCCATCTCAATGGCATCTAGGAGTGTGCTGGGAATCTGATCTGAAGAAGAAAAAAAAGGAAAAAAATATATAGCAACCTCTGAAAGCTGTGGTCATAAGTTTCTCAAAGCCCTGATCTAGTTCTCTTTAGTTTGAGTTTCAAATTACAGCAGTTTCAAAAGCAACCAGTAATTTCAGGTGTCTGAATTTCAGGTGCATTTCTCAAGACATGTCAGCTCACACAACTGAATTCTAATCTGCAATGCTGGAGTTCTCATTATACCAGTAATTGATGGAATTTCCAGTATTTTAGTAAACTAAACTGATGTGTTATATATTTTTTTCCAAAGTAAACTATATAATGACATACATCACTGTGTTTTTCTTTTATGTTTTGAATCTGTCATTACAAGCCACTTAAGCAGGACAGGAAGTGTTAATTATTCACCAGAAAGATTTCTGGTCTTTCTTGAATTAGTCACATGAGAACATTAATAGTCAAAGGAGAGACTGCATCACAGAATAATGGATAATAATGGGGTCCTATCTTCATCAAGAGAGGGCTGCAAAACCACCCGAGACTTGCAGATGTGTAATGCAGGCAGTTCTTGCTCTTCTAATTGTATAGCAACACGTCTGATTGGAAGATTTCCTCCACCCACCACAAACACTTCCTTCTATGTGAACATCCTCGAAAATAACGTGTCAGTGGGTCAATATTGTTCTAGACCAAGTTCTGATTTAAAACAAACACTCTAAAGGACAGAGATGGAGAAGCTGCAAATACTTCTTGCTACCAAGTCTTTCACTCAAGGCTCCAAAAAGCACTGCAGAATTCAGAAAGAGCAATACATGATTTACTAATGAAGGAAAACATGAAAAGGGAAAAGCATGGACTGTCACACAGTGCATCAGAGGTATAAACAGTAATAAATCCATTTCAAACCTAAATGCCAAGATGGAGACTTTTTTTTTTTCCTTAAAAAACAAACAAACAAGCAACATTCTACTACCCTTAGGTCTATAGGTTTATAGTCTCTAAACTCTTCTAATAAATAGAAGATGTATGAAAATAAAAATCAGCATGAGAGTATGTCTATTTATTTGAAATAACAGTACCCAATAGAAAGGTAAAACGAGAATGTGCCCAGTGTCCAAAATAAAACCAATGCTAACAAACTACAGATAAACCAAGAATATATAGTGGCATTCAACACTATGTATAGTGACATTTTAACATCTAACTAATTACAGAAAAGAAATACACTCCAAAATACACATGATAGAAGTATCACAAACACTCCAATTATTTGACAACAACTGGAGTTACAAGCAGCATAGTTAGTCCACATTCTTAAATAAAATGAGGAGTCAGTTTGCTCCATCTTAAGTTAATTATTTCCAAGGCAAATTTAATTTCCTATGAAGTATTAATCACAAAGGCCCACTGCCAAGAAAAAGATATCTAAAGTGTTCAAATGCTATTGTTAATTGCTTTCTTTTGAAAGCTCAGAAACTAGTTAACACCTAGGGAAGATACTAAGTATATATGGATTAATCCTAAAAGTTCTTTATCAGTTATGGCATAGCTGACAGTTCTACATAAAAATGAAAAAAAACCAAGATTTTAGCTACTCCAAAGAACTACTGTATTTTACATCTTCTAAAATTCTGAGCCTTTAAAAAAATTCAATCAAGATACTTCCCAAATCATTTTTTTTCCTATTTAAAAATGAGTAATTAAACTAACATGCTCGCAAATTAAAACTGGAAAGAACCTTTAATAGGGAAAGATACCATGTTAAAAATACATTAATTCCTTCAAAGAAATATAGTTAAAAGTTGATTCTAAAGCTAGAAATTATTAATTTTCAATTAACGTGTTAACCATTCAGAGGAACACTTGAAACCTGTTTGCATGAGTAAGCAAGCATTTGTCAACACAGGGACAATTTTGGAAACCATTACTGTCCGTTAGTTCAATGAAGGAGATTACTAAAAAAAAAACCATAACACAAGGACATTAAACAATGAACAAGCATTACTGCATCCAACAGTTAACCACCTCTTCTTGCAAACTGGTGTCAGCAAAACCTGACCCAAGATTCACCTTTCTCCAGCTAAAAATGCTTCACATTAAGTAATACTGGATACTTGTTAAATTAAAGTTTTAAAGACAGTAAATCGATTTATCAAAAAGCTACACTCCCTAATGTTGGACCAAAATAGCATCTAATCAACAGTTAGAAGGAAACAGAATTTCCAATACTGAGGGACTCTTGCTAAATGACAGCATTTTGCCTACTTTATATGTGCAACTTCCTCTGAGACACCTCTAACAACATATAATTAAGAGATCAAAATGCTGCTGTTATGGTGACGGGGCTGATCTCAGCAACAGTCACATTGGGAAGGCCGGTTGTGTTTTAGCAATTAAGTCAATGAGGACATGACTTTGGATTCTGCTTTTCCAAGTGTACTACAAGGAGGTTATAATGTAAACAGCCTGTTTGTTTTGGTTTTTTTTTAAAAAAAAAAAAACACACCACCAAAACCAAAAACACAAGGGAAAAAAAAAAAACCACAAATAATAAAACACAACACAACAACCACCACCAACCAAACCACTGCTTCCAATGTTTCTTCTCTCCCTTCCTTGCATGCTTGGGAATTAAATAGAACTTCTATATTCAAACAAGCAGACATTAAATATATGCATTACTAAAACAGGCCTCAAATTAACTCACCCAGCATGAGATACTACATAGACTAAACTAGACACTGAGACAGTAATCATCAAACAACCTTTTTTCCTCTCAGTTTATCCAGCTACTTATTAAAATGATTTTAGGAAAAACTGTTTTATCTCCATTTAAAATTTTTCATTACTTGCAGTTAGTGTCTTTAATTTACATCAAATAAGCACTGGAAATCCAACACTTGCCAAAGCACATTTCTTAAAGGACACGGTGCAAATGAAAGTCATCTTAAAAATAAATTCCCTTAAACAATTAATAAAAATACTACGACACTTAGAAAGTGAAATTTATCTTCCTCCCATTGACCTACATTGTTCAAGTTCAAAGCACGCATAAGGTGCCAGATTAAACAGCAATTGAACAGGTTACCTACAATTCTTTCAGAAGTAACATAGGAAAGCATTCCCTGCTGCAGGGAAGACCCCAGAGGACAGATTAAATGTAAAAATCCACCACCAATTTCCCAATACAGCTTCCCTGTACAGACAAGTACTGCACTTACCAAAATGCCACTGCTCAGATTCTATTAACAGAAATCAAACAACTGCAAATGCTTCCCTTCTCCAAGCCATGGAATACTCTACCTCTTCAATTAATATATTTGCCAGAGTACAGGGAAAGAATAGTTTAGATTGAATGAATACATTGAGTTACAGCATTTACAAAAAAAAAATTAAAAGGAAACAAAAGTGTTCATTCTCAACAACTCAAAGGACCTTCCTTATTAGAAAAATAACAACCAACAAAAAACACACACACAAAAAAATCCACCACAATACAAGAAGTATTACATCAAAATCTTAAATTAGAAGATAAAGGTTGGGCATTTTTGCAGAATCTAAAAACACTAACCCACTTCCAGGACTGAAACCACTGATCATGTGTCATCCACACAAAGGTTTCATTTTCAGAAAGCATTTTTCAGAATCATTTTGCATTCTCTGCATATAGTGCCCTCAACAGTATTTTCTTATATGGCCTTCTCGGTGTCCTGAGAATGTAACTTTCTAATAATCTGGAACCACTCTGACCAATGTTCCTTCACAAATCTGATATCTAGGAAAGTAAATCCATCCCACAACTATTGGCTGATAAAGGGGCTCCATGTGAGCTCTGTGTGTACTAAGGGGACATCAATGTAATGTACCTGCCTAAACTGAATATGACATTATCTCTCAGATCCAAATAAGGATTTCAATATAAAATCAAGATCAAGAACTGTCCAAAAACATTCACAAGACATTTGTGATAACATAAGATACTAAATCAGTCAGTTAGTTAAGGCTGCATATTTGAGGAGATACAGGAGCAGTGACATTTTAAACTTCAAAGAATATAAGCAATATTTTGCTGAGAAAATATATCACATTCATCATTCCTAGCAACTCTCTCTAAAGAAGCCTGTTTCTATTTATATGCACAAACTTCTATTTTAAAATATTTTTAATTGAGTAACAATTGGCATAGCATGCTAGTGAAAATATTTGTCAAAGCCAAACATCTTCCATGAACAATATATTCATTCATCAAAAATCATTCTCTCAAGTTAATGCTTTGTATCACTGATTTCATCACCTTAAAGCATATATTGGGTCATGATGTTTCCATCAGTTCAAAATTTCATTAGCTATCCAAGGCCAACATGCAGCAACAGCATTACCACTTTTGTGGAAGTCTGATGTCGAAGTAGTTAAAATTTATTCAAGTAAAACCAACATCAGTATTTCCTTAAATCCAATACCTGTATTATAACCCTCTAACAGACTGGCCTTACCATTAGAAGCTTTTTATTAATCCAAAGCATATTCAATAAAATTAAGTAAACATGTAAAAAAAAATAAAATAAAAAAAAAAAACACCAAAAACCAAGACCAGAAAAAACCCACCACACCAGAAATAGACAGACCACAACATACCTATGCTGCCACAGCAGCTGCACATCTTACTGATTAGCATTGATATTTTGTAGCACTGAGAAATAATTATTAGCATTGCCCAAATCAAAATACCTTTGACTAATCAGAGTTTACAAAGGACATGAAGATGGTACTGACTGACAGTAAGATAGAAAGAAATCTGAGAGATGACCTAGCCACAGTAACTTCAAAAAGCAGCACACAATCTACTTCTTTCTTGTTCATCCCACTTTTAGGAGCTGCAGCTATTACACTGAATTTCATTCTGACTGCTGAGGATGTTACAGTTAAATCAAAACTTGCTGTATACATCTGTCTATAATTAGCACAGCATCCATTCACAATTATATAAAATGTTTTAGAAATATTCTTTTTTAAAGATTTTGAATAAATTAATGGTTTCAGCAAGTGTTTGTTTTCTCAAATTCTGCTTCACTAAAGAAGTGAACAGACATTTTTAATCAAGCAGGCCTATTTTTGGATGTTCTTTAACGAAACACCCTCATACACCAGCTGTTTGAATTTATTCACTCCTTTATCACACAGCAAGAATAAAGGAAACAAAATCAATTTTATTTTTTCATAAAGAGAATGGTTACAATTATGAAACTACTTGCTGCAGGATGTTGTGATGGTCAAGGGTACATATAGATTCACCAAGTCATTATGCAAATTCATTAAAAACATAGGTAGTATCTGCCAAACCATAAATCTATAAAAGAGAGGACAACCTTATGTCAGACTGCCAGAAGCAAAGGAGGTATACCAAGATAAGCATCACTGCATGCTTGCTCTGTCCTTATGCTTATTCCCTCGGCATCACTTATCAACCAAATCAGAAACAGGGCTGGATGCATCTTTGGTCTGATCCAGAACAGCTGTTTTGCATTAAATAATAAAATCTCTCTTCTGTTTTGTCTATTCTAAGTACTGCAAAAGAAAGCATTGTTTTCACATTCCTAGAAAAGAGCTTATTACAGTCACAGTATTAAATCCTGTTCATCTGCTTTTACTTTTGAGCACCAATAACCCCTATTCCTAAATGTAAGCTTCTGCAGTAAATGGAAAACTTAGCCCTGATCCAAAAATGTACCTTGCAACTGTCTACAGCAGGCAATTGCTCACTACACAGAAAAAGTTAAAAAAAAAATCCTTTGACTTGAGATGCTCTTCTATTTTAATTATGACTGAGGGAAATCACAGGAACCTCACAATTTATCATTCTTTATTCTGCATATTCTTATTCAAGCAGGGAACATGTCAAAGTTCAATTCTGCACCACCACCACCACTCTCTCCTCAGACAGAAGCTTCTCCATGTCTCCTAATTCTCAATATCTTCTAATATTAAGATTCAAGCAAAGAATTTCAGTGTTTCTCCAATGCCTGTTCTCATCCTCTGTAGCACTTCCTAGGAAAACTTGTAAACAAATCAATTCCTCATCAGGCTCTTTGTTTCTGAGGAGTTAATGTTGGCTTTAACTACAAGTTCTTTCAGAGATCTGACAGAGTATTAAATAAGTTCATGCATAACAATAAAAAAAAATTACAAAATTCAAGTATTTTTAGTCTAAAGACCAAAACAGAGTACAAGTACCACAGCAGGCAAATTAATTACTTTATTCCAACCAGCTACAGTTTCCTGTGATAGATGGCCTGTAAATGTTTCAAATAAATAAAAGCAAACAAGCCTTTCTCTTACAAATAAAGTGGTTTAGGTCTTGTACAACATAGTAAGAATCAGCCTTCCTAAAACATAAGTGTCATTAAGCTCTTGATTTAAAACATTTTATCTCTTTAGAACTGACCCTTCTGATCATCAATAACTGCAGAGAAACCATGCCCCTCAGAGAGCACTACCCACATACAGCTATCCCAAAGTACCTTATCCAATTCTCACTGCTCACTATTCACTCAGAGACCCTGGTTTATCACAGAATCACAAAATCACAGAATGTTAATGGTTGGAAGGGACCTCTGAAGATCCTCAAGTCCAACCCCCTGCCAGAGCAGAATAGCGAGGTCTAACAATCATCTGTTTGGTAGCACATACATTGCTTTGCATCAACTGAAAAATTCCTTGCTTATTCTAGCATCTGATCCCAAGCTCCAGTAAGTGAAATTATGTATTCACAGTGAGCCATGCAGCCTATGAGATTAGAAAGTATTTATTAAAGGACAGTCACTTGAGAGTTTACATGGCATCACCAGAAAAATCACCAGCTGTAATCACCAGAAAAAAAAGGAAAAAGTAGCGCGAGACGAGGCATCTTAATGGCATATACATAGTCATTATTTGTTTAGAAGCTTGGTGATATACAGTCACAAACTAATCACACTTACATTAAATGATTCACTATTTGATCAAATGTTTAATTTCAGTAAACAAACTTGAGATGGGAGACAGATTGGCATTGCTGGAACCTGATGATACATAGTGACTGGAAAATCCAGACTCTGAAATAAACTCTAGATTTGGCCTGCACAAAATGCTTGAGGCACAACATCTCATCACACATATGATGCATGCAGTGTCAGAGAAAGGCAGAACAAATGGTAACATCCTCCAAAACCCCTGCTGGCATGTTCTCAAACACTACTGCCATCAGTTTTAGCTGACTACAGTACCTTATAGTTGCCAGAAGTAAGATGAGATGAAACTAATCATACTGTGTTTTCAATCAACTTCCTGCTGGCTGCAACCATTTCAAGAATGGAATTCATTTGTTTTACGTGCATTAACATATTTCCTTCTTTTCTGGTTCTAAGGCACTGAAGGCAATGACATGGTATCAGTCTGAACCATAAGAAAAATAAGCAGCAGTCACTACAGTACAAATAGAATTACAAGAGTATGAGCCTCTCTGACATACTCCTTTACAGTATATGCTTCTACCAGCTAAGGAATATTTTAGCTTACAAGTCTCATCTATGCATATAATTGTTTTAATAGTAGAAGCCCCAGCCTTTGATGAGCTATACACAAGCGAAACCTTTGCGGAGTTACTTCAAAAATCAATGGGAAACTGCCAACATGTAGTTCATTAAAGGATCATGCCTCATCTCTAATAAGCAAAATGGTTTAACTGGAATATATATAGTAATATTTTCATGTATTTATTAAGAGTTTAATATTTTATATATGCCATAAAATGAAACAGGTTTCTGAAATACAGTAGTCTAAGAGAAAAAAAAAAAATTACATGGTCCGTTAATCAGGAAAAGAAGAATTTTTCCAGATCATAAGAATGAGAAGCACAGCATAAACTCCAGATGAAGTAACCTAAAATAACAACTTGCATACTGCACCCTTTCCAATCTTTCTACATTAAGATAATTCCAACAAAAAAGCAAGATAACTGCAACTGACTGAAGTTGAAGATACAAAAACAGGAAGAAAGGGGAGCAAATACTTCCAAACAATAAGTTCCATGAATTTTTCATAAGTAACACGAATACAGATAAGGCTTCCCAGTTGAGATTATCTTGGTAACTGAAATAGTATTGTAAAATTTAAAGATTTAAAGTGCTCCATTTGAACTTTACTTGAGCATAAATAACAGACTGGACATTCTAAAAAGAAGGGCAAGCCTCCTGAAGATTTAAGGATGGATTCCATGATCTTCAACAAAAGGTGAGCAAACCTTAGCCACTGACCTTAAGCAAATGTTTCAGAAGTTCTGAACAGTCTCACTCAGGGGTTTGGGGTTTTTTTTCAGCTGTTCATTTTGCAGTCTCTTAGATCTTGAAACATCAAGAGTTTAGTAGTTTTCCAGTCACTAGAGATTCTTGAAACCTACAGAATCTGAATTTCTAATATAAAATCAAGCATTTTAAAAGAAGAACCCCTCTAACTTTAATGCAACAGTACATACTAGTCTTCTCCAGTAATTGCTTTGCATGCCACCACTATCAACATGCCTCTCAGGAGCCACTTCTATCACTGTTCACCAATAGGCAAGTTTTAGCCCAGAAACCAGCAGCTTAATTCAATTTTAATGCTTCTTTCAGTATTTTCCTTAATGTTCCCTATCTTTGTGGATCACTAGAGAAAGTGTGCATCTTACTGCAAACAGTTTTGGCTAAGCATTACATAGAATTAATTTTAAAAAATCAACATTTTTTTATACTTTGCAAAATGTGGAATTTATCATCAGACCCACTGACACTGAGTAGTTGTTCTGCTACTTACACCGTTTGGGCTCACTCAAGAACCACCATGAAAGTATTCTTGGGGGGGATGAGGACCTGGAAACATAAAGCAACACTACTCTTCTACATTACTCAATTTAAAATTTTCATGGAAACTACCACATTAAATTACGAGTTTCAAATCTTTTCATAATCTTAAATGCCCTGCAGATAAAGAGCAAATATGGCCCTGTTATTCCAAAATGTGACTTGATAGACATAAAAGTGACATGAAGGTCACAGATAAGACTCAGAGAGGGTAATCAGGCATTGGAACGGCCTGCCCAGAGAGGTGGTGGATTCACCATCCCTGGAGGTTTTTAAAAAGAGATTGGACATGGTCCTTAGTGCCATGATATAGTAATTGGAGTTGCATCACGGGTTGCACTCGATGATCTTGGAGGTCTTTTCCAACCCAATCACTTCTATGATTCTATGACTCTGCCTTAAGACATGTTGCTGACAATAACCCCACCTAACAACTAGAGCAGCAGAATTCCAACTTCAGATGTATAAAAGTCCTTCTGCTATTGCGTTGTACTTTCTTTGGAAAACTGGTATAAAACTGTGACCCCTTAAGTACTCCTGCCAGTGCTACTTCACTACAAGGGCATGTCTACACAGATTTACCACCCAATCTATTCAAGCCTCAGCACGGTCTAGGTAAATAGGACAAGAAAACATGGAAGTTTTCTCAGGACTGAGAAGTACAACAAACCATCAAACTCTGGAAGCTGACAGCAGTTTTGGGGTTTGATGGGAGTTTTGTTTTGTTTTTTTTAAGGAAAAAATTATATATGTAGTTTGCCACTGTGTATTGGATGTACCTGACAGACACTTAAAGAAACTGAAAAACAGATTAATTTATTCACTGTATTGTTGGATAAAATAAGATTTTTATTACAGCACTATCTTTCAAAAGTATCTTACAGGAAACGCTACTCCATGGATGACACTGAGGAAAAAAAAAAAAAA
>VWZY01002645.1:80134-92843 GCA_013399075.1 Chloroceryle aenea | reverse complement strand
AAAAAAAAAAAAAGAGGCTATGCCAACCAGGCAAGGGACGCTGTGATGAATATACTGCAAGCTCAGTATCCCTTTTTAAAGAAAAACAGACTGAACTGCTCTGGTTCAAGAAGTTAAATTCCAAAATCAAAGCATCTGGGAGCAGGCAGTTTGTACATGCTGAGCTGGCACTGGCACACACATCTGGTGCACTGGAGGAGGCATGGCCATGCCGCCTGCAAAGTCCCCTGGAAGCAGGTCATATTTACAGTAGCACAGTCCTTCTTCACAACATCTGTGAGAAGGTCAGGATTGTTTTCCAGCAAAGAGCTCAAAGCTTTGCTAATTTGCAGGCATATACGAGCATCCACCGTGGCTGGACTGAAGTGACAAAGGAGTGACCTGTGTCCTCATGATCAACATCTCAGGGTGGCCCCTGTGATGCTGCAGTTGGAGGATGTGATGCTGCATACAGCTTGTCAGGGGCAGAGGAAGACATTACCTTCTTTTTATGATTAAAAAGTGTGATTGTTTCATTACAAGCTGTGGATAGAATCAAAAATGAAAAAGTTGTTTCTCGCATATATGTACAGATCTAACATCCAATCTAACCAATTTATGTAGGCATAACAAAGTTTTAAAATAACAAATGTGATACTGAAAATCTTCACAGCTGTCAGTAAGCAGTATGCTTAGAAGAGTCATCTGGTGTGAAAGAACCCATGACACCAAGTAGTGTTTCACTAGGCTTGCACAGTGTCTGGTCTGCCCACATTCACAGAGGATGACAGGGCAGTGAACAGGGACTTTTTCCCACTTGAAGGAATTCACCACTAGGAATTCACCCACTCTTAAGTCCTTCAGGGAAAATGGAGATTGCTTGGTTGCTGCAGTGGTAGGTGGCACTGTCACAAGTCCTGTAGCTGGGGTTTTTACTTGATGGCCATTGAAATGATGATCCATTCAAGATTCTGCTGCTGTTTTTTGTCCTATTCCCTGTTCCCACTTTTCCTGCTCCTGTCTCCTCTTTCCTTCCTGGTACTCAGACATGTACAAAGACACTAGACTTTCCTGCATCTTGCTCCTTCTGATTTATTTTGCATCTCTTTTCCTGAGTCACAAATCTCTTGCTGAAAGGTCAGAAACAGCTGGTAGGCTGAGGTGGCATGTCCTATCAAAACAATGAAAGGGCATATTATTTTTTCTGTAGAGGAAAAAAGAAAATCCTGTCTTAAGCCCTTCAGCAAAGCATGGCCATAAGTTAGTATTTCTGCTTACTAGCATTCCTACTTTTAATTGCTTAGCCGGTTCCAAAGGTATTAGTAGCCTAGTTACCAGCAGCAGCCACACCTATGCTATTGTCATGGTTTCAGATGGTTTCATTAAACAAATCTAGTAATAAAGGGAAAGAAGAGTAGCTTGAAATATTAAGGGCCCATTGCCAGAGCTGCTCTACTGCGCCTCTAGCCTAGGAAAAACCTGCAAGATGAGCATTTTCCTGTAGACAGCTAAACAAGAAAGTGGGTAACTTTTCCTGGGGTTTTGATAGAAAACTGTCCTGGTTTGAGTTAGAAGAAAACTAATTCTGTTCAGTGATTTTATTTTTTATCTAACTCTCTACTAATTACCTGCACCTCCTGAAGACAACGTCTGCTTCTAGCAGTGATAACACTTGATGTTTACAGCTACTACCAAGGATAGGTATGCAGCAAGGGCTCTTGCTTATACTTGCTTCTGTGCAGACCAAGGTCTCTGCTAAATTGTGTGTACTACATTGGGGGTGCAGAATGTAAAAGGCCGCACTTGTGGGGAGGAGCAGACAGGACAGGTGACTGTAGAATGACCTACAAGGGATTGCATCCCATATAACTCATATTCTGTATAAAGCTGAGGGATCACAAGGCTCAAGCTCTCTTCTTCTATGGCTGGTATCTGAGAAGAACTCTGTCCATTCTGCCTTTGATCTAAATCTATGTGTTGCTGAATCCAGTTCTCATCTGCCTCTGAGTCCTGTCTGGGGCTTCCCCAGTGCCTGCTCCACAGCATCAGTGGTGAAGGTGATGTAATTGCCATCAGGCGGTTGTGTTTTATATTGATATTTTTATATATTGGTATATAAGATGATTAAGGGATGATGAAGGGACTGGAACATCTCTCTTATGAGGAAGGGCTGAGACACCTGGGGTTCTATAACCTGGAAAAGAGAAGACTGAGAGGGATCTTATTAATGTTTATGAATACGTGAAGGGTGGGTGTCAAGTAGAAGGGGCCAGTCTCTTTTCAGCAGTGCCCTGTGAGGGTAATGGTAACAATCTGAAGCACAGGAAGTTCTACCTCAACATGAGGAAAAACTTCTTCACTGTGAGAGTGACAGAGCCTGGAACAGGCTGCCCAGAGAGGTTGTAGAGTCTCCTTCTCTAGAGACTTTCAAGACCTGCCTGGATCTGTTCCCGTGTGGCCTGCCCTAGGTGTTCCTGCATTTGCAAGGGGTGTTGGACTCGATCTCCAGAGGTCCCTTCCAACCCTTACCATTCTATGATATATTCCATTTTATTATTAATTTCATTAAAGCTGTTTTAATTTTCTTTTCTAATCCATAAGCCTCTCTTCTTTGCTCCCTTTCTCTTCCTGCTTGGGAAGGGAGAGGGTTTAATGGAGAGTATCTGTCATTTGTCTAGTGGCCATCCCAGCTCTAAACCTTGGCAAAAGTCATCTACTTATTCAGAGGTGAGATTTCAGCATCTGTTGACCAATCATCATATAAATGTATTGGGAGAGCTAGCTGGCAGCTATTGGACCTATATCCTGCTTATGATTATCACAGCTTGCAGTAAGTCTTTCCTCTGGAAAAATATGGGAAGCAACCAATTAGGGATAAGGAATAACAGGGGTCAACATCCATGTGGTGCTGAACCGAGATACCAGAAGATGGTTAAAAAATTATCTCTCTCCAGCTTCCTGCATTATTCCCAGGCAGCAGACTGTGAACAAATAACCTCTGGAGCCCAGTATTCCTGTCAACAGTTTCATTTAGTATAGCCATGGGACTTATAAGAGCTTTTGCGGGACAATGTTACACAACTAGTATTGACACATCTGTCTAACAGTGCAGTGACCTGAAAAAAAGAAATTTACCTGTGTAGATCACAGTTCTCCGTTTCCTTCTCCATGCTAACAAATGTGGTGATAGCTATCTATGTAGCTACGGATCTATGTAGCTGCTTCTATTCTGAGCCTATTCCCCAGGAGATCTTTAAAATACAATTATCTCCAGTGCCACTTAATCACACAATCTGTCCCAATCTGTCCCAAGGTCTGTTCCCGTTTTTTTGGTCCTCCTGTTGCCAAGGTCTCTCCCAAGGTACTCTGTTCTCTCTTGTCTTTGACCACGTATAAACACTTGAACATGTGCCTTGTCAGCCACCTTGTTGTAGGACAACCTTGTGGCCACTCTTTTTGTTACAGTACGTTGCCTTGTAAAGCAGATAGTGGGTAGCTCTAATTGTATTTAATCTGCCCCAATGCAGGACATCCATCTGCCCAAGCCTTTCATTTGCTAGCATCCCATGGCTGTTTTCAAGCAGATCTCACTGTGTTTCCTCAAACCATGTTCTTTCCTATTCTTTCACCCAGGCCCAAGCACTCAGCCCAGCAAGCAGCCCATTCAGGCTGTTGAAAAGAGAGCTGAGTGGTGGAGAAATGGAGCGTGTTGTGATATTTTCAGTTTCAACTTTGCTAGAAACAAGCAGGTGGCTTCTAGTAAGCTGGAGGAAAAGGAGGGGCAATAGAGACGTTGGAAAATACAGGCTTAGGAGACACGGTGGCATTGAAGGACTACTAAAATTAAACTCTGCTCTCTAGGTTTCAGCTGTGTCCAGTTTGAGTTCAGCTTACAGTGAAATATGTATTTATACCCCTGCAACCCCTGGCTAGCTTTTTTTCAGGAGGATAAAAATAACTTTTGAAGTAAAATGCCTGAAGACTGCAGATATAGATGAGGCAGTACAAAACAGGTGAGAGACAAACTATCAGTAGTTAGCTTAATACATAATTATTTACTGCAGAATCTCTTACTCCCATGTTTGTGTTGTGCAGGCTATTTCTGGAGACAGGCTGTTAGACATTGGTTAAGCAGGTGGTTTGCTGATGACTCCCACATTATATATTGATCTGTTCTGTGTTCCCTGTTCCTGGCTGGTAACTTTATCAAGGCAGAACTCCCTTGGTGGTTTATGTTTTGACAGTGCCCAGCAGTACTGGGCTACTGAAAGAAACACATAAAATCCTCTAGGTATATAAAACCACTGAAAAATTAAGGCTAAAGTACTCACTTATTAAACTCCCTCTCCCCTTTCTTGCCCTCCCATGCATGCCATGCCGACCATGAATATAACCTAACAAAAAGCTCAGCTCTCCCCCAGAAAAACTGTGAGCATCCATTCTCCCTCTCGCTGCAAGGTGCTAAAGTTGCTTCTCTGTCTGCACTCAAAACCCCCTGCCTGGGTGGCAGCATCTCTTAGGAAGAGCCACCCAATTAGACATGTCAATCCTGTAAAATACCTATGAGTTTTCTTTGTCCCTTCTGCTGCCTGATGCTTTTGGCTGCCCATGACCCATCCTAGACTGATTTCCTCCTTTACTGAATACCAGCATCAGCTTCTTCTTGATGACTGTTTGTCACAGCTTTGGATGTGATAACAGTAAAGATAGCATGCAGCTTTTTTTACTGCCTGTTTCCTGGCTCATGCAGGCTGATGCGTGAGCCAAGGGGAGATCTGCCATGCAGTGTGCCTCATGTTTTATGGTGTGCCTCTGTGGTGTTTAGGCATTTAGAACAACACATCTCTTCATCATTTTCCCATCTGAACCCTTACGGCACTAATACTTCATATTTTACATCTATTTAACCCAAAGAAGTACCTTCTTCACTGGATAGCACTGACACTGGTCCTATGTTTTCTTAAAGTGACAGAATTGGTCCTTTGATATCTGTTATCTGATTTATCCAGCTGGATTCTCCCGACATGAAACAATAGTAGGGGAGCCCAAGGGACTCAGTTCTTCAGTTCAGCATTTTGGTTTCCAGAGTCAGATGCTCTGTCCATAGGTGAAAAGAAGTCTTGCTGCAAATTTCTCGATTAGTTGTGGGGCACTAATTGGTTCCTAGCCAGATGGAGCTCAGTCACAGCTATGTCCCTCCTCGTGCCTTCAAAAAATCACTCAAAAAAGGGATTGTAAATGGGTTTATTAGGGGGGAGAAAGAGAGAATGACCTTGGGGAAGGGCGGAGTTTATATACTGGATGATAAAATAGTTTGAATCCCCAGACTGCTTTTTTTTTTGCCTTTTTTTTTGTTTTCCCTGCTTGAGTTTAGTTATAAACTTTCTCTTTTAGAGAAAAGCTCTTCTTGCCTTTTTTGTGCATATTTTTTGCTCAGTCATACCCTTTCCTTCCAACAGCTTATTTTACATGTCACCTTTTGCCTGGCAGCAAAATGTCTGAGAATGGTTTGAAAATCAAGGAGGGCAAGCTTACAGCAGAGAAATAAAAATGTCTTATTTCCAAGCTTAGTTCTGCATATCAGCTGCAGTTACTTATGCTGTCTGAATCAAAATCATTTATTGCCATTATAAAAAAAATGTTTTAGGAGTTTCAAATGGGAACTGGTAGCTTAATGCAGTGATTGGTGCTCACAGATTTATTAAACATGATAAGTTAACTTGAGAAAAAGAGGATAGCTAGAATTATTTGAAGATGATTTAACTTTTAAAGATATGGAACCAAAAAGTACATATTGGTTGTAATGTTCAGACAGCATGTGCCCTATTTCTAAGTGGAAAGTGTGACCTGTCCTGAACCTTGCAGCCACAGTTCAGAAGCAGCTTTCATCAGCTTGCACAGATAGCTAAGAAATAGGTTTCCTTTTCCATTGAAAAGAGGTACAATCTCTTACCAGGATCTGTTCAGCTCTGTTCATAAATATTCCAAACATTTCAGTGTCTCCTTGCATTCCTGTTTCAGGTAGTCTGCAAGATGTTTCCACCTTGTTTCACTGATCACTGAAAGACTGGAAAGTTTGCATCTTCTGCTTCCTTGGCTTTAAAAGCATGAAATCCTTTTGATGAAAGGAAATGAAACCTGATTTACACTCGTTACAGGCTACAATTATTAACATTATAGTAGCCTTAACAGCACATATGTAACTATTCTTAGGATTAGGGCCAAAGTGAAGTCATGCATGTGACACATTGGCCACTTGGAGTTTCAGAAAGCTTCATTGACTAAGGGGTAGGGGAGGAATCTGAGAACCAGACGTCCTGGGTTTCTGCTATTAGTACTACTATGAATTCATTTGCACAGATCATTTGGTCTTTATGTGTCTTGGTTTGCAATAGCTATAATACTTTTGCTGCCAGGGAGGCGTAAACCATTAATAGTTGTAGAATGCTATGAGACCGTGTGTAGAAGGCACTGCATGAAAGCTCAAAATTGCATATGGCAAACCTGACTGGAGAGTTCCTGTTGCTTTTCTGGATGACTTATTTTAATTACAGCAGGTTAAGCAGATGTAAACATACAATTGTTGCACATTGAACAAAGGTTTTCGCTTCTGGGTTCCCTTCCAGGTCTGTGGTTGTAACTTGATCAATTTTGTCTCTACTGATCCTCACCTGGTTTCTCCCCTGAAATCCATTCCAGCAGTGATGAATTCACCTCTTGAAATTAATACTGTCAAGCTTGTCAATATTTTAAACCCCAAACTTAATTTTGCTCTCTTGAGCCTTGCCTTCGGCTTGTGAAAACAGAAGCTTTAAACTCTATTATTTGGAAAGTCTACTGGGATGCCTTGGTGTGGCAGGTGCTATATAAGTTTAGTGCTGCACTGCTATTAAAGTCCATTAAGGATCTTTCTGGGGCTGTCAGCACACTGCAGATTAAAACCAGAAAAATAAAGGCACGCTCAACAAATGCTGCTGTAATGGTTCAGATAGCTGCAGAGAGAGGACTCATCTTCGGCTTGTGAACAGTTTACTTCTGAGTTCAATGGAAAGGTTGTTTGGCTTCCTGTATAAGCTCTGAAAAAAAAAAAAAATCAATGTGGAAGAGCTTGGATGAGAGCCAGAAGAAATGCTGTATCTAATCCAGAGTATAGAAGTCCTTCACAATTTCTACATTCTGCTCCATACTGGCTCTTTATATTTTAGCCAGAGATAATCTTTACTACTGTGACTCCAGTACCTCTGCAGGGTTGTATAGGATGTGAATAAACTGTTAAATTTTATTTAGCTGTTTAAAAATACGTCTCAAACTCCCCAACCAAGATACTCCTAAAAAGGCAAGGTGGGTAAATGTGAGAGGAGGCAGCATCCCCCTGCAAAAGGTCTGGAAACATAGGAATAAGCGATCAGGTTTTCAAACCGGTGAAGATTGGCAGCAAGACACCTCCTTAATCCCTGCTATGGACATTGTTTAACTGTTCAGAATAGGGAGGGGAAAGTGAGGTGTAAGATGTAGGTAAGACACTGCCAAAGAGTCTCCTCACATCTAGAGGAGATGAGTCACACATGAAGCGATGACAGAGGCAACCTGTCAGGTGGCAGGTGGTAGGCCTGTTCCTGTCCCCACACTGGCAGGCACAAGGCAGTGCCTCTGGAAGACGTAATGGAGAGCACCCAGGTACCTAACTGGGTTTTGCCTGAGCTGTAACACCTTGGGAAGGGAACCAGGGTGTTGCCAGGGAAAGCACAGCAGATTCTTTCGCTCAAGGTTTAACGGGGTGACCAAATATGCAAATAATGTCAATCTACCTAGAGTATGGGGCAAACCAGTCTGCAGTCCTGATAATGCCATTGTTTAAGTCAAATGACACACTCTTCTTGCCCCTGCTCTGTTTTCTTGCTTTGGTAAGGATACTGAAAAAGGCTTTGGGATACAAGTAGCAGTGATTGCGAAACTACACAAATATGGTATTTAAATGGGGAAAGTCTGGAAACATTGGAAGCTATACATCAGTGGGGAGGTCCCTTACTGGGATGTGGAAAATGTGGGTGGTAGAAAGAAGGGACAATAGATGCTGCTATTTACCCTGACAGAATACAAGAACAAGAAGACATTCAGTGGAAATAAAAGGTGAAAAATAAAAAAAATGTTAAAAAGAAATAGATTTTATAGAATGCCTAATTAGCTCATTCCCACAAGATAACATTAAGCCTAAGAGATTAGTAGGATTTAAAAAAAGGATTAGACATTTATATGGATAATGTAATTGGGGATGTTCTCATTAAATATAATACATATTTTCTTTTGTTATGAAAGGATATAAACCCTCTTGCTTCAGGGCCTAGGCTAGTTAGTAACTGATAAGAATTAAAAAGAAACTTTGCCCTGTTGGCAAGTCATTCCCTACTTGTTTTATGCTAGGTTCCCTGTACTTAAGCTGAAGCATTTTACCAGGCAGTATCACAGTGGGATTGTTAAACCGTATGGCCCATTTGCTTGGTACAACACAGAAATTCCATTTCTTCATAATCAGATATCTCACTCTGACAGTTCGAAAAAAACTCAGCGGTCCGAAATCCCATTTTACTTTTGCTAGCTCCATAAGGGGATTGACCTGGAGTACCTGCCTGTTAGGCACCGCCAAATCAGCACTAACAAATCATCTCACTTACCTGTCCTAACACTGACACCTTCAAACTCTCCTTCAGGGTTTACACTCGGATCAGTTACACTCAGATGTAGAATTAGAGATCAGTTAAAGAGGTGGCAGGACACTAAAGATCCCACAACATAGAGTTTTTGAGAGCATATCCTTCTCTCATGTGTGTGAATGGGGTTGTCTCATGGAACTCTGCAGGCATCAGAAGTTGGGACAAAACACTTTCAGGTAAAAATGAAGTAATCATAATCAGGAGGAAAAAAATGCTTCAAAACTCTTCCTTTCTCTTCCAGGTAAGATAGGAAAGATGCTGATAGTATCCTAGCCATCCTTTATTAAAACTTTAGAAGGCCTTCTCTAACCTGTCTAAAATTCAGTAGTCTTGGAATTTCATTACTGAAACACCCTTCTCTTTGGTCTTGCCAAGTGTAATTTCAGTCTGTGCACATCCCTGCAAAGTACTGCTATAAAGATCATTCTTCTAATCCATCAGTTTGAGGATTTTACACATTTTCTGTTCCTCTGTACTACATTCTTCGTCTTTACTCCATCAAACACAAGCTATTTATCTTTTCTGTCAAGGCCCTTCCCACCCTGCCAAAGAGCTCTCCTTTGCTATGACAATGTCATTACCCTTCTCATCATTCTGTCAGTCTCTATGTCTCACTTGTTAACGTTTTTATAGAAACACTTCTGTGCTTTTTTCCTTAGTGTTATTGGGAGGAATCTTGGTAAAGAGCAGTTAAAGACCCTCAGTATCTTTCCAGATCTCCGTTGAAAACCTTCCTTTACTGTGCTGCCTTTGAAGACAGTGGTTTGGCCACTTCCCATCATATTGACAAAAAAGAGTCCATTCATCTTATCCACTGCCTTGGCTGCCAAAATACATCCACTGCCTTTTGGGTACTCACATCAGGGAGGTAGGGATGGTCTCTTGGATGGCAAAGTGTCTTTGCAACAACTTCTCCATCACTGACTAGGATTTCTAAGGACCACTGCAAAACAGACATTGATGTTCCTCACTCCTTGTCTATCAAGGCATACTTATCAGTTTGCCTGAGTCCTGATGCTTTTGTGCTAGTGAAACACCCAAGTTAATGACTGCTTTCTGTAGGAGCTATACATGGAAGGTCATCATACTCTGCAGCCAAGGTCTATTCTGAAGACGTGTGCTGTGAAAACTGGGGTCCAGTGCAGAAATGTTCAGTTTAGCTATCTTCTTGGCAATGTTGCTTTTCCCTCATCTGCTAATGACTCCTGCAAATCCTCCAGCCCAAGAGAGTGTCTTTTGTGTACTAAATGCTGCCATTATTTATAAAGCACTCATGTTGAATGTGCTTAAAGTCAGTCCTGCAGGACAGTTTCAATCAAATTGTGTTCAATTTATTCCAGCTGAATAACTCTGAAATGTAAATAGAATTAAATTAATTGTGTTGTATTTGTATCCTGTTACAAATGTAATAAACTTGAAGTAATTCTGACTGTAAAATCAGATGAAGACTGTAGAGTAAAAAATCAACCTCTAGAAAACAGCACAATATTTGATATCTGGTTTACAAGAGCAATAAGGGGTACATTTAATCCAGAGAGTCTTTTTAATCATATTTGTTCATACTGCTTCTCTGCTTCATTCTAATAAAAGGCAAGAATAACTTGGTCTCCTGTAGTGGTTGTGTTTGGTTTAACAAACATGCAGAATGCCCAGTATCTGTTCCTAGCTCATTGTTTTCAGACTTGCAATGATATTATTATTAATAATAGTCTTACATTTACAGGACACCTTTAATCCCAAAGCACATTATAAATTAGAGTCAAGGCCCCAAGTGCTTGCTTAGCACTGTCAAAATACATATGAGTTCTTCCAGTTATTCAGTAAGAAGCTTCAGATTTGGTCCTAGAAATTGTAAATTTTGAGATTTATGTGGCAGAATATCTTATCTATTGAATAACTCCCCAGGAAATCTAGTCCCCAGAAGGCCTAGGATTCCTGCCAATTAGGTTTATGGATCATTCCTGGTGCCAACATCACCCAAAACCACTGGGGAAAACCCAGCTTTCACCAACAGTGCGACAAAATTTATTGCAGGCATACTAACCAGGCACAGCCTCAGGATGTGGAGGTCTTATCTAGAGCATTAAAGACAGGAAGATATGTGGATGGCAGTTAAGCATCTTGGTGGGAACAGCTAGCTGTTGGCCCTACTGGGACTCAAGTTCCTGGCTCTGGGGAGCCCAGGTAGTGTGAACTCTGACATCTGTTCATCTACAAGCTGCTCTGCTTCAAGCTGCTGGCTTAGTGAGTAGTTAGGATCCCAACCTGTCTCTCACATACTCGTTCTGCATATTTTACAGGAGCATCGAGGGCTTCATGGTATAGAGGCAGAGGATTCAGCAAACTCAGGGAATGTATGCAAAGCTATCTGGGGCAGCACAAGCTGGAAGGGGAAAATGGGACTGAGACAACGGATATTTGCTCCCAGCCCATCACAAGACATGCCAGCTGCAATGGGCAAGGCTGACTAAACCCCTCAAAGACTTTATTTTTCTTCACCGCTGTTGATTTATTTCTAAAAGCCCTAAAGAACAGGGCGGTAGAGTTGTTCCCACAATAAATAATGCTCTTAACTTCCATGGATCTTAGGTCTTCACCAGTTATGGCAATAGACACCTCTACATCTGAAGCAAATTCTCTTTGATAAGGTAATCAAGACCAGGTTACTGCAAAGTGAGGTTGCCAGTGGACAAGAAACTCTTCTAAACTATTTACAACATTCAGATATTAGGGACATCTGGTTTCCAAGACCTATTTGACCTTGAAATGTTCGGTTAGCCTCTTCTGAATGTCCTGTCAGATCAACTGTGAATCCTGGTGTTTGAAATGATACAGAAAATGTTAAATCAGGGTCACCATTGATAGATTTTTTTTTTTTAATGTGGCTTAATTCCCTCACTTCAAAACCTGGCCTAGAAAGCTTTCCAAGTTCATTCAGACTGGAACAAAATTAATGAAGCTGCAGTCATACCTTTCTTCCTATTTCATTTCTGTTTCATATATTTCTTTCATAATTGTCAAGCACAGTTATGTGGCTTCAGTAAGAAAAGGCAAAATCAGCACTGTGGCAATGGGGTCCATCTTGGTGGAAGGCACTTCAATTATGCGAAGAACACATTCAGTCCAAAAGGTACCAGTCCAAAGTGCTGAGTTAAGGTATTCTCAATATATCATCCAAAAACCATGGAGGCCTTTCAGTAATTTTTTTATTTTGAATTAAACAAACAAGCAGTCAGTGGGTTAAATAATTCTTTAAGAGGAAGAAGCTCTAACATTCCTTCTGATCCTCCTTTCTTTTGTGGCTCTCTCGTATGTATTTCTCACATGCTTTCCTCAGTTATTCGCAGCCACATGACAAATGCTACCTGATGGCCAGCTTATTCTATTTGTGCTTTTGTACTACCCTCTTCTTACAAACCTGAAACACTTTGAACACAGTGAACTACAGCAAATCAGCGTTCACTTTTCATAGACTGGATTCATTTAAAAAAGGGCTTGAGTGAAAATCTTTAGATGAGCTACAGTGTATTAAGTTTTGTGTGGACACATCTATGCTTTGAACTTCTCTTCCTGGCCCCTTGCTGATGTCCCATATGACATTGCTTCATGCCAAGGCTGATTCATCAGCTTACCTGTACGGTCTTGTTGGATCAAGGGTTAAGCTAATGGGATTCAGATAATGGTGTGTGTACCCAAAAGTAGCTTGTGAATATATGCTCTCAAAATCTCATGTACTATATCATGCCTTGCAACCTTCTTGCCCACTATACATGAGGGGTCATCCAGGAGTTGCAGGTCATCATACAACCAGGGAAAGCAGTCTGGTCAGACTTGCTTGGAGTGATGCGGAGATATAGGAGTATATACTAAAATGAATGAGTGGAGAATCACCTACTTTATAGCTCATTCCAACAAGGAAGGAACAAATCTCTGGGAAAAATGGAGGAAAAAAAACCCAAGGCTGTTGTCCTGGTTTGGGTGAAAACAGGACTAATACTGTTCAGTGATTTTACTTTTCA
>VWZY01002645.1:29534-80008 GCA_013399075.1 Chloroceryle aenea | reverse complement strand
CTTAGGGGCTGCCCTGACCCTAAACCGCAACAGCTGTAAACAAGGTCTCTGGAAATGTTCCATGTAGCTTCTGTTCTAGTACTGGGTACAGAAAGTGGTGTACAGGCTGTGGCCTTTGCTGGTAGCAAAGAGGACACTTTTCCTGACTTGGTCAGGGCTCTGAGGGTGGAAAATTCCTTTATATACAAGATCTTTTCCCTGTGCAGAAAGCCAGGGTAGATCCAGACAACGATGCTCCTAAAACTCTGCTTAAACTTGCTGTACCACTGCAGTAAGACGGTTCTCAAGACAGTGGACTTTATATTCAAGGGTGTCTTGGGGATATAGATAGAGGGAAAAGGGAAGGCACAGATGTATTCTGCAAGCCCTGCAGCTGACGATATTTTAGGCCAACAAGTGTTAGGCCATTTCTTTGATCTGTTTGGCTTGTAGGTGCCATTTTGATGCGATGTTTGCTGAAAGCAGCATCCATACCTGAAAATGCCTTTTGCATTTTCATCCTGTACAGGCCAAACACTGCAGCAGTAATTGTGCCTCCACCCCAATTAAACTAATGACAGTCCAGCATTTTCAGATAGATAAATACATCAAAGAGGCATGCGAGTCTACTGATATTTCACCTAGGGAGAGCTTGGACAATAGAAAGGCACTTTGCTGTTTGATGGATGCTATCAGCTTTCAGCTCCCATGACATTTTATGAGGTGTATTTCCAAAAACATGATGTGTGGAAATGGAAGGAGATTAAATACCCCTTAGCTGGTCACAGTCATACTCTTGGCATCATCGGAGCTTAGGATCTAGTAAGGTTATTGAAAAACCCTGCTTGGCACTGTGCTTTGAATGTGTTCCCTAGTGAAATAAGGGAGAATGGCAAGAAAAGGCAGTGCTGCAGCTTCTCACTAAGAGTGCAAGACAAAGCAGGTCTAGAAAGGTTGTTGGTGAAGTGATGCTACCTATACCTGTGACTGTTCTGCCAAACCACATCTCCCTTGTGTGTCCTTTGCTTTTTAATTAGTTCCCTTCTCTGTCCTTCAGGGACTTATTCATGCCAGGGTGAACTTCTCCAGCATAAGGACAGCTTGCCTCAATGCACAGTCAGGGCTGACTGCCTTCCCTCTTGATCCTTACTCTTCTTCCATCTCTTTACTACATGGATTTCTCCTGCCTTACCTCTCAATGCCTCTCATCCCTGACACCTTTCCAACTTTTTAGGGCTCCTTTGCAAAGAGGAAGAAATGTGGGAAGCATCTTACTGTTGTTAAGTCCTTCTCTGCCTGGGGAAGAGGCTTGGGAATGGCATTCCATTGTGATAATTTTTGAAACATTGTCATGGCTGCTACAGAGATCCCAGCTGACACAGTAATGACTTAATCAGTTCCTCAGCCTGTCTTGCTGCCACATCACAGTCTCCAAGAAGGGGGAGAGTATCAATTGCAGAGTGCCAGGCTGACCTCTTAAGTAAGAAAGAAAAGGGAAGAGATCAAGGGTTTCACATCATCTTGGTATTGCAGAGGATGAACAAAGGAAAAAAACTGAGGAGCAAAAGGGAGCAGTCTGAGCAGAAATACAAGACAGTCTTTTACTCAAAAGGTGGGGGGAAGACAGAAGTGAACAGCAGAAAATGGAAAACAACAAGAGCAACAAAGAAAAAAAAATCTGCAGAAGGAGCTTCTGGAGTGTAGACAGAAGCAGAGAGCTGGTGGAGGACATGCTTGTGGCTCTGTTCTGTTTTGAACTAGACCAGAACCAATTCTGTTCAGTGATTTTATTTTTCAGCTAAGTCTCTTCTAAGTGCAGTTTCTGAAGTTAACATCATATTTCTGTAGACAGTATCTGCTTCTAGCAATGATAATGCTTTATGTTTAGAGTTACTGCCAAGGACTGATATGCAGAAAGGCTCTTGTTTATACTTGTTCCTGTGCAGACCAAGGTCACAGCTAAATCTTGTGTGCCATGTTGAGGGTACAGAAGATAAAAGGCTGCACCTGTGGGGAGGAGTGGAGAGGACAGGTAAACTGACCTACAAGAGATTCCATTCCTTATAAAGAATATTCAGATAGAAAGCTGAGGGATCACAAAGGTCAAACTCTCTTCTTCAATGGACAATGTCTGAGAAGGACTCTGTCTGTTCTGCCTTTGATCCAAATTCGTGCATTCCTGAATCCAGTTCCCATCTGCCTGAGTCCTGTCTGGGACTTCCCCAGCACCTGCTCCACAGCATGAGTGGAGAGGGTGAGGTAATCTCTGTCATAGGGTGTTGGGTTTGAAACTGGTTTTGTATATGTTTCATTTTATTGTTTTATTTTAATTAAAACTATTTTATGTTTCTTTTCCAACCCATAAGTTTTTCTCCCTTATTCCCTTTCTCTTACCCTTTGGAGAGTGAGAGGTGTTAACAGAAAGCATCTGTCATTCATCTAGTGGTCAGCCCAGCACTTAATCCTCGACAGGCTCATTCCTGCACAGTATGTCAACCCCAGCCAGTCGTGCCCTGGAGCCCAGAGGGACAAGTGCTTACTATGGACATCAGTACACTTGCTGAAACCCAAGCCAGAATGTCTTTCCTTTTTACTGGAAAAGCCAGGGCAACAAAAACCAGCAGATGCCCTGCAACTTCCAACTTGTAGTCAGGCAAGAACATCAGACAGAATTGCCACATCTGTACCCACCTGGAAGCATTGCAGCCATACTGTGTGCACCCGGCAGCTATTCTACTGCTTTATGGCACAGGTTTCATTGACAGTATTTCACAATTGTTCTGTGGATAAGTCTGTGCCTTGCTTGATGGAAAATTTTGCCTGGATTTGTCTGATGGGTGGTTTTACTACTTGCATTATTTGATTTTCAGTAAAGGCTATTTTTGACAAAAATGTTAAAGTTTCATAAATTTATATGCTATCTCATAAACACTATAAAATGCCTTTTCGACACATCTAATAAACATAACAAAATGCCCTTTCAATAACATCACTGAAATCTTGCCAGGCTGCATAATAAAGTTGCATTTCAGCATGGTTAGCACTTAGGTTTAAAGAAGGAATGCAAAACCACCCTCAACTTTGAGCCATGTTTTGTTGCAGTTTGCTGCCCTTAGCATGTTCAAAGACCCTGTGATTCACCTTCCTACCAGCCAGCAAGGTTTGGCTATGGGGCACAAAATACAGTAGTTTCACATTTCACAGGAGCAGATATTGCTCCGTAACCTCTATCTTTGTCATACCTTTGTCAGCCTTTCAAATATATATTTCATATGCATTCCACATTAACTCTTAGTAGAATGGCACGGGTCTTACAGAAGTGCACAGGAAAAAGTTTCATGAGCTGAGGAAGCTGATGGGTAGGTTGTTTTCTTACAACAGAAATAAGTCACAACACCCTTGCTGTCAAAGTGGTGTTGGAGTGAGAAGCACTACATTTTTCAGTGTGTGTGTGTGTGTATATGTGACCCCATACTAGGTTACTAGCTGGTAGTAGCTGGGAGAGGTGAACTGCTGTTTAATGATGTAGTGACATCTGTGGCCACAATCAGGGAAGGAATAAACTCTCTGGGATACATGCCCAGAATTACAGTGCTCCTGTTTCACAAAAACTGCTACAGCCTTAAAGTGCTGTGGGGACACTGAGGAGAAATCTGGATGACTGGACGTGGTGTGCTTGGAGTAGTTACAGTGTCAAGGCTTGTGAACAAAGATTAAGGTGTGGAAAAAAATCTCAGCCATCCTACTTCCTAAAACAAAACTATGTGGTTGCAGGACATCAAAGTGGGCTCCTTTCATCCATTCTCAGTATCAAGTCCTTCCTAAATACAGGCAGATCCTTGTCAGAGAGGACCCACTTATTAGATTTAACTAAAACCATAGTAAAACTGTTAGATACACTGACACACTAACAGTCTATCCTCAGACAAGCCCAAATGCAAGGAACGCATGCCAGGAATAGAACCACTCCAGGAGAGGACCCAAGCTGGACCAGTGCTCTGCTTCCCTCCCTTCTCTCATCTCTGCTCCCTAGCACCAGAACCAAAACTCAGAGTAGCTTCCAAGGGCTGCAGTACATGATCCCAAGTGAAGGCAGCTGCCTTCTGCCTTGCCTGACCCAGAGCAGGTTGCAGTGCCACGCTGTGGGGAAAGCTGCTGAAGGAGTGATACACCATGGGGAAAGCTGCCAGGAGCTTCTGACAGATGGCTTCAGGAGAAAGAGCCCATCAGTCATGCCTTTTTTTATATACAGTGCGTATGCGCACATGTTTCGTGAGACTTTGTATGTATGCCTTTCCTTGTTACACAGAGGGCCTCTCTGCCGGAAAGGGCCTGTAGGACACCCATACTTACCTCAGCTTCTGCTGCCTTCTTCTGGGTGAGATATCCTGTCTTCCAAATTCACTATCACCTGATTCTCCCTTTTATCCAAGAAATGGAGGAAGTTGATAGAGAGATGGGAAAATGGGGAGAGAGGAACATTGCCAGATAAAGAAGGCAGTAGGACCACAGTCCAAAGGGGCATGGGCAGTGCTTGGATGAGTGTTACTGTATTTCCCCACTTGGTTCATAGCATCTGTCTGTGGCTTTATTCTTAGGATGGAGCATCTTCAGCAAATTTCAGAGCTTATTAGAGAAACAGAAGACTTTTACTCTGATACCACTACAGAGGGAGGATCCTATGGAGGCTGAAGGAAGCCCTCTTGACTTCTCTGGCTGATGCAAGCATTTGTCTGGGTCCTATCACCCCTGCAGATTCTCTGCCTGCCACGACATGGTTAAAAGATGTTTGGCAGTGGCACCTCAGATTCATGGGATGCCTTTAATAATACAGCATGAACATGCTGTTCATTGCAAGGAGGTGTTATTTTCTTTTTCTTCTTTTTCTTGAACTGTGCTCTCCCCTACTGCAATGAGGGAGTCTTCCCTAAATTGTGTATTCCCTAAGTATTATCTTCTTGGTGTTAGTCCCCATCCACAAATACTTGCAGAATGGTCATGGAAATAATCTGAAGCTATCTCTTGCTCTGACAGATTTACTGCCAAGTGTGAAATGTCTCTCCATTGGTGGTGTTTATTAAGATACTTCTGGAAATGGCATGTAGCTTCCAGTGGGCTCCAGGTTGGCAGCTGATAACTGAACATAAATGGGAACTCCTGCTTGCAGTGCAAAAGATAAACAGCAGGAAACAACAAAGTACATCTCTGTCCCACAAATGAAGTGACATTCTTCAGCAATCGTTTCTGCTTTTTCCAATTTCATGGAATGTATTTAATTACTTTCCATTATAAATGAGACTTAAATTAGACAAATATACTCAGAAATCTTCCCTTCATTGCACAGCTATATTAACTTTATGATGTCACAAATGTCAGAATAAAACATTTATATTCTTCTCTTTGTTGGCTAAAATTTGTCTGCGGTTGTAAATCCATGGAATTCAATTAGATTATACCAGATAGCAATGTGATCCTGTTAGTCTAGGTTCTGAAGTGAAAAGATTTCACTAATTGCTCTAATTCCCTTATTTCCATAGTTATCAAATTCACTTAAATGATATTCTGCCTTCAGTGTCATTAGAGTTATTACCAACAGTGGAGGCAGAGGAGAGTCAGATCCTGCATGGAAGACATTCCTCTCTGAGTTAGATATTCATGGTGTAATCTGAGAATGGAAAATGACAAAAATGCACAGCTTTTGCCTGGTCTCCATCTGACCTCGATTCTCTCTTAGGCTGGGTCTCTGCATATGGTCCTTCCAATTTAATATTTGATCAGCCAGACTATTTATCCATTGTTTTGAAATTCATGATCCACCATATGCCCCACGGTATAGCACAAGCAGTGAGATTTGTCTGATTCCCATCTGCAAAGTGTGGCTTTTCCCTGACAGCCTTTCACATTCAGTCACAGCTTCAGTTGGAGGTGTTTACTGCATGGTCAGTGGGTGATGATGTTGTCCAGAGCTTCAGATTGAGCTACATAGGCTCCAGGAAAGGTCTTTGCAGCAGTGGCAAGCAGAATAAGGCTGCAAGTGCCAATTTTGAAAAAATCTTTAATTAATAAACTCCCATGCGGCAACAGAGAGTCAAAGCATTCCACCAAAAGGCCTGAGGAGGTAAAAGGTACTACAGAAATGTAAGATGTTATTGTGATTGACTACATTGATGCAGCTCAGTACTATGCGGGGAGGCATTGTTTAGAATGACAATGAAGGTTTGCTTAATCTTCAGCGATAAATTCATGCCTGTTCTAGAGTTTTTACAAGAAGTCTGGGGAGGTAATGAGTAATGCTGACTCTAGTTGTCTGCAATTTCCTCTCTCCAAATAAAAAGGACAGAAGATATATGATTGTATCAATGTAAGTCTGCAGTACCAAAACTGAATATGTGAAAACATTCTATGCTACTGTAAATCTGCTGAAATTTCAGTGAATTCAGTGGATTTATTCCAGATGTACTGTCACTAGGACCAGAATCTCCCCTAATTGCTATTCACTGATTAGTAGAATTAAAAGTCTATTTTGTCTGTAGGAGTCTTCATTTATAGGTATAGCTATGCTACCAAGCTAGCTATAGATATGTTAACACTACATCACTGGTATAAGTGTGAGAGATGAGAATCATTAAGCCAGAGTGCTCCAAAACACTGGTTCTGGAAGAATGTCATTATAACATACTGCATCCCTTGGCCAATTTTGCCCTAGACCTCATGGGTCCAGGAAACTACTACTTCTGAGTTCAGCTTGGATCTGCTTTCCCCTGCAGCCAGGCTTTAATTGAGAAAAGTTCCCTGAGCTCATTTCAATGAATATTGAGTAGATATGTCAGCGAGTTTCTTTCCAAGCCCTCAGAGATCTCATTTGTTCAGGCATCTCTAGTCTCCATCAATTTTACTTTGTCTAGCCTGGAACATATGTGTGCCCATCCCTTCACCTGTTTGTACATAAATCGAGGGTAATGGCTGAAGAATGAACAAAATTTCAGGTGAAACATTTCATACTCTGTTTATCCTTTTTCTATTTACATTTACTCATGATTCAGCTCTCTCTCGAGAAGGAGTATGAAGTAAGACTGAGTTAAAACTGAGCTACAACCTCAGAAAATTGGGCAGCACTAAATGCTTTGTTCCTTTACATACAACACTGCCAAATAGATACAGTGGTGACACCAAGGAAAAATAAAAGTGAGAAACTGACACAGAGGGATTGGAGAAATGTGGCAGTGAGGTTCTGCAGTGACTTCCAATACTGTTATGGACTCCAGACCAGTCCCAGAAAAGCATGTCCTTTATTAGTTTATAGTATCTCTAATTTTCTGTTATTTGTGTTAGTGCTGATTATTATCCTTAAGTTCTTTTCAGGAAAAGTGGAGGCAAAAAATGAGAATAAAAGAATAAGACAGAATTGTCCACAGTGAGACATAAGTGGTCTCTTTTGGCATCTTCAAACGTCTTCCTAGAATAGCCAGTCTTTCAGGGCTTCTCTTCCAGGCTGCACATGTTCTACACTTCCCTATGTCCAAATACCCAAGAAAAGTTTTTTACCTAAGAAAGGAGTTTCTCAAAATGAGGAAGAAAGCCCCAGGAGGTTGTTTAATTCAAATACCCAAAAGTATAAGTGTGTCCTAAAAGAATGAATCAAACTTTGGAAGTTTCTGAACATTCTCAGTCTCTTTCTCACCAGGTACCCTGGACTGTGACAGACTCTGTCTTCCATGTATCCTTTTTCCTTCCATCTGAAGAAGAAACCTACAGGAGACATCACCTGCTTGCAAAACTCTCAGATAACTAACTAGGTGGATCTCTTGTGTTTTCATCCTGGAACAGCTCACTGCTTTGCTGCTGCTTTACTCCTTGCTCATAGGGTGATGTCAAAAATGTCATTCCTTATGAAAGCTAGGAGGAAAGGACAGTGTGTGATGTGTAGGAACTGTGAAAGGGAGAGAGGCCATAGATACGGGTCTAATGTCACTAATAATACACGAGGTAGCATAATAGGAGGTCTTTTCAGAGAAAGGCAGTACTTGAGGCATGCTGGACAGGTGGAATTCAGTCCTCTTCTGGGGGTTAATTACACCAATTGGCCCAACATATCCTGTTCTTCTGAGAACAAAGAAAGCGTTCTTTGATATATTGGATCATTTCAAACATTTAACCTTGAAATGACAGAGCTGATGTAGCTGTTCTTGCATGGCCATGTCTAATAAATCGAGACTTGGGTGGGACAGCTTGGAGTCTTGGGTTCTGTTTGAGGCTTGCAGGGATGCTGTTTCTATTGCCACAGAAACTTCTCCAGCTAAGATACAGACTGGAGAAGATCAGTCAAGACACTTACACTATAAATTTTATGCTCTTCTATTTCTTGATACAATACTACTTTAAGCTCTTATCCTTTCAGACACCAATAACTTCATTGGGAGTACTGATTTTGAGCACTGTACCTGAGATATACAGCACCTTGCATTTTCATATAACAATTAGACATTTGAGAGTAGGGTGTTTGTGGAAGAGAAGAAATTTCATCATGATCCCCACTAGCCAAACTCGCTTCCTACCCATCACACAGACAGTGGCTGGAGGGAATGGGAAGACAGTAGAACAGCATCTTTTGTCTCCTTTTGTTGAGAGGATACTCCAAGAGCCCAGACAGTCATTGTCTTAGCACTGTACAAATATTGGTAACTGATTTTTATTCTGTGCTATTCTGATAAAGCAAACAAGTAACTTTGTTTATACACTGAAGGCACTTTCCCTACCTGGTTATATTGAAGTTTGAATGAAGATCATCTGATGCTCTTTAAATTAGAGACATTAATGATTGAACTGGCATATGAATTTTGTGATTGTGTTTATGTCATTGGGATTATATCAAAATATTTGGTTTATTTTTACACTACATTGGGTCCCACACACCGTGGGAAACAGTCAAACAGGTTGCTGGGGGGTCTTTTGCTATGATGGCACTGTGACTCCTAAAGGACAACCTGCATAATCCCCTGTCTCCTGGTACCTCCTTCAGGACGCTGGTACAGAACAACTTTGTTCCAGTGCAGTGTTGATGCTTTCCTAGTTACCACATTTTCCCCCTCTGGTACTCTTCCCTCTCACTGCTATTTCTAGTTCACTGTGCATACCATCAGCAGGCCTCAGCTTCTTCAGAGCATCCTGGCATTTTTCCTGTGATACTACCAGAGTCTCTTTGGGAGTGAAAAATGCTTATTGCATAGAGCTGAAAAGGCAGAGGGCAGTGTTCAGACTCCCTCTTGCTACACCAAACAGCTCCACCAGGCATGACTTCGCTTCAGTTCTTTCATTTTGTTCAGTGAGAACCAAGTTCCAGCAATTGAATCCCATTGAAATCATTGTCAGGCACTCAAAGGCAGCTATGACATTTGGCATCTGAGCAGGAACTCCTTGATTTACATGGGGAAAGCATTGAGCAGCATCCAGCTTAGAGCTCTGCTTGCCACACAACAAATAAACATTGGTTTATTTAGCTTTCAGTAGCCTTGGAGCTAGACGCTTATCACCAGATGCAGTTCCCTTTACATAGCACTAGCCTTGGAGAAGGTGCTCAGCAAATCACGAGGCCCTTGTCTGTGAGACTCCCACTGCCTTTATATCTCTGTGCTGTGATCGGAGATATTGCACCGGAGGAATAACAGTGGCTCCAACAGCATTCACTGGGGATCCTTCAATGGCTGAGCAGGCAAACTGGGGAGCTGGTGCTCCCAGTGGGCTGACTTTGTGTTTCTCTGAGTAAATCTATGGGGAGGTAAGGGCCACATGTAATAAGAGGAGGGTGGAAGTGTCTGTTTTGTAACTGGGATGAGCCACAGGCATAAAGCAGAGTTATTGGTGTTTGTTGGAGCAAAACTCACCTTTGGGATCATAGGTGTCATTCCCCATCCCTTCACCTGGCTCCCACATTGGTTATCAGGTCACTCCCTTAATCCTTATCAGTAGGTTAAACCAGAACTAATTAAATTTCCCATGCCCTGTGCTTACTGCAATGGCTTCCTCCTCTGGGCCAGATTGGCTGTCACGTACTGATACTGCTGGTTGAAAGTCCTTTATGGCACTAATTCTTGCAATAGTCCAAGCTTTCTTCCTTCAGGCTTAATTTGATAGTCTGTCAGCACCAGCTCAGCTTATAGTGTGAATCTTTGTCAGTGAGGGCTTCTGCACTAGGAATTCACTCTACTGGCATTTCCCCGCTAAATCCATCTAAAACAGGTTTCCCTACAGTGTGCTTTGTAACAAAACCATTGTGACCACATATTTATTACTTTCTGACTCCTTCATTGTTCTGCCTCTCAGGAACTCAGCATGTTTTGGTTTAATTATAAGATTATTTGAATACTTTATTTGTATTGTGATCTGAAATTCTTCTGTTATTGTTCTGCAGTGCCCCAAGTGTCCTGGCTGCAAAGTGCTGCAAGCACAACTGGATTATTACTTTGCTCGGGTAAACACTGGAAAATAGGTTTACTGGTATTGCCAAATGCATTGGAGCAAGCCCTGAATACACAGGTAAATGCAAATGCCACAGTTCACATAAATAATCAGAAGGTATATGCACACCCTTACATACACCACAAAATTGTATTCATGTACTTGAAACTCCATCAGATGTCGAGGAAATATGCTGAAAAGATGACCTCTAATTTATCTGCCTTTGAGGATTCCAGGTTAAGTTTGAATGCAAATCTGAGCTAAATCATTGCATTTCCTGATTTCTACAAAAGCTTCTCTTGCTTTTCTGCAGCCACCTCAAACCAGGAAAAGGTGTTCCTGAAGCCTTCTCTCTTCCAGACTGAACAAGCCCAACTCTCTCAGTCTNCCTCTCCAGCCTGTCACAGTCCCTCTGGATAGCATCCCTTCCCTTCAGTGTGTCAGCTGCCCCACTCAGCTTGGTATTGTCAGCAAACTTGCTCAATGCCACTGTTAAACATGCCTGGTCCCAGTACTGATCCTTGAAGGACTCCACTTGTCACTGGTTTCCACTTAGATACGGACCCATTGACAACTACTCTTTGGGAGTGGCCATCAAGCCAGTTCTTTATCCACTGAATTGTCCATCCATCAACTCATAGAACGCCACCAGGTTAGTAAGGCATGATTTGCCCTTTGTGAAGCTATGCTGGTTGTAGCCAATCACTCCATTGTTATTCATCTGCCTCAGTAGTGCTTCCAAGAGGAATTCATCTGCTCCATGATCTTACCAGGGACCAAAGTGAGACTGACTGGTCTATAGTTTCCAGGTTCATCTGCCTTTCCCTTTTTGAATATGGGTGTTATATTTCCCCTTTTCCAGTCAGTGGGGATTTCACTGGACTGCCATGACTTTTGGAATATAATAGATAGTGGTTTAGCATGGAGTTGAGGGGATCAATAGCAAAAGCAGAATGGTTTATCTTAGGTTGCTAGGCCTTGCTCTTTGCTTTTACTTTGTCTTCTCTTGATTATTGTTATATATGACTGTGCCTGCAGAAATTCAATAGGAATTAAAAGTACCTCCAAAGAGCTCAGCATTGTCCTTTACTGAATTTTCTTGGATCCTCTGAAGCAGGAAAGGAGAAAATCCTGTGCTATCCTCTTGTTCTTTATCTCTAGTGTAAAATGCTAGCCTGGCTGGACAGAGACCATGAGTGTTTTGCAATGGTAGAGCCCTGTCTGCTGATATTTACACCACAACATCACCTAAAACAGGTTTGTGAGGGCCCAAATGATGTGATAATGTGACAGAGGAAGCACTGCTGTTCTGTCTGTCCTAGGCCTGCCACTGTTGTTGCCATTGGTAGAGTTGCAGAAGTGGCAGCAGTGAAGGATTGTTCTAACAAAATAAAGATCAGTGAAGCTCTATGAGTATATTGGTCTATGTGGACTCCTGCTTGGAAAAGACAGAGTTTTTGGTTAGATCTGCAGACTGGATTAGTTGAAAGCAACAATGTGTCTTGAGCTTCCTTTAATTAGGAGAGGCTCACAAGCTTGTTCTCCTGCTTAAAAGCTAAGGTTATCATTAACTGCCTTGGGAAGGCAAATTTGAATGAAATTTCAAGCCATTAACTCTTAAAACATAAATATATGAATTGACCACTTCTATAAGGAGGAATCAAAGAAATCAGATCGAAAGTCCATTCACTCCAGCAGTCAGTCTAAGACTGGCAGTAGTGGATGCTTCAGTGTAAATGTAAGAACAGAACACTTACGGCTTTCCTGGTTCACTTCCCCAACCTCTGGCAATCAGCATTTTCAAAGCTTCCCATTTTGCTATTCTAGGGTTTTTTTCTAAGACTGAACCTTCCAGCAAAAATTTCAGGATGAGAAAGTTTTTCAGGCATGTGTAATGGTGTGCCAGCAAGAAAAACCAGGAGCATTGCTTTGTTCATGTCAGGAAGTGTAGGGAGGCTGCCTGATGTTGCACTATAAAATGACTGTCCTTGGCCCCTTCTTTTCTTCTGCCTCAGTAAATCAGCCTTTCCAAGCCTCTAGATCCAGGAGATTTCCACTGCCATCTGCTTTGGTGGTTGATCTCCTTAGTTGGTGGTGACAGGATATCCATTTACCTTCATGACAATTAGAAAAAAAATATGGGTGGAGAAAGACCTAAGGGTTTATTTCTAAGATGGAAGAGCAGAAAAAGTTTGAAGATGATCTGCCAGTACTGAAATATCCTTGCAGATCCAAGCAGAAAGTTGCAAGTGTCCCTGTTTGTACTGGTGTTCTTGGGACTTGGGACTTGCTCCTGAACCTGTGGCCAGTGAGCCAGCTGTTTTCACCAACACCTTGTGATAAATAAGCCAGAAAAGCAGAGGAGAGACTGGGTGCTGGACAATAGATATGAAGATTTTGTTCTTGGTCTTTTGTATCCTGAGTGAGGGTCTCTTGCCTATGAAATTATTAAAATTGAACTGAAAAAACTGTTAAGTATCTTAATTGCTACATGTAGAAAATAAAGTTGTAATATTACCATTTTCTCAGAAGAAACAGATCATTCTCATCTTTTGGGGCCCTTTGCTAAGCACCTTCAGCATTCTCTTCATTCTCTTATATCTTCAATAGTCTGTGTCCTGACTTGGTTGGCACAGTTGTTATCCATTTGCAGGACCCAACTCTGCTCGGGAGAGCTTGGAGTCCAGCACCTCCCTTTGTTTTCATAAACCTGGCCCCACAACTGGATTTCCCTAGCTAGCATCTGGCAGACCTCTGCTCTCATCTGGGACACTTCATTCCACAGCAAAGAATTTTCTTCAGTCCCTCATTAAACAGTGGGTCCAACTTACCTAGTTAGTTACAAAGAGCATGTCTCTTAATGCTCTTCTTGTTACCTTGTTTTAGTCACACGTGGCCACATAGTGAGATCTCCCAGGACTGGGCAATGTGCTCTATTGCTCAGCACTCCACCTAGAGAGATTAAAAAGGATGAGGGCTAGCTCTCAGGGTAAGTTCTTGTCCAGGTTTTGGCTGCTGAAATGATTTCAACATTGGATGTCAGCAGTGGTAGAAGTTAGGTGAATCAGCATCCCTCATTTTTCACTGTAAGAGGCCTAGAGGCAGCAGGCAAAATCTAATCCAGATGTTAATTTTCTTTCATAATTTATTTCCTTTGCACATTTTTAGCTCTCATTATCCTCACTGGAAGTGTCTTTGGAGCTACATCTGTCTTTGTCTTTTAACAATGCTTGTCCAGGGCATACAAACACCCTTCTCCAAACATCATTTTGTAGCTCAACACCTGTAGGTTGGACCTAAGGATTCCTCAGCAAATGGGTAGTAGAGCTAAAAATGACCCCAAGGAAGATCTGAACTAAATCTCTAAAAGCTTTCAGATCATGGTGCTTTAATGAGCCAACAGGCAGCTAAGCAATCTGGGCCCTTGCAACATCACCCTTGCAACTACTGCTTTGCTGGGCCAGGAGTCTTAAACTAGCAGAAATTTGGGAGATTGTAATCTCTTATCTCTCTTACAAACTTTGCCATTGGTTTTGAATGAGACATTTGGTAATGTAGCAACAGTACAGCATAAAATAGAAAAAAAAATAAAAAGAAAAGAAAGAAAAAGACAAAAAAAACCCCTCAGACTCAGGAGAAGAATAGCTCCTGACATTTCCCTTTTGTATCCACTGCCGAGGTATTTGAAAAGAGCAGGAGATAAGTAGCCTTATGACTAGTACAGATTAACAGGCTCTGAGGTACTGAACGTGGATTGCTGCTGCTGGGAGTATAATGGCCATTGAAATTCACATTTATACAGACATTTCCATGGTGGCACTGCAAAGAGCAGGGTGTATAGAGAGCTACAGGCCATAAATACTGAGGCCATGCAAATAAGACAAGGAGCAAAACTTCTGTCACTGGGAAGCATCTCACCACTGACCAGGTCTTGCATGTAGGACAGCCTCTCGGACTTCAGGTTATGGATCTTCCTTAGAGATAAAGGATACACTAAAGCTTGGAAAATTCCTGCCAGAAGCTTTCTGCAGGGGAGGGAACATGACTCCCTGACCTTCAGTACTGGGTGACACACTGCCATGAGGTGTCTGCTGTCCCATCAGGTTCTCCAAGGCAGATCATAAGCATTGAGGGACTTCTGCCAGGTGAGCCAGGGAAGCTCTGGAGGACAAAGGTACAACTGAGGTTTTGGGTTCTTTTGAAGCCTCTGTTTTTGCTTATGGTTTGTTTTGCAGACCTCACTGATTAGGGAAGGGGCTTCATGCAAGAAGTGCTATGGTTTGTCAGTGTTGCAGAGGTGTGTTGTGCAATTGTCCTTGATGTATGGGCTACAATGTGCCATGTCATCATTTCCATAGAATCACAGGATGGTTTGAATTAGAAGGGACCTTAAAGATCATCTCTGTGAAGAAAATACTAGAATGCCTCTTTTACACCTAAGGAATAGAAATGCAGGGGCATGTCTTATATCTTTGGTTTGAAGACATTCAAGATTATACAGAAAGTTGAACTATTAATAAGGAATGGTTGCATAAGTTCTGGAAGAAAGAATTGTAATAACCTGGTTTTGGATATTCAGTGGCAGAAAACTTAATACTTCCTCTGCCAAAGGAGGGGGGGTGGTAAACTCTCAACCAAACTTTCATGTTTGCACTTCTCTGTAGAATTTGCACATGTTAAATCTCAGTTATATCCACACATTTCTCTCCAGCTGCTGTTACTCAGCAGAAAGGTGGAATGTTGATTTTCATCTCTTACATGCTTTTGATTGACTAATTCCCGAGGAAAAATGGGATTAAAAACCAAATCTATAGGATCCCAACACTACATCCTGGACAGATCTGTTCCCCCTACTCCCTTCTGTTTTGCAGCTTTCCGTCCTCTAAGTGCAAGGCTTAAAATCAAGGGAAAATATTTCCAACTTGTGTGATCATTTTACATTCTACTTATCACATCGGAAAAATGTGTTGTCTACATCACGTGGAGTGTTTGGTGCTATAACAACAGGGAGTGTAGGTCATGGCTGAACATGGCTGGTAGAGATTTAGGGGGGTCTCACTGGAATACCAATGTGAGCTGGAGGTCAGAAGTGAAGAAGCTGGCAGATTTTGGTGTGACAGATTTTTATACCAAATACCTTTGTCAAAGAGACATGTCCTTACTCCACTGGAGCCATCAACACTCAGGGAAAATTCATTGTGTCAGAGGAGTCAGAGTTTCTTCTAGAATTCCTAAAGTTCAGTATCAGACAATTAAAGGCTAAAAAGAACTCCACAGATGTGTCTGTTTCTCTCTCTAAGTAAACGTTTATTTTCTTTGTTTCTATATTAGTGGTACTGACCAAGTCAGCACTCAGATGCAGTAGAATGAATGAGTTATTGATTTAGTCCCCAGGGTCACACAGAGCACATGGACATGATGCAAGAAACACATAACTTTTTTTTTTTACTGACGGGAGAACATGGAAATGATCCTCAGGTCTACAAAAGGCAAGAGCAGGTCCCATGACAGATAAGACCACCAGGCTGTCTTATTAAGATCAGATCTACTGTGTCATGTTGAACATAATTATTCCACTGCTTATAATTTCAGTACATTTGATTCTGAATGTAAAATGAGGCAATTTTCTTTCTGAGGATAAGAGAAATGTGTGCCTTTGCAGAGCATGAGACACAATCACTCTCAGACTGGCCAGCTTTATTTCTTCCCGATGAAGCACTGACTCCCCAGGGAATAAGCTGAAAACAGTATTTTCAACAGAGAGGGCAGCATATAAAGAAGAAAGTTTTTCTTATGCTCTCAGGGGTGTTGTGCTTGGATGGTGGCCTGTTGCTAAGTGGCCCCATGGGAACGATTCCCAAAAGGATCATAGTTCTGTGTCCAGGGATTTCCTTCCCTTTAGACCTCTTTCATCTCTTCATTCAAATCATAATGATGAGATTGACCCTGTAAGCTATTAGTTGCCCTCAGCTACCATTCTTCCTGGTTTAAAAGCAAGTCTAATAGGAACATTTGAAAATAAAGACTCTTCAGACCTGGCAAATTTTGTCATTAGGTAAGTGCAAAATACTCTTCTTTTTCTTTCTCTTTTCTTTGTAAAGTGAATGGGATTGGATTCTTTGTTGCCTTGTACTTTACACTGAAATGTAGGCTTGTGCCAAACACTTGTAACATGCTGCCAAATCCAAAGGGTAGCATTTTGTATGTTCTTTGTTCAGGCATGAATGCCTTTGCAAGGTGCAAAGCAAGACTATTTCAGATGTTACAATAGTCCCAATCACAGAATGTTACTAGCAAATGCTAAAACTCATAGCACATTTCCTTAGTTCTTCTGCCTATTATAAGAAAACAGGATCACCGAGACTGAGCACAATCCTAACCCAACAAAACTGTCATAAATTAAAAAAGCTACTAGGTATAAACCACCACTTCACGTGACCTTCTTTACTTGTAACCTGCAAATAAAATTTATTTTTTCAAAATCTGAACCATACAGGAATTATAACATTGATAATTTGTACCCTCAATAATTTTCCAGGTGTCCTGTGATCACCTATAACAGCAGCACAGAATGGATGACAAAGGATTCTGTATGCATTCACAATTAAAACACCTGCTACCTCTGATCCACTTCATATCTCAAGCAGAATGAAAGGAGCTTCTTGTTACACGATTGTCCTGCACATTAGTGTTTGGATGCTTGGTTCTTTTTCCAAATGGTTTATAGTCCTGCAAAATGTTCTGCATGATGGCACTGATGACAGCAGTGTGCCCTGCCTTAAGGATTATTTTCAAAGAGAGTGCTCTTTGTTATAGCAGTGTAGGGGTTGATGCTCAGGTTATTAGGAAGAGAGATATTCTTGGGGGATGAGTGGAGGTAGTGGTTGTGGAAGAATCCCTGAAGTGAGTGTCCTGCAAGTGAAGTTATGTCCCTCTGGTGTGCTCAGAAGGACGAGTATATACTGTCTGCTAGTCCACATCTGGAGATCTGAGTGGTACGCGTTCTTCAGTTGTTTGGTATTGTGCGATATTATCCTTAGGAATATGAATGTGATCTATGTGGTCACAGAATTTAGGAAGAATGACCTTATCTGTAAAAAGATCTAGCTGGTGCTAAGAGTTCACAGTGCTTTTTTTGGATGAACCCTGGCCAGCTGTGGTTACTCCAGGCATTGCTGGACACGACTATTTAGGGAGGTTGCATGTTGGTGTTTCTAGTTTTTCTTTCAGCTCCTCACAGCAGAGACAGACAGAGACCTGTTCTGTGGGAAGGAGAAATAAGGGGAGTTATATTCTTCTCCTTCTTGAAAAATGGAAGCTTTATAACTGAGTTTGTGCACACAATAGCAAAGCCTGAATTTGACATCTTCTTAGGTTCCTATCTAAAAGAGTCACCATCTTTAGCTCTAAGCTTCTGTGTTAACATAAGGGCCACTTCTTTGCCCAATCCAGTGTGGAGACATGTTCTAATTTGGCACTAAGAAATGGAGAGGCTGGAGTGAGGCAGCTCAAAGACCAATCTCGGGGTATAAAGAATCTCCCTCAGCAAAAATTGCTGGGCTGGGATCTTGTGATTTGTGTGAAAACATGGTGTTGAATTACTGCTAAACACATGAATAAGTAGTGATGGGATTCACTGAGAGCATCAGTATCTAACACAGGAGCTTTCTGTGCTTGGCTCAGTCTTTAGTCTCCCTGGAGATCAGCTGGCATTTAATTTTGATCACAGCAGAAAAGGGAGGCTGAGCTTGCAACAGTGACTGACTTAGCTGATGTGTGTGAAAATGTTATCAAAATGGGAAAATGTCTCTCCAAATAGATTTTGCTTTGTCATTTAAAAATCCCATGGAAATGATGCACAAAGGATTTGGAGTGGGGGAACTATTAGAGATAATAATAAACTATTAATACGAACTAGTCAAGTTTTACTCATCAGGATTAAGACTTAGTCACATCTCTTTTAGGAGTGTAGTATTAAGCTGTCCTTCAGACATGACAGGTTTATGTTTTCCCTGAGTTGTTTCCAAATGGGGAGGAAATCTCAATTAATTTAAATCTTTGCCTGTTGTCAGTCCTGCCTCCACAGGTTTGGGAGTCCAGAATGATGCCATAACCTACAGCAGCAGTGATAGATGTGGGTTTATTCTTGACAAGGAAACAATAAGTACCAGAAAGAGGTGCCAAGAATGGGAATGGTTGTCTGAGGAAGGGGCACTAAAAGGAGATGGTACATAGTTTTACCATCAGGAAAACTGAAGTTTCTTCTTTTTTTTTTTTCCTAGTGCTGGCTTCTAGAAAATCATAGCTATATGTGGAAGAGACCAACACAGAGCAGCTGTGCTGTGCAGAGCAGCTATCACACTGAATGTCTGTGTCTCCAAAATTTGGTTTCCACCCCTTATCTTGTGATTCTGTCCCTTGGCTTGCCAGATCCCATCATTACAAGCTCTTTTTTTCATGATGACCCACATTAGATATCCTCTGTATGATTTTAGAGCTTTATCTTTACAGCCCATCTGAGCAGCTGAATGAGGGAGCTCACCTGTAATGTAGTTAAAATGTATGGCATTCATGAGTCCTCACTGTGTCTCAGCTGGATTCACCAACTTACTCAGCACAATACACACATATTGTTATATTTAGGTACCATTTACACTGGCCTTTTGCTACTCTGCTATGTATGATCTTCAACTATGTGCAGGAAGTTGTTTTGTCCTCCTTAACTGTCACTTAACAAAATTCAACATTAGCAGAGCTGTGGCTATGTGCAGCACAATCTGTATTGTCATTATCCCAAACACGGTGGCATTTTGAGATTTACTGCATTAGTGGAATGGGATCTGACCATCCTCTCTTGCACAAAGAATTGTACCATCTAAACTTAAAATACCTCTGGTCATTAACACTGGAGCACAATCAACCATTTAAGGGATTCCTCTAATCAACTTGACATCACTATCTGTGGTTTCACATTAATTCACTGGGATTGTCCTTGCTTAGGATGTCTCTTAAGCTTATCTAAAACATCTGTTTGAAATGTCTCAAGAGATGTAAGCTCAAACTGCTACTCTCCTTACAACTGTATCCTTCATTTTGATTTCCCTAGTCCTTTCCTGTGATGTTTGGGAGCCCTCCATCATTATGGGACTTGGCTGTTATTGTCCCTGCCATGTTATCCTGAGGGAAGATGGAAGCCAGTGTTCCCAGAAGCATACATGCACACATAAATTTTGGAAAAAAAGAAATATTTCCTTGAATATAATTTACTGGAAGTTTTAGGTAGTGTGTGGATTTTTTTCAGATGGTGAATTTTTAATTTGTAATATAATCTACCTTTGAAAACCAGTATTAACAATTAATCAGGGACAGCAGTTAGTGATAGAGAAGCATATTAACTACTCTAAAAAATTAGACTAAACCAGCACAATTTCAGGTAATGAAGTTTTGCAACAACCAGATCATGAATGAACTGCAGATAGTTTTGTAGATGTGGTGCTTACGGATACGGTTTAGTCAAGCACTCATCAGTGTTACGTTGATGAATGGACTCAATGATCTTAAAGGACCTTTCCAACCTAGGCAGTTCTGTATGATTCTGTGATTTGAATTAATTAACAGGTTGCCTGATACAATTTTAAACGTTGAACTAATTTCAGAAAAAAATCTCACATTAGTGAGCCCACACTTTGTAAAGAGTGTCAAGAGAAGCATGGCCGGTAGGTCGAGGGAGGTGATTCTCCCCCTCTACTCCACTCTCGTGAAACCTCACCTTGAGTACTGCATCCAGTTCTGGAGCCGCTATTACAAGAAGGACATGGATGTGCTGGAGTGTGTCCAGAGAAAGTCCACGAGGATGATCAGAGGGCTGGAGCACCTCTCCTATGAGGACAGACTGAGAGAGTTGGGCTTGTTCAGTCTGGAAGAGAGAAGGCTTCAGGAACACCTTATTGTGGCCTTCCAGTATCTTAAGGGGACCTACAGGAAAGCTGGGGAGGGACTTTTTAGGCTGTCGGGCAGTGATAGGACTAGAGGGAATGGATTAAAACTAGAGAGAGGTCGATTCAGGTTTGACATTAGGCAGGATTTCTTCACCATGAGAGTGGTGAGACACTGGAAGAGGTTGCCCAGAGAGGTGGTGGAAGCCCCATCCCTGGAGATTTTTAAGACCAGGCTGGATGGGGCTCTGAGCAACATGATCTAGTGGGAGGTGTCCCTGCCGTTGTCAGAGGGGCTGGAACTAGATGATCTTTAAGGTCCCTTCCAACCCTGACAATTCTATGATTCCATTCTATGATTCTATCATGCAAGACGTTTTTTTATATTAAATAATTTGCTCCACAGAGCTTTATCAGTTCAGTATTCTGATTCTATTCCCATATACTCACAGACACACAGTCAGAGACACACATTCACTCACAGCAATTTAGTTCTTGCAACGTCTTGTCATTAGTCGTAATCTTTGGTGCCACAGTTGTTTTGCTGTTCTAGTTCCTTCTCTCTCACCTTTCCTGGCTCTGTTTGTGCACTACGGTGATTCCTCTCTGTCTTGTAGAATTAATTTTAAACACGGAGACTTATGTGCTTCAGTCTTTAGGTGGCACCAAAACTGAATGCACTCATTAGGGAAGCTTTATGATTTCTATTATTTTCCAGTCACATATAGGCCGTTTTTTTGGAGCTTATGAAGGCTTATGAATCCTGATCTGGCAAGGCTTTCTACATACATGCTGTCTGTAACATTAGATATTAAGTTGATTAAAGGACACCATCTAAATAGAAGCAATTGCAACAGCAGCTTTGAAGTGCTCTATATGTTGGCAAAAACTACACTGAAGTAAACTGCAAGAGTTTAACAACAAAATATATTCAGACTCTTGAAATATAAAATTAAATGGTGAGCTTGTCCTATGGTGGTAGTGGGCCTTTCAATTCCTTCTCATTCAAGTGCATGAAGCAGTCTTTTAATATCAGGGCATTATTATCTTTAAAGAGTTTGTGTACTGACTTCAATCTGTCTAGGTGGTATTGACTGAAACAAAGCAATGCACACAATTGCATTTCTAAAGAACCAGTGCAAAATGATATTAAATTAAAATAGATGGAGACATTAAGTGCTCCCCAAGGATAATAATGCTGGTACTCAATGGTCAGAGATGTACAAGAGACAAAACTAGGAGTTATTTACTACATAAATCCTTACAGCCAGACTTCTGGTAACTGGGACTGTGGTGGATGAGGGTCTGAAATTGTTGCTGTCTTTCAGTGCTAATGCTGGGGTGGTCATAATCCACCCAAACTGATCCTTTGCTGGTCCTCAACCCTACTCATATCCCATATACTTCTCGCTAAACTGCTTGTTTCTTTAACAACAGTTGTTAAAGCAATCAGAACAACACAGCCCTGGAAAGCTGAATGACTTTTAAGAAAAACTCTTGAGGTTCATTTTTCTTGAATTGAAATTGAGTTACATACATTATGTTTTATTTATTTATATTGCATTTCCAAGCAGAGCGCTTTTGTTGCTAGTGGATAAGTGACCTAGAAGATTTGAATTTTAACAAGTGTGAACTTTATTGCTAAATACCAAAATCTTAGGCTTGATTGGTGCTAGAATTACTTGAACAAAGAAAAACTCCAGTGTGTGCAAGTGTGTTGTACTGTCTATTCACTCTGTCTGGATCAAGTTATTGTTTCAGCTAGGTCAAAAGAATGAATCACAATTATTTTTTTTTAAATATTCTAAATACACATTTAGTAATAACCATCATGTAGAACAGAGGCCAGTCTGTTCTACAGTCTGCTAGAATATTGGCCTGAGCCAACAGCTAAAATGATTTCATTATAGAAGCAGCAAGCTTTTTGTTATCTTGGGTGTTACTAATTCAAGAAATAAACTACACATGTATTGAAACTTCTTCGAATCTTCGCAGTTTCCCCCAGGCATTCAAAGGTCTGCTGCAGCCTATTCCTCTTTCCTTTCTTTCAGTGAGAAAGGTTCAAGGTACCACCATCATCACAAGAGACAGCAAAAGGATGACAAGGTTTATGAAGTGAGGGGAGTTATGGGGAACCTCTGTTAACTACACTCACACTAGCAGGTGGTAATCTGCCTCTAGAAAGAGGCATTTCTTGAAGGGTTCAGTCCTTCACCTGTGCCTGACTGCTCACAAAAACATCAGCACTTGTTCCAGTGAGATCTCTTTCAGCTGTGGTTCAGCACTTAGGCCATAGTTTTAATGCATCTACTTTGGCAGTGAAGCTGACGTAACCTGGTCTGTTGTCCTCTGACCTGGATGCTTGCTGCTTACCCAAGTTGATTAGCTTTTTGCCTGTACTGTGGACCCAGACCACTCAGTAAGGTCCTGAAAAAATAATGGGGGACATGGTAGGCAATCTGCTGCAGCCATGTTATCTAGCAAAACACATTTATAATGCAACCATGGGTAGCATGATAGCTGATAAAGGAGTTCCTAAATCCTCTTGGCTTTGAAGTGCGGTATGAACAACCCCCTGGTGAGGGGTGCTCTGGGAAGTGCTAGACTCCCAGCAGTGGCTCTTCAAGGCAAATTATGTTACAGACCTTTTTCTCTCTGCCCTGCTCACCAAACAGCTGTACAGGCTGGCTTACACTTCCCAAGGAGCTAGCATCCTTCGTGTTGTTTTATAGTTGAGAAAAGGCTTGATTTACCAATTCATGAGCTCCTCATGGGCCTTAGAGTTTTCTTGGGTAGATGCTGAGCCCCAGGCCCTGCTTTCCATGTTTTGCCTTGAAAGGATAGCTCAAGAAATATAACAGCCATAAAACCTTTTATTAGGTTTCTCTATTAGCCTGCAAGTTGAATGGTCAAGAACTGGAACAAGTCTCCAGAGAGGCTGTGGCATCACCATCCTTTTAGATCTTCAAAACTTCTGGACAAGACCCTCAGCAACCCGATCTACTTTTGAAGTTGACCTTGACCTTGTGCTTGGGTTAGATGGATTCCTAAAAGTCCCTTGCAACCTGAATTATTCTCAATCATAGAATTCCCTCTTGTTGATTATTTTGATTCATTATCTCCTTTCATTTCTTTTCTGTCTGGTCTCCCTTAAAAAATGTACTCCCTTAAATATTATCTTCTCTGTCCTGAAAAAAAAAGTAGGAAACACAGATGACCCAAGTGGAATTTTTAGTGGTACCGTTGCATCAGAGGAAGCCTTTAGTTAGTACGCCTGAAGTAAAGATAATCAATTCTGCCTGTATCTGTTACAGACACACAAGAGGGATGCTAAACAGATGGAGACTGGCATTTGTTAAAGTGAAAAGTGTCTTTTTTAACCTTGTGTACATCTCTATTCCAACATTTCCCTTCTTGAGCAGGTCAACAGGGCAATACTTGTAAGAAGAAGAAAGAAAAGGATTGAGAGAAGTAGAACTTGAGGAAGTTAGAAACTATTACATCTAAAATGTGGTTTTTGTATTTTACCTTGTTGGTATGTCCTTTCTCTGGAACTGCACAGATATACTTTGACCTGTAAGGAAGAACTTAATTCCTCATGGATTCAGCCAGGAAGAAAGGCACTGTGTCTTGCTCTCATGTGGAAAGTTTGGGCACAGGAGGAAGGGTTCAGGGCTGCAGATATGTTTCTCTTCACAAAGATTAGTCCTTTCCAGTGATGCACAATGTGTCTCTGGATCTGTGTTGCCTCAGAGAAAGCTCCCACCTCAGAGATGATAGTGCTGTGGAGTAAGGCTTCACGTGTCCTCACTGTCATTAACTTTGCTGGGAATAACCTACCTTTCTTGGGACAGATGTGAAAGGGAATATTTGGCCAGGTCAAGCAGTCCCATGTTCATAAATGCTCATTGCAGAGGGGGGAGCAGCCTGAAGGATGACCAGGAATCCCTTTATCAGGTTTAGGAAATCAAAACTGGGACCAATAGGGAAAAAATTAGAGACAACATGGTGGCATTTCCACGTTACACTATCTTGGATTATAAGGCATTTATGATCATTTGTTTTCTAAATACTCCTTGCTGTTGGATTTCTTGGTTTATGGCAGAAGCCTCAAAGACACAGAAGAAAAATGCCAATGTGATAAGGAGAAAATGAAAGAGAAAGGCAACAACTGTATGAAAGTAGGAATCCAATTTTCCTAAGGGACTTAGGAGAACAAATCTCCAGTAAACTGAAGTCACTTGAGGCACTTCTGATAATTTACCAAATTTACCAGGAAAAAAAAAAAAAGAAAAAAAAAAGGTTATAAAAGGCTTGGCACTGGTTATGCTGGAGGTAAAATAACTGTTACTATCAAGGCCTCTCACTAGACTTTGTATATCCTAAATGGAGTGGTGGATCCCCAGGGAATTTCCCCTTGACCACATTTCTTAGCAGTCAGCGAACAACTAATGTGCAAGAGTGCCTGGAAGGAGTAGTTAGTCACTGTCTTTTGAGTAACAACATGTAAAATGTACAGTCTCCAGTAGAAATGCTGTCTGCTGGTATTTCAGTTCTCTGACTGGGATTCTGTTTCCCCTGTAGTCTGGCCTCTCCTTGTCTGTTTTCTTATCGTTTGTATGGAGATCATCAGATCCAAGTACATTTGACATACGGAGATAACAGTCAGGAAAGGAAACAACATATGGCAGACAATTCATATCCATCAAGATCTGTCATCAAGCCATTTTTAGAAATACAGAAAGAAGAGTAGAAAAAGACAGTAGGTTTGAATTTAAAATAAGCATGCTACTCTAACAAACAGGAGGGCCTAGGGCTTTCTTTGCTAAATAAGACAACTGGCTCACTGAAGCCAGCATCTGTTGCTACCCAGCACTTCAAAAATGGGTTATAATCCTCTGCAGTGCATTGGCCAATTATTTTTTGACCTCATGACTGATTAATGACTAGATCCAAAGCCTTGAATGGGGAAGTACTGTACAGGTGCTAAAGGGTGAGGATATCTGGACACCCCGGTGTGTGAGGCATAGCCCTGCTGTCCATATGTTTGCACTATAGCAACATCACATAAATGATTGGAGAACTGAGACAGTTCAAGTCCTTCCTAGCAGGGCACTAACATTGCCTCTTGGACAGGTGGGCAGGGCTGAATTCAGGCTAAATAAAAAGCATCTACAAGGGTGCTTTGGTTATGGTTAATCCTGGGTCTCAGGAATGCCCTAGGCTTCATGCTACTCCTGGGACTGACCACCTCAAGTAAGGTGTGGTTGTACACCAGAAACATAGCATTTGATTTCTTTAATAAAATATATATATGCAAACAAGAAATAAAAAGAAGCTGATCCTTCAGTTTGGCTGAATTGAACTGCTGGCTGTAGAGTATTTTGAAGGGCTGTACTGAGTTCAGACATGGCTGTATTTGGATTGTTTGGATATATTGGAAAATTTTAAAGGAATGACCAGGTTTTTCAGGATAGAAAAATACTATATATTTCACTAATCCATGTAACTTATTTATTAGTAGTAAATGGGATGTGTTCTGTGATATAAAATATTTTTTCCCTAGGTGGGACCTAGCCTTTTACCAAAGAAAGTCGCTTTTTACTTTTAGTTGGTTTCTTTTTTACAGCCCTATGGAAGAATCCTGCAGAATTAAGAGGCTGTTCCAAGAGGAAGAAGAAACTTTAAGCTCCTTCTGATGAAACCAAAAGCTGAAAAACTGAAGAAATGGCTGCTGTGAGGGGGTATACTTTCAGGGAGGAGCTTCTCCCAGTCTTTTTTCCTGATATTCTTTCACATAACTTCCAGCCTGGCCAATCCCCTTCCTACTCTGCTATTTGTCTTCCCATCTGTTATTTCCTTTGCTCCAGGAGAAGAGTAGTTGAGCTGTAATGATGGCATTTGCTGGTGCTACATCTCTGGAACGAAAAAGATATCGAGTCTTGTTGGAGGAAGAAACAAATGCTCTCTGAAACGGATAAGGCCTATTAGATTATCTAGGGCATGTTGCTATGAGTGGGATCAGTCAATCTCATCTATGGGCTAAATATGCTGACCTGAGCATGGTTATGTGAGAGAGGAGCTTGGCCAAGCCTATCTCCCACTCTTGTCTGGGTGAGCAGAAAGGATGAAACCTTTGTCTGGTCTAATAGGGCATCAAAGCTCAGTCCTTCCCAGAGCCTTGCCACAGTGTCAGAATACAGAGGTGTTGTTGCTGAGCATAGCAATCCTTTACAGGTGCCAACCTGGATGGTTTAAAATGCAAAATGGCATTTCAATGTTTAAGAATNTCCCCCAGCCCTGCTCCCTTACCACCCTGTTGCTGTGTGCTTCTCTGAATGCATTAGAGTGGTTATTCTGAGTATGCAGAAGATGCCAGGAATAGTTTCAGGTTTCCTGTCTCATCAAACCAAATTCAATCTGTAAAAAATTAATACACCCAGAAGGAACAGTTAAAAGCATCTCCAATCAATTAATGTTAAAATGGGGGCTAGGAGGCTGATTTGTTAAAGGAAACGCAATCCAGCTCAGAGCTCAAGAGGCTACTAAGACAAGAGTACAGTCAACGAGTCAAGATGTAGTGTTTCAAACGAGGGTATCAGATAAGGTATAGGTTGAAGCTATGTCCTGGTTTGAGCTAGGACAGAACTAATTCTGTTCAGTGATTTTCAGCTCTGTCTCTTCTAACTGGACTTCTGAAGTTAAAGGCATATTTTCACAGTGTCTGCTTCTAGCNGTGAGGCATAGCCCTGCTGTCCATATGTTTGCACTATAGCAACATCACATAAATGATTGGAGAACTGAGACAGTTCAAGTCCTTCCTAGCAGGGCACTAACATTGCCTCTTGGACAGGTGGGCAGGGCTGAATTCAGGCTAAATAAAAAGCATCTACAAGGGTGCTTTGGTTATGGTTAATCCTGGGTCTCAGGAATGCCCTAGGCTTCATGCTACTCCTGGGACTGACCACCTCAAGTAAGGTGTGGTTGTACACCAGAAACATAGCATTTGATTTCTTTAATAAAATATATATATGCAAACAAGAAATAAAAAGAAGCTGATCCTTCAGTTTGGCTGAATTGAACTGCTGGCTGTAGAGTATTTTGAAGGGCTGTACTGAGTTCAGACATGGCTGTATTTGGATTGTTTGGATATATTGGAAAATTTTAAAGGAATGACCAGGTTTTTCAGGATAGAAAAATACTATATATTTCACTAATCCATGTAACTTATTTATTAGTAGTAAATGGGATGTGTTCTGTGATATAAAATATTTTTCCCTAGGTGGGACCTAGCCTTTTACCAAAGAAAGTCGCTTTTTACTTTTAGTTGGTTTCGTTTTTACAGCCCTATGGAAGAATCCTGCAGAATTAAGAGGCTGTTCCAAGAGGAAGAAGAAACTTTAAGCTCCTTCTGATGAAACCAAAAGCTGAAAAACTGAAGAAATGGCTGCTGTGAGGGGGTATACTTTCAGGGAGGAGCTTCTCCCAGTCTTTTTTCCTGATATTCTTTCACATAACTTCCAGCCTGGCCAATCCCCTTCCTCCTCTGCTATTTGTCTTCCCATCTGTTATTTCCTTTGCTCCAGGAGAAGAGTAGTTGAGCTGTCATGATGGCATTTGCTGGTGCTACATCTCTGGAACGAAAAAGATATCGAGTCTTGTTGGAGGAAGAAACAAATGCTCTCTGAAACGGATAAGGCCTATTAGATTATCTAGGGCATGTTGCTATGAGTGGGATCAGTCAATCTCATCTATGGGCTAAATATGCTGACCTGAGCATGGTTATGTGAGAGAGGAGCTTGGCCAAGCCTATCTCCCACTCTTGTCTGGGTGAGCAGAAAGGATGAAACCTTTGTCTGGTCTAATAGGGCATCAAAGCTCAGTCCTTCCCAGAGCCTTGCCACAGTGTCAGAATACAGAGGTGTTGTTGCTGAGCATAGCAATCCTTTACAGGTGCCAACCTGGATGGTTTAAAATGCAAAATGGCATTTCAATGTTTAAGAATAGCATGTAATTTGATGGCTGCAATAGAAAAGCTTCCAATCCTTTAGCAATGTGTTCCATTGCTGCATAACACTGCTGATAAAATTGCTTTTGGATTCCTTGTCTAATATTCCATCCTTTCTCTCACTCAGCAAAACACAATAGCTTGCACTAAACCTCCTTGGGAGGGCAGCTAACAGCACATTTACTAGACACTTCAAACATTTGATCATATTTCTCCTGAGTGTATTTAATATCTGTTAATGTCAGCAGCCCCAGCCTGATCGAAATACCTGCATTGCTGGGAAAAATGTTTAATATAAAAGATGACATAGGTAAGCAANTTCTGTTCAGTGATTTTCAGCTCTGTCTCTTCTAACTGGACTTTTGAAGTTAAAGGCATATTTTCACAGTGTCTGCTTCTAGCAGTGGTATCACCTGATGTTGAGTTACTACCAAAGACTGATATGCAGAAAGGCTCTTCTTATCCTTGCTCCTGTGCAGACCAAGGTCACTGCTAAATCTTATGTCTCATGTTGGGGGTGCAGAAAGTAAAAGGCTGAACTTGTGGGGAGGAGTGGAGAGGACAGGTGACACTAAACTGGCCAACAAGGGATTCTATTCCAGATATGTCATATGCAATATAAAGCTGAAGGAGAGCAAGGGTTAAGGCCTCTTCAGTGGCCAGCATCTAAGGAGGACTCTGTGAATTCTGTCTTCACTCCCAGTGTGTGCACTCCTGAATCTAGTTCCCAAATGCAGCTCCTGAATCCACTTCTCATCTGCCACTGAGTCGAGTCAGTCTGGCACTTCCCCAGTGCCTGCTCTACAGCATCAGTGGTGATGTTGAAGTAATTGCCATCAGGGCAGTTGGGTTGATATTAGTTTTGTATTTATACATATTCCACTTTATTGTTCTTACTTTTATTAAAGCTGGTTTAGTTTTACTTTTCCAATCCATAAGTCTCTCTCCCTTATTCCTTTTCTCTTCCTCCTTGGGAAGGAGGAAGGTTTAATAGAGAGCATTTGTCATCTGCCTAGTGGCCAGCCCAGCTCTAACCCTTGACATGCTATGAATGCATCAGTCTCAGCTGTTCATCTCTTCAGGCTCAAGAATTCTGAAGACACACTGTTTTGGTCAGACCAATAAGTCTCTGCAGAGCAAGTCTTTCCAGACTTCCCACAAGGCAGCAGATTGCACAAGCCTAGATGTTTGCACTGGCCATTTCTCCCAGTAGCAGCTGGAGTGAGAAAAAAAGGATGCAGCCAGCAGCTTTGAGGGATCTTCATGATCACAACGGTCCCATGCCAACTGCACTTGTCTTCATTGACACATGCCACTGCCTCACCTCTGTGCCTGGGAAGATCATGAAACAGATCCTCCTGGAGGATATGCTCAGACACATAGAGGACAGGGAGGTAATCCTAGGTAGTCAGCATGGATTTACGAGGGGCAAGTCCTGCCTAACTAACCTAGTGCCCTTCTACAATGAAGTGACTGCATCAGTCAGCAAGGGTAGACCTGTGGATGTCATCTATCTGGACTTCTGCAAGGCTTTTGATATGTTCCCCCACAACATCCTCTGAGTTAGAGAATTATGGGTTCGATAGGTGGACTGTTCAGTGGATATAGAACTGGCTAGATGGTCGCATCCAGAGAGTGATGGTCAATGTCTTGATGTCCAGATGGAGGAAGCTGATGAATGGTGTCCCTCAGGGGTCTGTGCTGGGACCAGTGTTGTTTAATACCTTCATTAATGATATTGACAATGGCATTGAGTGCATCCTCAGTACGTTTGTGGATGATACCAATCTGTGGGTGCAGTTGATATTCCAGAGGGACAGGATGCCATCCAGAAGGACTTGGATAGTCTGGAGAGGTGGACCCAGATGAACCTTATGAGGTTCAACAAGGTCAAGTGCAGGGTCCTGCACCTGGGGCAGGTTAACCAGGATTATCAGTATAGGCTGGGAGAGGATATACTGGAGAGCAGTCCTGTGGAAAGGGACTTGAAGGTGCTGGTGGATGAAAAACTGGATATGAGCCACCAGTGTACAATCATAGACTAAAAGGCAAATCATATCCTGGGCTGCATGAAAAGAACTGTGGCCAGCAGGTCAAGAGAGGTGATTCTGCCCCTCTACTCTGCCCTGACGAGATCTCACCTGGAGCACTGTATCCAGTTCTGGAGCCCTCAGCACAGAAGAATGCAGACATACTGGAGCGTGTCCGGAGGAGGGCCACCAAAATGATCAGGGGAATGGAACATCTCTCATATGAAGACAGGCTGAGGGAGTTGGGGCTGTTCAGCCTGGAGAAGAGAAGGATCTGGGGGAACCCTATAGTGACCTTCCAGTACCTGAAGGGAGCCTACAGGAAGATGGGGGAAGGTCTATTCAAAAGGGTTTGTAATGACAGGACAAAGAGCAATGGTTTAAGCTAGCAAAGGATAGATTTAGATTGGATACTAGAAAAAAGTTCTTTAATATGAGGGCGATAGATCACTGGAATGGGCTGCCCAGAGAGGTGGTGGAGGCACCATCCCTGGAGTCATTCAAGATCAGGCTTGGTGTGGCTCTGAACAACGTGTCCTAGGTAGATATGTTCCTGCCTGTGTAGGGAGGTTGGACCAGATGACCTCTAGAGGTCCCTTCCAGCCTAAAACATTCTATGATTCTATGCACAACTGAACTAAAAGCTTTGTGCTCAAAATAAATGTCTCCTACAAGAAGAAGCTTGTTACAGTAATAACACATTCACTGCACACACATTGCATTCTAATAACTATGGTCATGTAGAGAAATCCTCTTAAATCAAAGAAATACTACAACAAATAATGAGAATGTTCAACAAAACTCTCTGAAGCAAACAGGGAAATAGAAAGATTGTTTGACCTTTTAATACTATAAATACATCTGCAGTGCCCAAGGAATGGCTGCATCCCACAGTCTCCTGAACAAATACCCGATGCCTCTAATAACACCATTTTCCTTCATGTCTCTGTAACAGCCATATGGTTCCTCTTAGCAGTAGGACAAGACAGCTGGGATTATGTGGAGCAGCATTTCCCAGATGTTTTAGGTTTGGCTTGGTTTTGTTACTGTTTTGGTTTTTTTTTCTTCCAGGAGCTGTGCCCATTGAAAAGGCCAGGTCATCAAATACAGCACCCATTTCTTCTCAATACAATTAGTCAGTAGCAGAGTACTGGGGATCCAAATGTGCAGCCAAACAAGAGTTACCTTATTAGTCATGACAGCCTGAAGAACTAGCTGCAGGGAAACACTTGTCCCACTGGACAAACCACACTTCACTGGGATGAGTAGGATGAATGGTCTGATTTTAGAGTTCTCATAGTCCAGAAGAACCTGTGAGGGTCAGAGGGGGATTTTGATGAGTGTCTGTGGCAATGGCATCCACACCTCCTCAGTAACTCCCTTGGCTGACAAGGGAAGCAGACTCCATAGGTTTTGGGTTCATTCCATGAAGATGTGTTTGCAGGAAGAAGGCTCCTCATTGTCTGAGATTGGAGGTAATCCTATACAGTCCCCAAAGCATTTTCTATGAGCTTCCAAAAGGCAGTGATGGGCACAAAACATAAACTTGTATGCTTCATGCAACCATGCACAAAGCAAAGACCATCAAGTTAATTATACTCTAATTATCTTCCAAAACTGAATATCTGTGAAGCCACTTTGCTCTACAGCAGGACTAATTTGCTGGGCACTGAAAGGTATACTGGCTCTCTAGAAGCTGAGCTGTTATCTGCACAGAGCCACACTGTGCCATGAAGACATCAGCTTGTTAATAGGCACCAAGGCACAGCCCTGGGTCAGATTTCTAAAACAGTTCAGCTCCCACTCTGTTAGTCGTGTGAAACTCTAGTCCCAGGTATAAGTACTGATCCGTTTGTAAAATCAGGCCCTAAGCTCTTAAAATCTGTCCTTTCTCATGCTCTTCCAAATACTACTGATCTCCTAATTTAAAGGTCTGGTAGTGCTGAGATCAGCATGGTAATATAAACAGGTTTTTGGATTCTGTAGAACTACCTCTAGTTGGAATATTTTAGCCATTCTTCCTTGAAAGTATCTTTAAGAATGTTAAGAAAATACTAAAGGGGGATTTAAAATCATACCCAGAGTAAGCAGATTTAATTCACTAATCTCTCAGAATTCTCTGGCCATGTCAAAGGAAAGCCATGACTTGCTTTTGAGCAAACATCACNGGGGGGGGGAGGGATAAGGGGGGGTTTGTAAAATATTATTTGGATGAAACTTTAATAAAGAAAAAAGAAATGAAGAATCAAATGGCCTATTTTCACCCTGGCAAACATTCTATGCCTCAAGGCTTCCCACTGGATCCCACACTGTTTAATTTTCTTGTGTTTATGAATGATCCAGAAAGGGATGGGACAAAAATAGCAAAAGTGCATGACCCACAAATTTTTAGGTGGGTCAGTAGTAGGAATAATTAGGATGACATTCAGGAAGACCTTAGGCAAACAGATGACTGGCCCAAGTAATCAGATTCCAGTGCTGAAACACCAGACATGTAACATTAGAAAAGGTGAAAAAATTCTTAGCATCCTTCTGGCTAAACTGAGACAGTGTAGTCTGCATGATAAGGTGGTGAGGTGGATTGGGAACTGGTTGAAGGAAAGAAGCTAGAGAACTGTGGTCAGTGGAATGGAGTCTAGCTGGAGAGCTGTAACTAGTGGGGTTCCACAGGGGTTGGTGCTAGGACCCGTCCTGTTCAACATATTCATCAATGACCTGGATGACAACACAGAGTGCACTGTCAGCAAGTTTGCTGATGACACCAAGCTGGGTGGAGTGTCTGACACACCAGCAGGCTTTGCTGCCATCCAGAGAGATCTGGACAGGCTGGAGGGTTGGGCAGGAAGAAATTTGATGAAATTCAACAAGGGCAAGTGTNTGGAGATTTTCAACACCCGCCTGGATGTGTTCCTGTGTGACCTAGGGTAGGTGATCCTGCTCTGGCAGGGGGGTTGGACTGGATGATCTTTCGAGGTCCCTTCCAGCCCTTAACATTCTATGATTCTATGATTCTATGACAAGGCTAATAGCTAGGGTTAGGGTTAAAAATGACAACAATAAAAAAGCTACAGTTGGAGTGGGGAGAAAAAGGGATGCCAAAGGAAAAGAGAGGATGCAAATGTATTGTGCACTGACAACTCTTCTGCATTCAGAACACCTGAGACTCTTGGGTAAGGCTGTGCTGACAAAAACAGCAAGTGAAATAGTTAGGATTAGTGTTGGGAGAGAGACAAAAACTACTGCTCCATTTGGAGTAGGACAGGAAAGGGGATGCTAAGGGACAGATTTCTTTCAAAAATAGCTCTCCTATGAGAGCTTCTCATCCTAGCCATGACTGGGAACGCTGGGACAAAAGTCAGCCAAAGTCAGCAATGTGGACTAAGGTGTGGATTACGGCTTGTGTTGGGAGAGGTGCAAAGCCTATCTCTCTATTTTTGAGTGAAGCTGGAAACAGGCTGCCAAACCAATGCTTAAGCTGGTGAAAGAACTCATCCCCTGAGATGTTCTGTACAATAATGTGATGAAGGAATGTGTAATCTTTAGAGTATGCTCCCTTTATATCTACTCCTTACTTTACAATGTCAGGAAAAGAGACATACAGTGAAAAAAAAAAACCACAGGGAAATCACCACAGATAAAAAGAAATATTAAATACTTTTTTTTTCAAACAGGTATTTAAGCCTATGTACTCATTGCTATAGTAGACCAAGGACACAGGAAGATTCAAAATGAAAATGTATTTGTGTGTGGATAACATTAGTTTCCAGAGTCGTTGGAGTTAATGATACCAACAATTCTTAGAGTATATTAAATGCCACTCTTCAAGGTTTAATCCAACTTCTAACTATTTAGGGATCAGGATGAGATCTAATGGCGCTTGAGAACAAGGTTGAAAGGATTGATTATCCTGTATCTGCCTGCTGTGAGGTTCTTACATCTTCCTCTGAAGCATGTAGTGCTGTCCAGGGTCAGGGGCAGGATGCTGGATGGGAAGGCACCCTGGATTAACTTGTTTGTACTCCCTCTGCTCTGCCTTGGCTGCAAGCTATGCGAGGTTTTATGTCTGTAATCCACAGCTCTCCTTGAGGAACACAGAGGTCCTCTGAAATGCTAAACAGTCCAGGGAAAGAAGCTTACCTGAAGCCATGAGTAAACCCAGCAGTCAAACCTTTGGCATAGATTTTGGCTTCTTCCTCTTCTAAATGGCTCAAGGTTTGGATGTCTTTGTTTTCAGCCCTGTATCTGAAAGATAAAGGAATTAGCAGGATTTCTTTAATCTTTGTGCTCACCCAGATAAATGTATTAGAGGAATTTTGTAGGTTATGGAAATATTTATTTTGAACAAAAATTAAAACTGCACCACCCTGTGTGTTATTGTCTCTTAGTGTAGGGCACAGCTGAGCCGTGCAATCTCCTATACCTGACTACAGAAGTATCCTTCTTTTTGCCCTGACCTGGATAAATGAAAAAACAATGCTCTCCGTTCGGTGAAAGCCAGTTTATATCTGGGGTTCAAAAGGTCTCCTTAAATATGTATTTTATTTTCAAAATTTCATAGGGAAGTTGATTTTGGCTTTCAAACAGCAAAGATCTAGAAGTGTAACCTAGGACATAATGATATCAATCTGCTCAGTTATTGACAGAGGAGGCCAATAATTTTGTTTCTGTGTAAACTTCTGTGTAAACTAGTGAATTTAAGACTATCTCAACTGGCTTTACCTGAGCTCTCTCCAGATGGTTTCCTCCAATTTAACCAGGGGGAAGGTTGCTGCTACCTACTAAGATACAGAAGAAAATACAAAAAGTGCTAGACAATTAACAGGCAGACATGCTTCCTCACTGTGAGCAGAGTTGTTGCTGGTATCTATAGAATTTCCCTCCTACCTCCAAAGGAAATATAGTTTTCAGAAATGATCAAGCCTGGAAGACACTCTCAATATCACAGGCAAAGATTTGTGAACACAGTGAGCATATTTGTCCAGTACAGTGATCCTCTACCTGAACAGCAGGATACAGAGAAAGGCGGGAAGTACGATGTGAACTCTTCTTACATCAGCACCTATGGGCCTCTCTGATTCCTTCTCATGAACACATGAATCCCTCCCTCTCTGAACACAGCAACACACCAAACAGCATAGCTCCAGCACCAGCTGAACTACTTTTCCTACCTACATCCTAGTAACTCTATCACACCTTCAGCATATCTCCTTCACTCATCCCTGGCCCCGTCAGCGCTCAGAGAAATCCATTTCATTAACACTTTCTCACAAGGACTGCATTAGTCTACCATCCAGATAAGTACTAATGTTGGCTCAGGTACTATTACCTCAGTTTCTCCTGTCTTTAGTAAGCTCTTTAGATTCAAGCACTAACCTCACGCCAATTTTTTATTGCAAAGCTGGATTACTGCCTTAACTCCTCTTCCCATTTTTCTACCACTTATCTCAATGCTCTCTGGCTGTGAGGTTGTAAAGCAGCAACAAAGGACGAGGAAAAAGACAAGGGATTAAAGTATAAATGGATCTAAATACTTAATAGCTTGAAAAAAAAAAAAAGTGTGACCTACATTAACCAGAGGCAAAATAATGACCATAAGCTTCAGCTGATTGTGTACCTATTTATTTATTTATTTATTTTTAAGACACCAGGTAGTAAGAAAACTTGCTTGAAAATGTTTCATTCAAATGTGGCTTCAGACATGATTTAGAAGTTTTCAACACTTTGGAAACAGTCAGACATTTGNACTATTACCTCAGTTTCTCCTGTCTTTAGTAAGCTCTTTAGATTCAAGCACTAACCTCACGCCAATTTTTTATTGCAAAGCTGGATTACTGCCTTAACTCCTCTTCCCATTTTTCTACCACTTATCTCAATGCTCTCTGGCTGTGAGGTTGTAAAGCAGCAACAAAGGACGAGGAAAAAGACAAGGGATTAAAGTATAAATGGATCTAAATACTTAATAGCTTGAAAAAAAAAAAAAAGTGTGACCTACATTAACCAGAGGCAAAATAATGACCATAAGCTTCAGCTGATTGTGTACCTATTTATTTATTTATTTATTTTTAAGACACCAGGTAGTAAGAAAACTTGCTTGAAAATGTTTCATTCAAATGTGGCTTCAGACATGATTTAGAAGTTTTCAACACTTTGGAAACAGTCAGACATTTGAAAAAAAAAAAAGCAGAATTCACCTTTATGAGGACTGTCACTCCAGACGAGAGATAGTCAAGAGTTGCAGATTGAACCCCCTTCTGTATAAATTACTGAGATTTCTTTTTAATTTCACCTTGAGGATCTCTGTCTCCTTGTAAGGGTGGTTTGATAATACTTTGATCGATGGTCGCCAATAGGGTGACTCATTCAGGCCTGCTGTGGGAGCTCACGGGATGGGTACAGAGCTGCCAAGGAAAGTTTCTATTCTTCTTATCAAAGAAGAGCTGTGAGTCTGATGTGGGAACTAACAGGATGGGTACAGAGCTGCCAAGGACCAAGGAAAGTTTCTGTTCTTATCAGAGGAGAGCTGCGAGAGCTGCCAAGGGAGTTTCTGTTCCTCTATGCGAGGGACTAGCTCTTCTTATCAGAGGAGAGTTGGCAAGACTAGACTTAAACAGGATGGTAGAGTTCATTGCCAAGGATGAGGCAGCTGAAGATGAGGAAGGCCTAGTGGGGTAGGGGGGGTGAACGACCCCTATACTGGGGGGCGTGCAGCCACAGAAAGGCTAGAGACCAAGGCTGCTGGGCGGAATTGCTGCCTTGAGACACTGCCTCCTGGCACATACTGGCCATGCATGCCAGGACTCAGAGGCTCTATAAAAGCTGGACTCAGGAATGGAGAGCCGAGCTGCATGTATCCTGCCATCAAAATCACGTTGTCTCTGCAGGGACACCCACTAAGCATACATGCCAACCAGCTCCCCTGCACCTGGGGACCATACATCTGCCTTGTCTGTATCTTGTCTGTATCAAAGCTGCTTTGCTTGCTTTGTAGAAATAATGGTGCTATGGAACACATACAATAAACAAGCCATGATAATTAATGATAACTTCGTGCGGTGATTGAATACATGGATCCTTGACACCCTACTACACTCCTGTTCTTCAAACTTATCCACATGCCTTTCAAACTGCAGCTTGAAGCTCTGGGCCCTGAAGTCAGGAGTTGATATGAGAGTCTTAGCTTCTATCACAAATAAAATTGAGGCCTGACTTACGATTGCGAAAATTATGTTGAATGTCAACAAGGTTCAGGTATAAAGAAAAAAAACCACAAAACAAAACAAAAACCAAACCAACTTTTACTATTGTTTTTTTTTCTATTATTTTTAAGACAAGATGGGGCAGGTAATTTGGGAAAAAGTTGGAGAAGAATGGGAGAAAAAGACAAATAACTAGTACTTTAGAGTGGTGACTTCTGTCCCTGTCTTTTTTATGGGTTCTGTGATAACTATTACCTTAATTTCCTGACCTTTTTTTGATGAAGAAAAGCCCTGAACTACAACATGGACACCCTGATGTTAGGAGCAAATTTTTCTTCTTGTACAATCTTACCCTAATTGTAGGCAGAGCTTTTGGCCCTATTAACCTGCAGGTGAATTGCTGAAAACCCCTGAATCCCTAGGCAGTTTCTGGAAATTCTTCCTGATCCTCCTCCAGATCTTGCTTGCTGTTCCTTGTCCTCAACACCTCTTCAGTGTCAGAGAGAGGAAAGGGACAGCAGAAAAGGGGTCACTGAAGCACACCACATAAACCCTCCAGTTCAGCAAGGGGAGGTAGAGGCAATGATGATTTTCTGTGGCTTTGGGAACAGTAAGAACACTGGCATTATCAAGAAGAGATAATTAAAGATATTATAATGAAGTGAGGGCATCAGAGGCATTATGTCATGATTTCCACTCTATATTTTAAAAGCTGCAGTAAACGGGCTTAGATAAGCGCAATTACTTCCAAAGCGAAGTAATGGAACAGTCTCCTAAACATCATCTATTAGGATAACAAATACCTAAGAGTATTGAGAGTTGGCTCAGGAAACTTTTGGTTTTAATGAACCCGGGACTGCTGGCAATATTACAGATGACTGCAAAGGTCTTGGGTTTTGCCAGTACTTCAGAGGGGTGTGAAAAGTGGTTAATGTAATTATAAACTGACAAACCTGAAGTCAGTATCTGGCAAAATATTGCACATGGAAATATGAAATTCAATTGCTAAATACAAATACGATTAATATCAGGTAACATAGCTTTCAAGGAGGTAGAGTCTGCTAAAGAGAACAACTTCTATTTTGTATGTGATTACAAACTCAGTCATCAACAGTGGCTGCAGAGAGATAATATGCTTTTGAAATGTGTTCAACATAGCCCAGCACAACGTTTTGACTTGAGTCAAAAGAGTCAGGGAATGCTGACTGATGGCAGTGAGGTCTTTACAAAATAGCCCGTGTCTGGTGTTATTTCAATTTTTCTATCGGTGATCTGGAAATAAACATAAAATTGCTGCTGATAAAATCTGAGGATGACACACAAACTGGCGGAGTAGCCAGTAATGATGGGGACAGAGTGGTTACACAGATAGATAGGATGATGCAGTCTGTGGTGCCCATTTCATTAAAATGCTTTTTAATGTTGCCAAATGCCAAGTCATTCACCTGGATTGCTTGGAACAAGGAACAATTCTGATCCAGTTGACTCTTATTCATGGCAGCCCTAGTACAGGATTTAACTTTCTTTTTTTTCCTTTTTTCTTTCCTCTTGTAATATCTGTTACATGAGGGTAATAAATTTGGATCTTATCACTGTCTGTTTTGCCAATGGTTTTTGTCAGCACAGGCTGTTTTTAGCTGTTTGCTTGTGTTAGTGTTAGTCTCTTACAGGTGAGGGTGACAGTCTTGTACCAGCAATGAGTGAATCAGACTCAGTGGGGGTGTAGGTGATTGTTGAAACCTACTCTACACACAGCAGTGTCACTCTGATACTGATGATACCCTTTTCTTTGTGTGCTTTTCCTGTCCAGGGGCAAGTTGATTAAAGAGACTTATCTTCCCTGAGTTTGGTGCTATGCTTATGACTAAAGATTCATGCATTGGCTGATAAATTACACCTTGTCAGATGTGCATTTGAAGTTACTTGAAATACTTTCTTGGACAACTGCCCTTCCCAGTTCATTATTTGGACATTCTTATACCATCTGTCCAAAACATGAGCCCAGCTTAGTGCAGCTGGGTCTTCATTAATAGACTCTCAAGAGTCAGTTGTCATGCTGTGAGGTTTGAAGGGTGATTAGCATCTCATACCCTCTTGGTCAGAGTAGGGAGACAAAGAAACAGTAGCAGAATTTCTCCAGCTGGTGCTTGCTCTACAGCATCAAAGACTCATATTTCTGTAGAATAATGCAAAGACAATAGAAGGGGAGTCCATTTCCGGTTCAATGCTAGAAATATCCAGATTTCATCCAGGATGTCAAGCGAAAGTCAAAATCCTGAAGGGAAAGGTTGCACATATGAAGATAGATCCATTGATAGGTGCTTTATTTTATTAGGGTTTTTTGACCCTCAAAACCAAATATCACTTACCCTGATGTCAATCCACAAGGGTTTTTTCACTCTTCTATGATCAAAGGTTTTCAGTATGTTGTCTCTACATCTGTTTTCACAGACTACACCAGGCAAACATCAACCAGAGTGCTGGGCTCAAGTCCTGATTTGCAGGACCGGGCAGTTTTCCTCCATTACTTTAACGTGCATCTCTACACACTCATGAGTTCCCACTGAGCATGCTGACAAAGCTCCTGCCACTAAGCTTGTGAGTATTAATGCCTTTCTTTCCTAGGAAAACAGTTAGCTTTGCTAAAACAGGGACTTGAGAATTGAACCAATATCACAAATGTGTTTCTGTAATACATCAATGGGTTTAAAATTCTTTTTCTAATGTATGAACACTGAGCAAGATTTGATAAAAAACAAACATATCTGTGGACTATTAACTCTTCCAGAAGACTGCTTCGTATCATAGTAGATGTTAGAAATTTCTTTTTCCCCTGGGATGGTCTTATATTGAAAGGAATAGGATGCAGTTAATTGTACTAATTGCGTATCTTTCAGGGTTTGTTTAGTGAATTACGTTCCTCCTACTACTTCTGAATAAATAATGATATGGATATACCTGCATTTGGATTTTTTTTTTAACTGTCTGAAGCAGCAGCCTGAGAAGGACTAAGAGGATCCTCCCTTTGCAGACTAGGCTTCACTAAGAGTGAAAGAGGGATTTTGTACTCAGTCCTATATTTCTACAGATGGAGCAGTGACTCAGGAATGTATTGCGGAGATCATGCCTAAGCCTGGCTGTCCCCTTGCTGCAGTGTAAGTGAAAGCAGTGTTGTAAAAATATTTATGTAGTGCTAGTGACCAAGGAGTTAAGGTTCCTCTTGTTAAAAGTCTTCAGCATACATTTGTTGTGTCAGGTCTACTTACAAGAAAACTGATGAGTATGGCAAGAATCAAGAGGGAAACATGAACCTGCTTCATGTGGTGACGTGGCAAAAAAAATAGATCCCTCTGGAGACCTGGACCTGAATTTCTCTCCCAAGGTTATGGGGGCTCTGCTCTGACACTGCCTTCACCAGTCTGTGAGAAAGAAACAGGTACAAGTCTCCTGTAGCAAGAAGGACCTTGCAAAGCAGGAGTCTTTACACGCTCTCTTATCCTGAAGCAGGAGTCACTGGATCATTTAAACTTGCTGGGGGTTTTGTGCAGGCTGGGCTGGTGCCAACATCTGTGCATTAGGCAAGGGTGTAGAGTAGGGCACAAGAAAATGCATGGCAGGAAGACAGTAAGGTTCAGGTGACAGGCGCATGAGGAGCAATTTTCAGATTCACCGTGGCCCCTTCTCTAAATCTGGTCTGGGGCTTACATTGCCTGTGACCTTCCTGCACGGTTCCAGCACCTGAAACCCAGGCTAGGCATGCAATGCCTCTGCACCCTGGGGAACTGTATATGCAGACTTCAGGGGGATGAGAAATAAAGGACAGATTTCACTTACCCTTGCAGTGTTGGCTTTTAGGTTGCCTCTCCATGTCAGTGAAATCTCAATGTCTGTAAATATTTCTGTCCTCCAGAGAAAGTATTGCCTGTGTTGCATTATCTATGAAAAAAATCTTTGCCCCAAAACCTTATTTGTGGCTCCATTAACCTAAAGAACTTGTCTAAATGCTCCATTTGCCTTTTAAATAAAGAACAAGTGATTGTTGAGGACTTGCATCCCTATAATTTTGTGTTGCTTGCCTCATTATGAGAGGAACATAAGGGTCCCCAATCATTAGTTTGACTCTGTCATTAGCAAAGGTCTGGAAGCGTGTTTTCACTCCATTAGCCTTCAGGAATAAAAAGAACTATTGCATAAGTTGAGAATAATTATTTCAACAAGCTTTCCTCAATGTTTTGCTGTGGAACAGGCTGGGGCCTAAACACAGGCTGACAAATTAATTTCTATTATTTATGTTTTCTAGAAAAAACACCATGTTCAGGACAAATTTAGCAATACAAATGCCTTTATTTGTGGCTTTATGTGCTTCTCTGGCCACTTATGACAAAAAATCAGGAAGCTGATAGTTTCCTTCATGATGTCTGCCAAGATTTCTATGATTTACCCCTGAAGCAGTGTGTAAAACAGATTCCTAGATCTGTCATAATCCTTTTGTTTCTCGGATGTGTTACCTCTGTGTGGATACTTGTGTTAACCAGGACCTCTTTCTCTAATGATAGAGGGTACCCTCCTGTCATGTTGAAGTTTGTGGTTATATGACTGCACAATGGCATGTGAGTCAGGGGGTGGTCCAGATGATCTGAACAGGGCCCTTTCCATGCCTTTGCTGTAAAGAAAGGATGGAATGACCTGACCTTTCTTCCTTTTAGAAGGCCAAAATGCATCCATTCTTCTTCTGGATAAGTGTTAATACATGCTAGACCCCTGCTGAGATCTGGAATTACATGCTTGCTACAAAACAGGGCCCACACAGCATGACCTCTTTCATGGTGTCTTCAAATGAGACAGCATGAGTGTGTAGGAATGGGAAGTGAGTCACGGCCAGTGAGATGGAGTCTGTCTGTCCCACCACTGTTCACTGTCAGTGGAGACAAGCTGCTTCACAGCACCTTAAATCAGCTCTTTCAACAACAAAAGGAAGGCAATAGGCAGTAAGATGATATGATAAATAATATAAGGATATCAGCAGTCTTGGATATAAAAGTATTATAGAAGAAGTATTATTTCTTATTTTGACTGAAGATGCTCTTTGATTGCTGGAGATAGTAAAAGTAATTACAATGCAGCTGAGAGCTTGGACTAAAACTAGGTTGAAGGAGACTATTTAGACCCATTTTCCAACTGAAACAGACTTTTAAACACTTACTTTAAAACTGCTAATGAGCCAACTGGCATGAAGGAGAGCATATCCTACAGTTCCATGCAGCTTCTTTCACAGCAAGTTGTTCAGCTGGAGGTTTTGCTGGAGGTAGGGAAATTCTCATTCTCCTTGTCAGTGAAAAGTTGTGAGCTGTCATTTTTGTGGGTTTTTTAACAGGTGTATGGCTGCTGAATGAGATGTGGATTACAGCTTGACAACATCTGTATTCTGTGCACAGAGGGCATTCAATAAGAAAGAGGTGATGAGCACAGAAGAGAAAACTCAGGTGATACCGTGAGTCATGATTTTGTGCCAGAATTTTATGTTAATTGCATACCTTGTTTTCCTCACCTCCGAGTGTGCTGGTTCCTAGGAAAGGAAGGAGTTCAAAAGCTTGACTCCAGCAAACCAACAGAAAGCCTGCAGTCATTCACACTTAACTGTTAACTCAAACCATAAGCTGAAAGATAAAGAAAGATGTCCTCTATCTAACAGTGCTGCGAAACAATGATCGTGGTTCCTATCTCCTCTGGACAATCTTCATGGAAACCTGGCAAGAGCATTTGAGACAGAAGGGGCCTCTGACCAGCAGGGTCAAAAGGACAGTGTCAGTCCTGAGACAAAGGGATTCATCTTAGCCTTGAGATTGACCTGAACTTTAAAGGATCTGAGCCCAGGCGTGTGAGGAATTAAAAACGGTACATGTCACAGCATCTTGTAAAAGCAGGCACTGTAGAAGCTGACATGACTGCCACTTTCTGCTGGAAGATTCATAGTGGAAGCAAAGGCCTCATCAACATAGCCCAGAGAAGCTATGAGGTATTCTAGGGAGCTGTGAGATATGGCCCTAACCTACAAATCTACATGAGATGCAGCCTCATCCCACTCTAGAACAGTATCAGTGACAGATCAGCTGAGGAGGTGTTTTAATGCATTTGGAAGATAAGCACCTGGGGCTCCCGATAGCCATCAAGGGTAGAATTATCGTAAAATAAACCAGAGGGGAAGTAAAGGTGCGAGAGGAGATAAGGAACACTTGTTAAGAGCTTCTACAAGGTCAGACTGCACTATTTAGTGGTCTCTTCTGGTCTGGATTCCACGTATGTGTGCAGGATAGAATGGGCTTTTTCACCCTCTCGTTTGTTCTGCTCCTGTGAAAGGATTAAAGCTAAATTTACAGATGATATTTTGCTATAGTAGTCCAGCCACAAGGCCCAGAACCACAAGGAGATCCTTTAGGTTGTGATATGGACCTCCAAGTTTGCATCTTCAGGCTGTAGGACATATCTGTATGAGCTTCCTCGCTGGGAGATTCACATCCTGCGTTGCTGAAACAGCCTTGATGAAACATGGCTGCGCTGCAATTAATAAATACACTAATGGAGACTTCATTTCATCATTAAGACGTTTTGAAATTTACTCTGTGAAACCTTTCAACTCCATTAAATCCACCTTTGTCACAAGATAAAGTGCTGTTCATAATAGGCTCATTAACATTCCGATGGCAGTTCAGCCCCATCCATTAACAGCTGGCAGGCGGGAGTTTCCAAAAAGACCCCAAGAAGCATTTTCCCCGACCAGGGACTGGCTTCCTCAAGGAGTCTATTAGTCCTGTGTTGGATGTTTTGTGACAGGGAGCCTTTCTGCTAATGCCTCCGTGCCATTTAAATATACTGCCAAGACTAGCTGTAATCAGCTAGATATCTAGAAAAATCCACACACAGTTCCCACCCTGCTGCTGGGGTCTTTATTTGACTCAAAAGATGCCATCAGCAGAAGACGCCAGCTCTATGAAACAGCCATGGGCATTTTCCTCCTCTCTCCCACTTGGCTGACTTTCATTTGGAGCCCAAGTGTCATCTGTTCTGATTAAGTGCATTAGAGCCAGGCATGATGATTTACAGTGAATGATAACAATGGCATTTCAGTGGTGGCTAACAGGCTTCCGAACTTAATCTCTTGCACTCTTACAGAGATAAAGAATAGATAATTCTTCCAGTGACAGTAATTACACAATAAAGTTTGTATTTGCTCCCTGCTGATGAGCTATGAAGCCTGGTTTCACCTAGCAGCCCTTTAGAGTCCCCTAGGACTGGGGTGTTGCCAGCTTAGGATTTTACTGAATCTCTGATGTCTTGCAGGTCTGTCACCTGGAGCTGGGTGATTACAAAGAATTAATGCCTTTGTTCTTCCCTTCTTTCTAATAACAAAGCTCCAGCCAGCTACTCATAGGGAAATACAGACTAAGGGAAATTGAAATTGTCCCCAAGTGATCTATCTGAGCTCACAACTTTTGGATGAAACTCATGACTTTGGGGCACCATTTATTGATTTGAGTACTGAGGATTGTCAGTTCTGGGTCTGGCACATCCACAGCAGGGGAGGAAACTGTAAAATTGTCAATGTGCTCTAAGGCTCAGCAGAGAATTTAGACTGGACTGTAAGGATGACTTTCTAAGCACTCAGAACAGCTTTTCTGAATGGGATGAAAGCCTGACAATGACTAGGAGAAATTAGAAGCTTGACCTGAAGATTCGAAGCTTCAAGGTGTTGCATTTTATCAGTGAGAATGCCAGAACTCTGCAACTCACCAGTCCACCCAAGCACAGATTCAGTGAGTAGCTAAGCACCAGTGATAGGTGCATTAGTCTTCACTGGAAAGGATCCATGGACCAAATTAGACTGGGTTCAAGAGAGAAAAGCTCCTACTGAAATTGTAAATGAAACATGGGCAGCCTGCTTTGTTTCAGGACAGTACCAGCCATGAGAGGAACCCTCATTTCCTCAGACCTGTCCATCATCCCACAGTGCAGACAGCAATAACCTGTGGGGAAGGCGCTGCATCACTGGAATCAGTGGGTGTCCCTCAGCTCTGTATTTCCCTTTGCTTCTTGAATTCTTACAGAAAGAAAAACTGTTCCTTTTTGTTACCTCAGCTCAAGTCTTGCCTTTTTTGTTCCTGAGCTACCTCACAGGAGGTCACGTCTTTCAAAGGTGTTTCTCACATCCCTCTTGACCAGCCCTAAAAGGTCTTGAAAAAGAATGGTACAATTTCAGTGGCACATTCAGTGAGAAAGTCCTAGTTCTGATGACAGCCAGAACAGCAAAGCAGAGTATATATCCCACTGCTAGAGCATAATGTGATTTAGTGGACAAACAGCAAGACATTATGGTTAGATTTTACAGCTGCTAAATGTGGTAGTCCTTAAACAAACATCTAATGGGATTTTAAACCTTGATTGTTTTGAAACATCAAGCTTCAGAGAAGAGTTATTTTCTTATAGCATCTAGCATCATGTCTTCAGGCTGCAGGATATTAAAATGAAAGCCAAAGCAGAGTTCATCCCTGATCTATTAAGGCTCATTCAATTTGGATTTTTGCATTTTCTCCTGCACAGAATTCCTGCTTCTTTCTGCTCTGTCTCTGATATCCCAGCTGTTCACATTTCCTTGGCTCAGGTTTTATGAAATGAAGCCAAGAAGCAGATTTCAGCAAAAACAAGAGAATTTGCAATTAACTCCACCTTTTTCAGAGAAAATATATCTGTGTCTCAGAGTAGGCTTTGTTGTAGCAGCATGGCACACTTGCTGTAATCATGTCTTATCAGTTTGTTAAGCCCATATCTTTATACGAAATGTATCCCTACAGATCTCCTATGGAGGAAACAAAAGATGCTCATTATATGCACAGTTGGGCTGTCCTGAACTTCTCTTTGTAAATCAAAGCAGTTCAATTACTCTTTTTATTCTTCATTTTTACCCATTTGTGCATTAATGGTTGTATCTGGGGCACAAGATGGTTACTCAAATACAGGTCAAGGTTAGGATTTACTTGAAGTCTGTTTCTTAGAAAATATTGAACTGTTTCTGCAGGATTTTCTAGCATCCTGCATCCTGCTATTTCCCTTTGAAGAAAGATCTATTATTTCTTCCAGCTGCATATGTCCTCTTCTTACTTTAGGTGTGTCATAGTCTGAGTGCCTTTAACTAAGGGTAGCTGAAAACCACCCCAGAAGGTAGGATGATACCCTGCCAGGCTAATAATTCACATTGCTCATGGGAGGGTTTGGTGAGCAATAAGAATGGGCTCAAGTGAAAAGATAAGGCCATAGAGCCAGGAGAAGGGGAGAAGTAAAGAAAGACAAGGAGCTGAGAAAGAAGGTCCCTTCCTTTCAGCAGAAACAGCTGTGTTGCCACAGGCGACCATGTACCAAGTCTTGGTTTCACCTATCATGGAGCAATTTCAGGAGCCCCTTCTGGATACAGGGTTCATTCTTTTTAAGTGGAAAAGCTATTTTCTTAATTTCTTGCATCCTCTTATCTCATTCACCCTTCTTCCCTTTGCACAGTTACAGGCTGTTTCTGTTCACAGGCAGCATCTGAGAGATGGTCTGAAATTTGTGTTTAGAGACAGCACATAAAACTGGACAGACTTTTCTTCATTCTAGTTGACCTGGGTTTTCTTATTATTTGTTTTTTAATATCTGGGGAGGCAAAACCCCCCTACCCCAAAATAACTCCAGTTCCAGCATTTTGTACTCCAAAGTTTAAATTTATTGTGTGTAATTTGTTTCTGTTCAGGCTTCTCCTCAGCACTCGGTGTTGTCTGTTACTGTGTATAAAAGTGGTCTGTGTTGACACGGGACTGAGTGGGCACTTTGTATTATCAACTCCAGCATGTGCCTGTGTCCTTTATTTCAAGCAATGAAAGTGTATTTCACAGCAAGGTGGTTTCTTCAAAGGTTTTCCACTGACAATTTGTCTAAAAAGAGATGCTGGTAGAGAAGGCAGAAAGCTGTGTTTCTTCAAGCCATGCAGCAAAGCTATTGAGGAAAGTGCTCAAGGCTTTAAGGCTGCTGCTGTGGACCTAGGTGAACATTGTACTTGCAGGGCTTGTGGTCCCATTGATTAATGGGATGGGGAATGACCCCTCTTGCAGGGCTAACTGGGTGTTTATTGCAATGTGAGAAGCCCTGCGAGACAGCTTCACTGGAGCTCTCTGAGATCACCAACAGCCTCTGGCCTGCCCTTCCCTGCCTGCAGCCCACCTTGCTGGTGCTCACCAGCTCAGGTCAGTCTGCCGTGAACAGGGATGTGCTTGCTGTGCACTGTTCTCTTTTCTGCAGCAGCAGGCTCTTCCCACTGCTGCTGGTTGAACTGGTTTTGATTATCCTCTTCAGACTTCTTCGCACAATGATCAACTGTTAATTGCCAACACTCAGCCAAATTGGTGTTCTGGGGAATGAGAGAAGAGTGACATAGAGGAGCAGGGACTTAAGCAGGAGCCAGCCCCAGTGATGGGCACAGCTGATGACAAGTAGCTGTTTGGATTAGAGGGGACAGGATGGAAGAGGGGCTGCAGTGAAAGCCAAAGCATGTCCTCTTTCCTCTGTCCCTGAAGCATCTTCAATATGCAACTCACTTCTGCCACACCACCTTTGCTGTATGACAATATAGCTGCATTTTGCAGGCAATGTTGTTATATCCCGCTAGTCTGTGGAGAAGGTGATTCCCTGGAGAACAGCAAATTAAAAGGCATGAGCTGTAGTGGCGATATTGCTGCTTTTCCTGGAGTTGCCCAGATGTTCCCAAGCATCTTGGAGGAAATCTGTTGGGCTGGAGGTGAGCTCCAGGGAGTTGAAGACCTCAAAGAGGTGGCCCAGGCCCAGTTACAGCAAGGTCTTTCCAGAAGGATTAGATGAGTGCAGGAAAGGACTCCTGAGCCCGAGGCTGACGTTTTCTTTTCAGTGCACCAGGGCTGGCACGTTTAGAATTTTGCCTTGCTTATTTAGAGTACGACACTGACATTAGCGACGAAAGGGAGCTAAAGGGTTGTGTCTGGTGGGTTTTTATTACTTCCCGGTTGCTATATTTTTGGGTATGGCTGGTTATATTTTTTTAATTAATGAGAGAGTGGTTTCTTTTTTCTAAAATCATTCTTTTTTAATGATNGGCAGGGGGCAGCGCTGCTCCGGGCAGCCCCGAGCCGGGCTGAGCCGAGCCGGGTTGGGCCGAGTCTCTCCGAGGCTCTCCGAACCTCGCCGAGGCAGGACGAGCCGCGCTGACCGGTGCCCTGGGGCTGTTCCCGGCCCATCACCAGGAACCCATTTTCCCGGGCGTGCTCCAGGCACTCTGTAAATTAGAACCCCGCTCCTGCCACGTGCCTTTGCAGTGTTTTCCCGGGGTCTAAAATATTAATTAATGGAAAGAAAAACCCTTTTACAAATGCACCGCTATTTGAAACTTCTAACGCTATAAATTGGCACCGTAAAACTGTAACTCAAGGGCTGGGCGTTGGACAAACCTGACATGCTGCTGGGGGAACAGGAGAGATCTTAACAAACTGCATCATATACAAGTTTCTGCAATGTACATAAAACTTGCTATTTTGTACTGCTATTAGTTGTTTTTTACAATGTCTTCAGGGACAAAAAAATAAAAATGGCAAGCAATACAAACAAGCGAATCAATTCAGAAAAATAAAAGTTGACATGAGCTTGCATTCAAGGAGTGAATGGTGGTCTGGGGTTNGTACCCTGAGGCGCGTGGGGGAGACAGAGCTGTTGCTACTTCTCCCCACGACCGTCCAGCCCCCACCTCACGTGTGCTCGCCGCGGGTGCCGGGCCTTTCGGNAAATGGCAAGCAATACAAACAAGCGAATCAATTCAGAAAAATAAAAGTTGACATGAGCTTGCATTCAAGGAGTGAATGGTGGTCTGGGGTTTTTATTTGTTTGCTTGTTTATTTGAGGTGCTTTGAAAAAGCTGAGCTAACTTAAAAATGCTTTCCTTCTAGTTTCTTTCATTCTTTTGCTTCTAGTTTATTTCATTCCTTTGCTTCCCACATCCAGGTCAGAGCGGGCACTGCTGTGTAAGGAAGGCATGGTAAAATTGCTTATTTTTTAATATATTTACAATTCAATCTCCATATTTCTACTGCTCAAATGAAAATCGTCTTGTTTGATCCCTATTTCTTCTATATGTTCACAGATTATCTCAAGGGGCTTATTCTGCCCATCTCCCCCCACCCAGTGGAAAATAATAGTCTCTTGGTTTGTCCATTATGTTTCGACCTTCAGAATCTTAACGCCTGCCTTTCTCCTCACTAGAGGAAACCTGGCAAGAACTTTTGCAGTCGTAAATAGTCATGTCATTATAAAGCGGTAGCATGGGCTGTAGCTCTTCCTCCCTGGAAGAGGTGAGCAAGGGTGTGCAGCTTGTTAGTCTCCTTTTTCACATGAAGGAATGAAGAGCTGCGCTTCATTTTGAAGTTTCATGCGACATCACAAATCAGGTCCTCTAGCAAAGAAGGGAAGCAGAAGCCAAATATGCTGAAGTGAGTAACTACCCATAGTGAAGAAAATCCTTTAATGTGAGCACAGTGTAGGTAATACAGTTTAATTTACAGGAGGGGGAGTGGGGAGTAAAATGCACGGCACTGATTCCTTGTTTTTTCTTTTTCAGGTCAGTTTCTCAGGACTTCCTCTGTTTGGAGGATTTTCTGAGAAGCATCTGAATAGCTGATATTTGGATAGCTTCAGCACTGACCTCCTGACCCAAGCAAGGTGTGCCTGTCCCAGTATTTCTGCAATGACACAGAGAATCCGTCTGGAGTCAGAGGAGGACATTAGATCACACACACAGGATCACACACACAGAATGTCAGGGGTTGGA